>CAUYUJ010017993.1:618724-628724 GCA_963575745.1 Prorocentrum cordatum | reverse complement strand
AGCACCACAGCGAGCGTGGAAGAGGGGGGGGGGGGGGGGCGCAGCCGATAGCCGCAAATCTGGTGAAAACTCGAAGGAGAGGCACAGGTGGGCCAGGCGACACAGACAGCCGAGGACCCAACAGAGCGTTGCCCGGGGCGGGTCAGGGGGGAAGGTCGTCGGCGTCGCGCAGCGGGACGGGCCCGTCGAGGGAAGGCAGCCCCTGCCAAAGGATGAACCACTTGTGCAGGAGTGTGCCTAACCTGGGCCCACCCGCAGGAGGTGGTCGAAGGGCCCGCCACAGCAGTCGTCGTGAATGAAGAGGGGGGGGCGCAGCCGATAGCCGCAAATCAGTTGAATACAAAGGAGGAGGAGGAGAGCCAGGTGGCGACACAGGCAGTCGAGGACCCAACATGGCGTAGTCGGAATGTAGTCAGAGGGAAGGCGCCTGCCTGGTGGGAGGGAAACGCCACCAGAGCAAGGCCACCAGTCGTCGGATGCACTCCGTCGCAGGAGCTGGGGGAACAACCTTCACAGCAGTGGGCCGGGCCCGCCGCGGGAAGGAGGAGCCTGCCAAAGGATGCACCACTTGTGCAGGACAGCAGCGACACCAGTGGCTGTTCTCCCGCATGGGCCTGAGTAAGGGCCGGCGAATGGCTGCGTTGTCCTGTGTCTGGATGGCTGCCCCGTGGGGCTCAGTCAGAGGACGGCTGACGGACGGATAGGCCAGAGGGGATGCTCCGCGGCTTCCGCAGCCGCCGTCGCATCCGCCGTGACTTCCCGCGCCTTTCCTCTGGACAGTGCCACGTGAGCCGGGCGCCGCCGACCCAGGCGCAGCTGCCACTGCCGGGCCCAGTCGACGTTGAGGCCCAGCGCGTCGCTGAGGACCCGTACGTCGCACTTGTGGCTGCGGGGGGACTCCAGGAAGAGGTGGCAGGTTTTCGGGTCGCGCCGAAGCGGGTCGAGCGCGCCCTTGCTGCCGGGCACAGACTGCCGCTTGGCGAAAGCGTGCCAGGTGCCAGTGAACATCGATCCTAGTGTGACTTGGAATCGTCGCATCGCTTCGCCGGGCGTCTCCCCGGGGAGGTCCCACTGGATGTTGTCGGTTCCTGTTTTGTACAGCTGCTGCCCCGCGTGGGGGTCTTTGGGCTCTGGCCATTGCCGCGGGTCGGGCCTCTGGTGTGGCCGTGTGTCCTGGCCGCAAGTTTCCACCGCAAGTGCCTCGCTGCCCTGGCTGGGGGACTCGCGATCTGCTCGCGACAGCTCCAGCTGCACGCCTGGCAGGACTTTGCGGGGAAATGCAGGCCTCAAGGTTGACCGCCAGGCGGGCGCGGCGCGGGGGGAACTGCTCGCAACTGGGAGGCCTGCGCCAGGATGGGAGCTGCGCCCATGTCCTGCATTAGGAGTGCCCTGCGCAGTACTGGGCGTCCGCGCACAGTGGCCCGAGTCGTCTGCCTCAGCCTCAGCCCGGGGGTGCTCGCCTTGCACGGTGCGAGGGGAACATGGCACAACCACGTCGTTGTCGGCGTCTACGTCGTCGACGTCGGCGTCGTCGGCGTCGGCGTCGGCGCCGGCGTCGTTGTCGGCTTTGGCGTCGGCCTCGGCTTCGCCAACGCCAAGACGCGGGTTGCGCCCATGTCCTGCTGCGAGAGTGCCCTGCGCAGTAGGGGGAGGAGGAGAGGAGGAGGCGCAGCCGATAGCCGCAAGATCCGGCAAATTGAAGGAGGAGAGGGGATCGGCGATGCATCCTCGCGCGGGGCAGGTCGAGTCGTCTTGGATGGCTCTTTCCTCGTAGGCTTGTGGAGGGCCTTCTGTCACCACTGGCAGGGGGAAAGTGTTGCCTCCCTCTCTGGCGGCGTCCTGGACGCCTGTCGAGGGCGTCGGGGGTCCGCCGCACATAAGAAGCTCACTGACAGGGGGCGGGGGGCGAATGGGCGCGAAGAGGTTTCTCTCGACGAGCCAGCGCATGGCTTCGTTGTCCTCCGCAGCCTCCGCCGTCTCCGCCGCGACTTCCCCCCCCATTCCTCTGCCTTGCTGGCACAGAGGACTGCTGACAGACAATTTGACCAGAGGGGGGTACTCCGCGGCCTCCGCAGCCTCCGCCGTCTGCGCAGTGACTTCCCGTTCCTTTCCTCTGGCCTGCTGGTGCAGCTGAAGGGGGGAACGTTCGTGTGAACTGTACACTGGTCACTGCAGGCTACCTCCTCTCGATTCCCCACTGGGACGCCATCGTCTGACCACGATGTGGGGGGGTGGTATCGTGGCCTCTGCCTCGACCGCACCTCGATTCCCCTCTGGGACGCTGTCTTCTGTCGACGAAACGGGGGGAGGCAAGCTGCCGCTGCTGCTGCTGCAGCATCTGCTGCGGCAGCTGTGGTGCTGCAGCGGGTCGGCGTCGTCGCTGTCGGCGTCTACGTCGTCGACGTCGGCGTCGTAGGCCATTCGCCTGGGCACCGTTACACACTGGTCACTGTGGGCTACCTCCTCTCGATTCCCCACTGGGACATCGTCGTCTGTCCACGATGCGGGGGGTGGCATCGTGCCCTCAGCCTCAACCGCCTCTCGATTCCCCTCAGGGACGTATTCGTCTGTCGACGAAACGGGGAGTGGCCGCTGCCGCTGCTGCTGCCGCTACGTTCCGATGCGTCGTTGTGCGTGGCAGGATCCTCTGGCACGGCGCGGGGGGAACTGCTCACTATTGGGAGGCCAGTGCCAGGACGGGGGTTGCGCCCATGCCCTGCTGCGAGAGTGCCCTGCGCAGTAGGGGGAGGAGAGGAGGAGGCGCAGCCGATAGCCGCAAGATCTGGCAAATTGAAGGAGGAGAGGGAGGGGTCGGCGATGTGCGCTTGCATGGGGGAGGTCGGGTCATCTGGGTCGTGGTCGCGGTCGTTTTCGTAGCCGTCGCGGTCGTGGTCGTCGTCGACGTGGTTGCGAAAGTGGACCTCGGCGAGGCCGAGCGGGCCCCAGTCTCCGACGGGCGCCTGCACGCACAGCTCGCTCTCGAGGGCGCGTAGCGGCGAGTCCGCGTAGGTCACCCCGTCGCCCCAGGCGGAGCCCGTGCGGTTGTCCTGGAAGAACATCCCGATGACGGCCGCCCCGGTCAGGCGGCCGTCGACCAGCTCCGCGCTCAGGGGCCACTTGTTCTTCTCAGGGTCCTCGATGCCGCCCCCCTTGAACCCGTCAAGGGCCCCGAAATGCGACTTTCCGAAACCCGCCTCGGTTCTGCTGAGCCTGCCCGGAGTGTCCGTAGGGTCCTGCCTGGCCGCGTGGAGCTCGAGGGAGCCGTAGAACAGGAACATTTGCCCCCAGACGGAACCAGACACCTTGCCCGGAGCGCTCGGGCCTTTCGGAAGGCTCGCGAGGGCAGGCCCCTCGAGGACGACACCTCCCGGCCACGGGAAGACACCCTGTACGATGTACCCTACAGCGGCCCAAATGGCGAAGCGGCCGTGCCTGACCTCGGTGTCCCTTCTCCTTTGGAGGACGTCCGCACCGACGTCCTTCGCAAAGCCGAGCGGGTCCCAGTGGCCGACGGGCGCCTGCAGGTCCCACTCGCTCTCGAAGGCGCGCAGCGGCGAATCCGTGTAGGTCGCCCAGTCGCCCCAGGCGGAGCCCATGAGGCCGCCCTGGGGGAACATCCCGATGATGGCCATCATGGCCAGGCGGCCGTTGGCCAGCTCCGCGTTCAGGGACCTCCTGAATTGCAGTAGGTGATGATGTTGGGCTCCAGCTGCACGTTCGCCATCACGCTCAGCAGCGCCAGTCTGCAACCGCTGCCGACGACTGCTCTTCTCGCACGCGCCGTTCACAGTGACGTACGCGTTGATGTTGGGCTCCAGCTTCACGGCCACAATCTCTCCCAGCAGCGCCACAACCTGCTGCCACAGCTGGCGCCTGGTATTTTCGCAAGCTCTCTTCACAGTGCCGTTGGTGAAGATGGTGGGCTCCAGCTTCACGACCAGGGTCTCGCCCGTCAGCGCCACGGCCAGCTGTCTCTGCCCAGGCCTGCCCTTCTCGCACCAGCTGTCCAGGATGAAGTGGGTGATGATGTTGGGCGCCATCTTCACGATCAGCGGCCGCCGCCAGCGGCCCTCCAGAGGCGGCCGCGGCGGCAGCGGCGGCAGCAGCGGCCGCGGCGGGCGCCTCGGCGGGCGCGGCGGCACCCGCGGCCGCGGCGGCCACGCGGCGGCCGCCGCACCCGCGGCGGCCGCGGCCGCCGCGGCAGGCCCGAGCGCAGCAGCGCGCGCCGGCCGCGGGCCACGCCCGGCCACGCCGGGCCACGGCGGTGCCGCCGCCGCGGGCCACGCCGGGCCGCGGCGGCTGCAGGCCAGCCGGGCCGGCCGCGGCGGCGCAGCAGGCGGCGGCGCGCCGCTACCGCCGCCGCCGCGCCGACCGCGACTCCATGGCCGAGCGAGCGGGGGCGCGGAGGGGGGGGACCCCCTCGCACGCCCCCGCGGGCGGGGAGGCCGAGGACCGAGGGGCGGAGGCCCGGCCAGCCGCTGAGGCCCGCTTGAGCCAGAGCGGCTTGAGCCAGGGGGGGGGCTACGGACCTTCGGGGATACTCGGGGCGCCGAGAATCTCGCGGCGGATCCAGCCGTGGCCACGAGGGCACCGCCTCGGGCCCATGTTGGGCAACAACATAACCGAACATCGATCCTCGAACCTTGGCGACGGTAGCGGCGGCAACGACGGCGACGACGGCGAAGATGGTGACGAAAGATGCAACCAACGACGGCAACAACGAAGGCGGCGACGGCGGCGGTGGCGGCGATAATGACACCGACGACGACGACGACGACGACGACGACGACGACGACGACGACGACGACGACGACGACGACGACGACGACGACGACGGACGACGACGACGACGACGGACGACGGACGAAACAGACAACGGATGACAAACAACGAACGACGGACGACAGACGACGCGGACGACGCCAACAACACCGACGCCGACGACGCCGACGCCGACGACGGCCGCGACAGCCACCGAAGGCCTCCACTTCCGAGTGGGGGGACAAGAAGGTACTGATACCGCTGCTCCCCAGACCTCCCCCGGGGACGCGTCCAGACCAAAAGCTCGAGAAGAATCCCACCTTGCCGACGAGGACTCTCCCGGACAAGCAGCGGTACCGGTATCTTTCGAGAAGCAGAAGGCTGCAGGTTTGCCAGCGTGGACCCCAGACAGTAGGTCCCTAGTCTATTTGATGCGATCTATGTGGTGCACTGCACGTGATGCAACCTACGTGCTGCAATATATACGGTGCAGTCTATGCGGTGCAGTCTATGTGGTGCAATCTACGCGTTGCAACCTACGTGCTTCAAAATAAGCGGTGCAATCTACGTGGTGCAATCTACGTGGCGCAGTCTACGCGGTGCAAGCTATGCAATGCAGTCTATGCGGTGCAATCTACGTGGTGCAATTTACGCGATGCAACCTATGTCTACGCGGTGCAGCCTATGTAATGCAACATATGCAGTGCAATGTGGTTGCAATCTACGCGGTGCAACCTTTGAAATGCAGGCCATGCGGTGCAATCTATGTGGTGCAATCTATGTGGTGCAATCTATGCGACGGCGACGGCGGCGACGGACGGCACCGCCCGCAAAAGCCGCCACTCGCCCCGAGCGGAGGCGACGGCGACGGCGGCGACGGCGGCGACGGGCGGCACCGCCCGCTAAAGACGCCACTCGCCCCCAGCGACGGCGACGGCGACGGCGACGGCGACGGCAGCGACGGGCGGCACCGCCCACAAAAGCCGCCACTCACCCCGACATGGTTAAGCCAAGTAAGGACCCCTAAATGCAAGCCGTGCTTGGGGATTCAACCGAAGCTCTCGGAGGTCCGCGCTGATTTCTTAGATCGGCGCCAGAGGCGCCGCCAGGGGGCTCCGGCGCCGATCCAAGAAATCCGCGCGGCCCTCCGAAAGCTTATCTTCGTTGCTCGACCTCTGACCCGGGGTCGTCCAAGAGAGTGGCGTCCCAGCGGGAGGGTCGCAAATCGTGGCCCGAGGCATGTATGCGCACGGGAGGGACCAGGGGACAGATTGAAAGAAGAAGAAGAAGAAGAGAGGTCCATGAAATTTGGGGAGACGTCATGGCCACGGCCATGATATCCACACCATTGATCATCACCCCATATCCCCCGTCCCTCCTCCACCCTCTAGACTGCTGCACCTCCTGCGGGCTGTCCGCCGCGGCAGTGCAGGCCGGCAGGGCGGCGCACCAGGCGCGCCCTCGCCATCTGTGCCTCACCCTCCACCTCCTGGACCGGCCTCCGCAGAGGCAGGCCAATCCATTTGTCATGTCCCTTGCCCCCCCTCGTGGGCCCCCGCTGGCCGCCGACCCACGGGCAGCCCACGGGCGCGGCCAGCGGCGGCGGCGTCGACGACGGCCCCTCGGCGCGGCCGCCGCCCGCGAGCGAGCACCCGCGGGGCTCGGCGCGCTCACCGGCGGCCCCCGGCGCCGCCGCTGTCGAGGTCCTGCCGCTGGGGCGGGGTGCCGTCGCGGCTTCGTCGGGCGAGTGGGTCCGAAGGCGAGAGCTCTCACGACGACGATCGACGGTCAACAATCGACGGTCGACGATCGACGACGACGACGACGACGACGACGACGAAGATGGCGGCGGCAGCGGCGGCGTCGGAGTCCTCGCGTTTGGGCCCACTCGCCCGACGAAGCCGCGACAGCATCACACGCTGCTTGGCGGCACCCACCGCCGCCGCCGCCGCCGCCGCCGCCGCCGCCGCCGCCGTCGTCGTCGTCGTCGTCGTCGTCGTCGTCGTCGTCGTCGTCGTCGTCGATCGTCGATCGTCGACCGTCGATCGTCGACCGTCGACCGTCGTCCTCAGAGCTCTCGCGTTTGAGCCCACTCGCCCGACGAAGCTGCCTGGCGGCGCCCAGAAGGGGGTGGCGCGAGGGATGCGGCCTTCTGCGAAGGAAGGCGGGCTCCTGAGGGGAGCAGACAACGACATAGATGGGGAACCGTGCTCTATACACCGACGCGTTTTCCGACGCTGCGCTGAAACTCGCACAAGAAAGCGGATCCTGGTGTATACGGGATGCTGGTGTGTACATGTTCGTCATTTCCCCCGGAAAACGGGGAAACAACTATACACCACACCACCCCGACGTCGTCCCTGACCCTCAAGAAGTCGCGGGGATGAAAAACAGCACGCCACTGGTAGTGTATATGCTCCAGCGTCCGAATGAACGTGACAGAAACTCTGAGAGGCCCGCGCAGATTCCTCGGATCGCCGCTGGAGCCCGACACCCCCCTCGCGCCAGCCCCCCCCTGGAGAGGCCACCCCCCTCGCGCCAGCCCCCCTTGCGGGCGCCGACGAGCACCGCCGACCCGCAGCCCAAGGCTGCACGAGAACGATGCGACGGCCTCGGAAGGCCAGGTCGAAGCTTCTCGAGCGGGGCGCGGCCAGCGAAAGGGGCCAAGGATGGACCGAGGAGGCAAGGATGCATGCATACAAGAAGAAACAACTGCATAAACATAAACTTTGGCGCTCCGCGCGGAGTTCTTGGATCCGCGCTGGACCCCCCTGCCTGGCGCGCGGAGAGCGCCAGGGGCAGCGCCGGAGGCGCCGCTGGGGGTGCCCAGCGCGGATCCAAGAAATCCGCGCGGAGCCGCAAAAGTTTGTGGTTATGGCGGCTTTCTTCTGTACCCTCGGTGCCCATCCTTACTAGGCGGGTTGACTGGAATGACCTCGGCATGCGACACATGCCGACGGTGCACGGTTCCCCCCAGGGCCGTAAGCGACCCGGGAGGGGGAGGAGGAGGAAGGGGAGGAGGTGGAGGAGGGAGGAGAGGGGAGGAGGAGGAGGAGGAGGGAGGAGGAGGAGGAGGAGGAGGAGGAGAGAAGGAGAAGGAGAAGGAGAAGGAGAAGGAGAAGGAAGGAGGAGGGAGGAGGAGGGAGGAGGAAGGGGGAAGAGGAGGAGGAGGACGGGTCGCCTAAGCCCTTCGGAGAAACCCCTCCGGCCGACGGCGCCACCCAGCCCTGCGCCTCCACGAGCAGGGGCCGCGCGGAGCTCTGCCGGGGGGCTGCCGGCAGGCCACGGCGTGGCGCTCGGGGCACGGCCTGGACTCCTCGGCTGCGCAGAGAGCGGCGACAGCGCCACACCTCGCGCGCTTGGCCATCGACCACGGCCTAGATTTCGCCGGCGGCGAGGCAGAGTTAGGTCGGGCATGTCCTCCTACAGGCGGGCTTTCGGCGGAAAAAAAAACGGAAATAGTCGGAAAATCGTCCCTGTACGATTTGCTTGATTATTCCTCCTGTAAAGGGACACGCCCGACTGAAAGGCAGAGGCAGTCCGCACCATCGTGGGTTTAGTCGGGGCAACCGAAAGGCAAATTGTCCGGCGTGCGAGCGGAAGGAACGAAGACGAGGGCGGCCGCGCGAGGGGAGGAGGGGGGAAGCGCTCAGACGTGGAAGGGCTCCGCGAAGTGCAGGCCGGAGCGGCCGGTTGGGGCACCGGGGACCGCGGCAGCAGCCGGGGCCGAGGCCAGGGCGCACCCGCGGGCGCTGCCGGGGCGCAGTGGCGATGGCGAGCAAGTAGGGTTATGTCGGGCATGTCCCCCTACAGGGGGATTTTCGACGAAAACTATAAAATACTCCAAAAATACCCAAAAAAAGACCAAAAATATTCAAAAAATACTCCCTGGACTACTTTTGAACTATTTTTGACTATTTTGTGGGGTATTTTTTATCTTTCGTGGAGAATCCCCCTGTAGGGGGACAGGCCCGACTTAAAAGTAGGGAGGCCCAACCATCCCCGAGACCCAAGACCGTCGACGCGTCTTGCGGCTGGGGGGTAACCCTCTGCTGCCGCCCGCTTCCGCACGCCCTCCGCCGGCTTCCGCCGCCCTCCCCGCTGGCCTCCCGCCAGCCTCCGCAATGGGGGCGACCCCTCGCAGGCGAGGCGCCCGCGAGGCCCCAGCACGCGGCCATCGCGCAGGACCAGGCAGCATCTCGAATCGGGAAATCGGGTCGCATCGACAGGGGGCCACAGGCGAACCCTACCCCTGCCCCCCACGATTTCTGAGGGGGAGGGTGGGGTTCACTTCGCTCGGGAGCTCCCGAATGAAGTGAACCCCACCCTCCCCCTCGGAAATCGTGGGGGGCAGGGGTAGGGTTCGCCTGTGGCCCACCAATCGAGATCTTCGTCGGATCGGGCTGCATCGGCACGGAGTCCTGAGCGAATCGGACCGGCTGCGCCAGGATGCCCGACGGCGCCGTGCAAGCATCGGGCCGCAGCGGATCCTCGAAGGTCCGTACCCGAATCGGATCGGGCCGGCCAAATCCGACGTCGAACGGGACCGATTGGATCGAAATGGACCCTGTCGTGTGGGAATTGGGCGGCTGTTCATGGGAGCTCCCAGTAATCATGCTGCTCTGGGCTAAAGCCCCATAAAGCCAAGTAAGGCGCGCTGCGGCGCCTTCATTGGCCTGCATTGGCCTTGAATGACCTTGAATAGCAGCGGTATGTGGTTCTGAACTGGCCTTCAATGACCTGAAATCGCGTGGGATGGCTCGTCGAGCGTTGATTTTGAGCTCCGATCCCAGACCACCGACGTCATGATTTTTTCATGACGCGACCCCCAGAGGTCTGGACCCATTCCCCGGGACCGGCTTTTCATCCTGAGTCGTTTTCTGACGGTCCTGAGGGCCGGTGAGGGCCCACCGAAGGCCGAAAATAGCGAAAAACCTCGCGTCGTGATTTTCTCATGACTCGACGGGGTTGACGGCCACCCAGAGGCCACGCGCGCTCGGGCAGCCCGGCGCCTCGCCCGATGAGGCGCGCGGCGTCGGCCCGGCAGGTGCGGCTGCCAGCGCTGCGCCTGACGCCCTCCCTCCGTGCACGGCCTCGCGCTGCTGCAGCTGCCGGGAGGAGGAGGAAAGGAGGAAAGGAGGAGGAGGAGGAGGAGGAAATGAGAAGGAGGAGGAGGAGGAGGAAAGGAGAAGGAGGAGGAGGAAGAGGAGGAGAGGATAAGGAGGAGGAGGAGGAGGAG
>CAUYUJ010017993.1:615423-618624 GCA_963575745.1 Prorocentrum cordatum | reverse complement strand
CGTTTCGTGGCCCCATAAGGAGCTCCACCGAAGGCGCCTGTGGCTGCGCCCGCATGCGCCCACCGCACCCATTTCGGCACAGCCATCACACGTTTCGCGGCCCCAGAGGTAGCTCCACTGACGGCCCCAGTGGTTGCGTTCGCATGCGCCCACCGCACCTATTTCGGCACACCTCTCAGCGCTTCGTGGCCCCATCGGGAATTCCACCAACAGCCCCAGTGGCTGCTTTCGCATGCGCCCACCGGACGAATTTTGGCACACCCCTCACACGTTTCGTGGCCCTGTAGGGAGCTCCTCCGAATGCGGTGCGTGCAACGACGGTACGCACAACTACATATGGTTGGGTCCTTCGCCCGGCTAATTCTTGAGGGGGGGAAATATCATTTGTCCCAAATCCGCATGTAGGAGGACATGCCCGACCTAAACGTTCCTGTGTGCCCGTGCCGTCAACAACACGACTCGGGGTGAGGAGCTGGTTGCGGGGAGGGGGTCGAGGCCTCCCGGGGCCCACGTTGACGAGACAAGTCGCGACGTCGGGGTCCGGGTCCTCGTGGGCATCGAGGCTCGAGGAGGGTTTCGGACGATTCGGGCTGGTTTTATTAGTTTACCACAACTACCAGTACTGCTACTGCTACCACCACCTCTACTAATGCTGCTGCTACTACTATTACGATTGTTATTACTACTACTGCTACTACTCTTGTTACTACGACTACGACTACTACTACTACTACTACTACTACTACTACTACTACTACGACTACTACTACTACTACTACTACTACTACTACTACTACTACTACTACTATTACTACTCTTACTACTGCTACTACCACTATTACTACTATCACGATTACTACTACGACTACTGCTAATACTCTTACTCTTACTACTACTACTACTACTACTACTACTACTACTACTACTACTATTACTACTACTACTACTACTACCACCACCACCTCTACTACTAGTACTATTACTACTACTACTTCTACTACTACTACTACTACTACTATTACTCCTACCTGTACTACTACCACTACTACTGCTACTTCTGCTACTCCTACTCCTACTCCTACTACGACTAAGACTACTACTACTACTACTACTATTACTACTACTACTACTACTACTACTATTACTACTACTACTACTACTACTACTACTACATAATATCACTACTACCACTATTATTGATCCTCCTCCTCCTCCTCCTACTACTACTACTACTACTGCTACTATTGTTATTACGACTCGTACTACTACTGCTGCTAGTACAACTACTACCACTAGTAGTAGTAGTAGTAGTAGTAGTAGTAGTAGTCGTAGTAGTAGTAGTAGTAGTAGTAGTAGTAGTAGTAATCGTAGTAGTACCACCACCACCACCACCACCACCACCACCACCAACCCACCGACCACCACGACTACTACTACTACTACTACTACAACTACTACTACTACGACGCCTACTACTACTACTACTACTAATACTACTACTACTACTACTAACTACTACTACTACTAGTACTATAGTAACTACTAGTACTAAACTAGTACTACTACTACTCTACTACTACCCACTAACACAACTACTATCAACCAACTAACTACTACTAAATTAATTGTTACTACAAACTACTAAATTACTAACGTAACTACAACTACATCTACTACTAACTACTACTAACAACTACTACTACCTACTACACCTACCACTCCTACTACTCCTACTACTCCGAATACTCCATACTACGCCTACTCCTTCTACTACTCTGACTACCAAACTACAACTCTACTACGACAACTACTACTCACTACTACTACTACTATTACTACTACTACTACTACTACTACTACTACTACTAGTACTAGTACTAGTACTACTACTACTACTACTACAACTACTACTACTACTACTACTACTACTACTACTACTACTACGACTACGACTACGACTACGACTACGACTACTACTACTATTCTAGACGCTCAGCGTAACCCCACCAGTGCCCCGGCATCCACTTTCAGCGCAGAATCAGCTCACGTGAGGCGCCGCAGTGTCCGCTTAGGCTGTTTAGGTTGTCGGCTCTAGTTTGCTGTTGTCAATTAGTAGGCCCGCGCCCCGGACTTTCAACACGCCGTGTGCGCTTTCGCCCGCGGCCGCAACCAAAAAAGTAACCCCACCAGTTCATCCAGAAACGATGCCCAGAGGAAGTGCCTCGATCAGGGAAGTGGGCAGCACACAGAGGAAGGGTCCCCCAGTGGAGGCCTCTTGGAGCGTCTTGGGGGCCTCCTGGCGGTCCCGGACGCCTCTTAGAGCGTCTTGGGTGCCTCGGAGAGTTTCTTGGGGCCTCTTGGGGGTCTCTTAGGGGGCTCTTGGAGGCCTCTGGGGCGCCTGTTGGGGCCTCCTGGGGCCTCCTGGGCGCTTCTTGGAGCTCTCTTGAAGCGCTCTTGGGAGCCTTGTGAGCGCTCTTGGAGCCCTCTTGGGCCATCTAGGAGTCATCGTGAGACTTCGGATGGCCATCGGAAGCGACACGGCTAGAAAGCCAGGATTTTGGCCTCTTCGGGGCCTCCTGGGGGAGCTCTTTGGCCACTGGGAGCCGTTTCGGAGCGGTCTTGGGGCATGTTGGAGCATCGTGGGAGCCATCTTGGGATATCTTGAGCCATCTTGGAGGTCATCTTGAGCTCCCCCAGGCGCTCTTGGATTCATCTGAAGCAGTGCCCCCCCCCCCCCCCGGAGGCCCAAATGAGGCCAAAACCTTAGTAAAATCAGTGATTTTGGCAGTCTTGCCGGGGCCTCTTGGAGCGTCTTGGGTGCCTCTGGGGGGCCTCTTGGGGCCTCTTGGGGGTCTCTTGGGAGCCTCTTGGGGGCATCCTGGGGGCCTCTTGGGGGCTTCTTGGGGGCAGATGGGGCCATCTTGGGACCATCTCGGAGCCTCTTGGGGCCTCGGGGCCATCTTGGAGGAGATCGATCACAGGAGGGGGGGTACTAAATTAGCCCCCCCTCAGAAGGCCAAAATGGGGCCCAAACCGAGGTAAAACCAATGATTTTGGCTTCCTCGCCGAGGCCGTTTTGGACGCTCCAACGCGTTGCGGACCCCCCCGTCGAGGTCCAGGGGAGGGGGTAGGGGAAGGGGTCAAGAGTCCCCCTCCCCGCCCGCAAGCCGTCTCGCTCACTCCCAACCGCCCTCCCAACAC
>CAUYUJ010017993.1:600423-610423 GCA_963575745.1 Prorocentrum cordatum | reverse complement strand
GGTGATGAAGACGATGATGCTGATGATGATGCTGATGATACTGATAGTGATGATGCTGATGATGCTGATAATGATGGTGATAATGATGTTGGTGATGCTGAAGATGATGCTGCCGATGATGATGCTGCGGATGCAGATGATGCTGCTGATGGTTATGATGATGATGATGATGATGATGATGATGATGATGATGATGATGGTGATGGTGATTGTGGTGGTTCTGATGCTGATGATGATGCTGACGATGATTATGCTGCTGATGATGCTGATCATGCTGATGATGCTTCTGATGATGCTGCTGATGATGATGATGATGATGGTGATGATGATGATGATGATGATGATGCTGATACCGATCATGATGTTGCTGCTGGTGATGATGCGTCTGATGGAAATGTTGCCGATGCTGCTGCTGATGATGATACTGGCAATGATGACGCTGATGCTGATGAAGATGCTGAGGAAGATGATGCTGATGATGATGATGATGATGATGCTGATGGTGGCGATGATGCTGCTGATGCGGATGATGATGATGATGATGATGATGATGATGATGATGATGATGATGATGATGATGATGCTGATGATGATGATGATGATGCTGATTGTGCTGATGATGATGACGATGATACGGTTGATGAGGATGATGCTGCTGCTGATGGTGGTGATGATGATGCTGCTGGTGCCGATAACGATGACGATGATGATGATGGTGATGCTGACGTTGACGGTGATGATTGTCATTCTGCTATTGATGATGATGCTGTTGCTGATGATGATGATGATGCTGCTGACGATGATAATGCTGATGGTGATGGTGATGATGATGCTGCTGATAATGACGACGATGATGATGATACTGATGATGATGCTGATGATGATGATAATGATGATGATGATGATGATGATGATGATGATGATGAGGATGATGATGCTGATGATGATGATGATGCTGATGATAACCATGATGATGCTGCTGCTGCTGCTGCTGATGATGATGATGATGATGATGATGATGATGATGATGATTATGATGATGATGATGATGATGATGATGATGATGATGGTTGTGGTGGTGGTGGTGGCGGTGGTGGTGATGATACGGATGACGACGTTGAGGAGGACGGGTAGGAAGATGATGAGGAAGGGAGGGTCGAGGAAGGATGAGGCGGCTGCGCGGCTGCAGAAGGCGGAGGCGGAGGGTGAACACGGGCGGAGGGAGGTTGGAAGAGGATCAGGCGGGAGGACTGAGGAGGAAGGGGGGGAGAAGAGCGAGGGGGGAAGGCTGAGGGAGGAGGAGGAGGAGAAGGAGTAGGAGGTGGAGGAGGTGGAGGAGGAGGAGGAGGATGAAGAGGAGGAGGAGGAGGAGGAGGAGGAGGAGGAGCAGGAGCAGGAGCAGGAGCAGGAGGCGGAGGGGAAGCGCGGGCTTGATTACGAGGAATGTTGGGAGGAGGAAGATGATGAGGATACGTCGGATAATGCGCAGGACGCGGCGAAGAAAGAAGGAGGAGACGAAGGTGGGAAGGCTCGCGGAGTGAGCACGAGATTGGGGAGCAGGAGCAGGAGGAGGAGGAGGAGGAGGAGGAGGAGGAGGAGGACCATAATAAGCTTCAGATGCATCAGGGATGCGGCAATGCACCCTCCCGTCCCACGTCCCCGCCTCGTTCGTCTTCATACGCATGATCGAACCTTGCGCGAAGCGCCCTCCGTAACAGATGAGCGCGACCATCCCTCGAGCTGTAAGGGATGCGACGCGGTGGGGCCGTGCCCTTCCTGCGAGTGCCCAGCGGCAGACCCGCTTCGGAGAGGATTCGCCCTCCAGCCGTGTAGCCGCTGCGCAGTGTCTTGCCTGTGCCGTCATAGCCGTGGACGGCCCGCACGGGCGGGAGGCCACATCTTTTTGCAGGAGCCGCCCTCCGCCCGCGTACGCTCAGGAGGAGCTCTGGCTTCGCGTGTCGCTCCGACGGTCCTGGCCCACCACGCCTCGGCGCGACACGCTATCCACGCCCCTCCTCCTCCTCCTCCTCCTCCTCCTCCTCCTCCTCCTCCTCCTCCTCATCCTCATTCCTCCTCACTCCCAAGCGTCAACGCCCCGAGCCTCTCGAAGCCCCCCGCGGGGCGACACGTCACTCGCGTGGCAGAGCGTCGGCGTCACCCTAGCATGCTGGTGCTTTGTGCGCGTCGCCCCCTCCGCAAGAGGGCACGCGCGCACCGAGACATCCTTCAGCATGCGCTCCGTGGCGGGCGCTCTCTGGCCACACCGCTCGGCAAACGATCTGCTACAAGACGGTCATACGGCGGCGGCATTGGATGAGGACCGTCTTCCTGGGGCCCAGGCCCCGGCGCATTCCTCATTGTTTCGAGGCGAGGTGGGTGGCCCGCGTTTGGCCGCCCATCGGTCGCGAGACTCTGGGTTCCCTGTCGAAGGTATCCTCATCTAGAACCTCCACTGCACCAGAAGTGCGGGTCGGACGCGCACCTCCAAGGAGGACACGTAGCACCAGCGCAGTCGGCCCTGATCCGCAGGCCGACCCTGCCAGATCAGGGGGTGCCCTCGCGCCCTCGCGCCCTCGCGGCCCCGCGCCTCCTGTACACTCCCGCGGCGGCGTGGCCCTCGGAAGGGTCACGTGCCCTCTCGCGGCGCGGTGTCCTGTCCTGTCAAGTCCGGCTCTGGGTCTCCGTGCGTCCCGTGCAGTCGACCCGCACGGTGAGGACGGGCAACCCTCCCAGGGGCACCCTGGCATCCTTGCCCCCTCGGTCCACCCTTGGCCACTTTCGTCGGCTGCGCCCCGCTCGAAAAGCTTCGAGATGGGCGTCCTAGGCCCTTGCATCCTTATCGCGCATCCTTACGTTACGGGCCGACTGTATGTCTTCGCTCGAAGAAGAAAGTGCGCCACAAACACAAACTTTTGGGCGCTCCGCGCGGATGTCTCGGATCGGCGCTTAGGCCTCCCCGGCGGCGCCTCGGGCGCCGCCCTTGGCGCGCTCCGCGCGCCAGGGAGGGGGGGTCCAGCGCAGACCCAAGAGATCCGCGCGGAGCGCCAAATGTTTATGTTTATGGCGTTTCTCCTTCCTCTCTTTGTTCGTCCCCACGGCGTGCCGCCCGAGCCCCCGCCGCCACGCCCTGGGCAGGGGCCTCCCGACCGCGTGCCCTGCTCGAGACGCCGCGGCGCGGCCGCGCGGGCGGCCCGTCGCTCCCCCCCCTCCCCGAGAGAGGCCACGCGGCGGGCACCCCTCCCTTCTTCCGGGGCGCGGCCCCGGGGTCCTTTTGTTTGGGGGGGGGGTGGGGGGGCCGCCGGGGGATCGTCGTGCGGCTGCGCCCCTGCCTCTTCTCTCTCGCAGGCGAGGCTCCTCCCCACGCGGCCCCCGACCTGCTGTTTTCGGCGAAGGAGGAAGCCGCTCGGGAGAGGAGGGGGAGCCTTGGGCTGCACCCCTGATGGGGGGCTGTTTTTGGATTTTTTTTTTTTTTTTTTTTTTTTTTTTTTTTTTTTTTTTTTTTTTTTTTTTTTTTTTTTTTTTTTTTTTTTTTTTTTTTTTTATGTTTGTTTTTTGTTTGTTTGTTTGTTTGTTTGTTTGTTTGTGTGTGTGTGTTAAACATATGCATTTAAACATGTTTTTTTGAAGGTTTGTGGAACAACCTTCCTAAGACCTTCCTTAGGCAGTTTCCAGGATTCCTGGAACCTCCCAAACAACCTTCCTAAAATCTTCCTCAGGAAGGTTCTAGGATTCCTGGAAGTTTCCAACAAAAAACCATCCTAAAACCTTCCTCAGGCAGGTTTTTGGGCCAACCTCTCCTGGAACCTTCCTGAGGAAGGTTTTAGGAAGGTTTTAGTAAGGTTTTCGGGCAGATTTTTGTTGGGAGGTTATTGGAAGGTTTTTTGGGGAACAACCTCCCTAAAACCTTCCTAACACCTTCCTAAAGGCTTCCTTGGGCAGGTCCCGAGATTCCTGGAACCTCCCAAACAACCTTCCCAAAACCTTCCTCAGGAAGTTTCTAGGATTCCTGGAACTTTCCAAAACAAACATCCTAAAACCTTCCTCAGGCAGGTTTTTGGAAGGTTTTTGGGCCAACCCCTCCTGGAACCTTCCCGAGGAAGGTTTTAGGACTGTTTTAGGGTGTTTTTGTTTGGAAGGTTCTTTGGAAGGTTTTTGGAAGGTTTGTTGGAAGTCAGTTGGGAGATTTTTGGAAGGTTTTTTCCCAACCCTCCTTGGTTGGGTATTCGTTTTGAATAGAGCAGTGTGGTCTCCACTCCTTCCTTCCTTCCTCCTCCTCCCTCCCTGCCTCTTCCTGTCTTGCCTGCGGGGGGCTGCGATCTGTGAAACTGTCGCCATTTTCGAGGCCTGCTGGGGGGCCCAGCACAGTGAGGGCCACGCGCGGATTCAAATTGGACCTCGCCATCCCTGGGGGGCTGCGATCTGTGAAACTGTCGCCACTTTCGAGGCCTGCTGGGGGGCCCAGCACAGTGAGGGCCACCGCGGATTCAAATTAGACCTCGCCATCCCTGGGGGGCTGCGATCTGTGAAACTGTCGCCACTTTCGAGGCCTGCTGGGGGGCCCAGCACAGTGAGGGCCACGCGCAGATCGGAAATTAGACCTCGCCATCTCTGGGGGGTTGCGATCTGTGAATTATCGCCATTTTCGCCATCCCTGGGGGGCTGCGATCTGTGAAACTGTCGCCATTTTCGAGGCCTGCTGGGGGGCCCAGCACAGTGAGGGCCACGGCGGATTCAAATTAGACCTCGCCATCCCTAGGGGGGCTGCGATCTGTGAAACTGTCGCCATTTTCGAGGCCTGCTGGGGGGCCCAGCACAGTGAGGGCCACGGCAGATTCAAATTAGACCTCGCCATCCCTGGGGGGCTGCGATCTGTGAAACTGTCGCCACTTTCGAGGCCTGCTGGGGGGCCCAGCACAGTGAGGGCCACGGCGGACCCAAATTAGACCTCGCCATCCCTGGGGGGCTGCGATCTGTGAACTGTCGCCACTTTCGAGGCCTGCTGGGGGGCCCAGCACAGTGAGGGCGACGGGCGGACCCAAATTAGACCTCGCCATCCCTGGGGGGCTGCGATCTGTGAAACTGTCGCCACTTTCGAGGCCTGCTGGGGGGCCCAGCACAGTGAGGCACGCGGCGGATTCAAATTAGACCTCGCAATCCCTGGGGGGCTGCGATCTGTGAAACTGTCGCCACTTTCGAGGCTGCTGGGGGGCCCAGCGGAGTGACGCCCTACGGGGATTCAATTAGACCTCGCCATCCCTGGGGGGCTGCGATCTGTGAAACTGTCGCCACTTTCGAGGCCTGCTGGGGGGCCCAGCACAGTGAGGGCGACGGGCGGACCCAAATTAGACCTCGCCATCCCTGGGGGGCTGCGATCTGTGAAACTGTCGCCACTTTCGAGGCCTGCTGGGGGGCCCTGCACAGTGGGTACTCACCGCGGACTCAAATTAGACCTCGCCATCCCTGGGGGGCTGCGATCTGTGAAACTGTCGCCACTTTCGAGGCCTGCTGGGGGGCCCAGCACAGTGGGTACTCACCGCGGACTCAAATTAGACCTCGCCATCCCTGGGGGGGCTGCGATCTGTGAAACTGTCGCCACTTTCGAGGCCTGCTGGGGGGCCCAGCACAGTGGGTACTCACCGCGGACTCAAATTAGACCTCGCCATCCCTGGGGGACTGCGATCTGTGAAACTGTCGCCACTTTCGAGGCCTGCTGGGGGGCCCATCATAGTGGGTACGCACCGCAGATTCAAATTAGACCTCGCCATCCCTGGGGGGCTGCGATCTGTGAAACTGTCGCCACTTTCGAGGCCTGCTGGGGGGCCCAGCACAGTGACGCCACACGCGATTCAAATTAGACCTCGCCATCCCTGGGGGGCTGCGATCTGTGAAACTGTCGCCACTTTCGAGGCCTGCTGGGGGGCCCAGCACAGTGACGCCACGGGCGGATTCAAATTAGACCTCGCCATCCCTGGGGGGCTGCGATCTGTGAAACTGTCGCCACTTTCGAGGCCTGCTGGGGGGCCCAGCACAGTGACGCCACACGCAGATTCAAATTAGACCTCGCCATCCCTGGGGGGCTGCGATCTGTGAAACTGTCGCCACTTTCGAGGCCTGCTGGGGGGCCCAGCACAGTGTCGCCACGCGCGGACCCAAATTAGACCTCGCCATCCCTGGGGGGCTGCGATCTGAGATCCCCGCCTTCGAAGTGGCTAGGGTTGCTCAGGGATTGTAACTAATCAGCTTTATCTAGTCCTTGTCCTGTAGCCAGTGTCCTGCGAGTGTCCCGAATTCCGTTTGCAGACATATGTAACCCTCGTTCCGTCATCGCCCCCTTTTATAAAGTGTCCTAAACTATTTGCGCCCCGCGTTTGCGCAGGGGTTGGGTACGTCGCCAGGGTAATTTTCGGATGGTTTTTGGAGTGTTTTTTTGAGGGTGTTTTGGAATGTTTTTCGGCAGGTTTTTGGAAGGTTCTTGGAAGGTTTTTGGAATGTATTGGGCGGTTTCGCTAAATGCTGGAAGGTTTCAGGAAAGTTTTAGGAAGATTATTGGAAGGTGCTTTGGAAGGCTTTTGGAAGGTTTTTGTAAGGTTTTTGGAACAACCCTCCTAAAACCTTCCTGGTTCCCCCCGGGAAAACCTTCCAAAAACCTTCCAAAGAACTTTCCTCAACCTCAGGAAGGTTTCAGGAGGGTTTCGTCGGAACTCCCGCACCGGTCTCTCCAAGCCTTCTGAGAAGGTCCGCCCCTTCTCACTTCCCCCCCTGGCGCGCCGCCTATTCAAAGTCTGCAGCGCTGCTGGAGCCCATCCCCGAAGCTCTTGGCTGGCGATGAACTCTGCGCGTCCTTATCCTCCTCCTTCCCTTCCTCCTCCTCCTCCTCCTGCTCCTCCTGCTGCTCCTCCTCCTCCTCCTCCTCCTCCTCCTCCTCCTCCTAGTAGTTAGAGTTGTAGGAGTAGGAGTAGGAGTAGGAGTAGGAGCAGGAGTAGGACAGCGACGGCGGCGACGACGACGACGACGACGGCGACGGCGGCGATGACGACGACGCCTCGCCGTCGGAGGCCTTGGGCCCCTCCGCGCCGCCCCCGCGCGCAGCCGCGACGACAAGGAGGACACCCGCCGCCTCTACACGCCGCCGCTGGAGGCGCTCGGGCCGCGCGCCCGGCGGAGCCGCCGCCGCGCACGGAGGTGCCGAATCTCGATGAAGAAGAAAAGTCAGGAGAGGGGGAGTCAAAAGCACACACGCAGACCCAATCAGCCACCGAACCCCAGGAACGTCGGGGGACGACGAGCAAAAACATTACTTCGCCCGGCGAAGGACCCAACCATGTGCAACTGTGAGCACCGCAGTCGTGAGTGTCATCTTCGGTGGAGCTCCTCATGGGGGCCCGAAACGTGTGAAGAGTGTGCCGACATGGGTGTGGCGGACGCACGTGGACGGTGCCATTGGGGCCTTGGGTGGAGGCCCTTATGGGGCCACGAAACGTGTGAGGGGTGGGCCGAAACAGGTGTGGCGGACGCATGTGGACGGTGCCACTGGGGCCTTGGGTGGGGGTGTGCCGGCATGGGTGTGGCGGACGCATGTGGACGGTGCCACTGGGGCCTTGGGTGGAGCTCCTTTTGGGGCTACGGAACGCGTGAGGGGTGTGCCGACATGGGTGTGGCGGACGCATGTGGACGGTGACGCTGAGGCCTTCGGTGGAGGCCCCTATGGGGCCACGAAACGTGTGAGAGGTTCGCCGAAATGGGTGTGGCGTACGCTCGTGGACGGTGCCACTGGGGCCTTCGGTGAGGCTCCCTATGGGGCCACGAAACGTGTGATGGGTGTGCCGAAATGGGTGTGGCGGACGCATGTGTGGACGGTGCCACTGGGGCCTTGGGTGGAGGTCCCTCTGGGGCCACGAAGCGTGTGAGTGGTGTGCCGAAATGGGTGTGGCGGGCGCACGTGGACGGTGCCACGGGGGCCTTGGGTGGACGCCCCTATGGGGCCACGAAACGTGTGAGGGGTGTGCCGCAATGGGCGTGGCGGACGCATGTGGACGGTGGGTGACACAGGAATTCGGTGGAGCTCCTTATGGGGCCACGAAACGTGTAAGTGGTGTGCCGGCATAGGTGTGGCGGACGCACGTGGACGGTGCCACTGGGGCTTTGGGTGGAGCTCCTTATGGGGCCACGAAGCGTGTGAGGGGTGTGCCGACATGGGTGTGGCGGACGCATGTGGTCGGTGCCACTGGGGCCTTGGGTGGAGGCCCTTATGGGGCCACGAAGCGTGTGAGGGGTGTGCCGAAATAGGTGTGGCGGACGCATGTGGACGGTGCCACTGGGGCCTTGGGTGGGGGTGTGCCGGCATGGGTGTGGCAGACGCATGTGGACGGTGCCACTGGGGCCTTGGGTGGAGCTCCTTTTGGGGCTACGGAACGTGTGTGGGGGGTGCCGACATGGGTGTGGCGGACGCATGTGGACGGTGCCACTGGGGTCTTGGGTGGAGGTCCCTCTGGGGCCACGAAGCGTGTTAGGGGTGTGCCGGCATGGGTGTGGCGGACGCATGTGGACGGTGCCACTGGAGCCTTGGGTGGATGTCTTTATGGGGCCACGAAACGCGTGAGGGGGGTGCCGAAATGCCGAAATGGGTGTGGCGGACGGACGTGGACGGTGCCACTGACGCCTTCGGTGGAGCTCCCTATGTGGCGCCGGAACCTGTGAGTGGTTTGCCGAAATGGGTGTGGCGGCGGCATGTGGACGGTGACGCTGAGGCCTTCGGTGGAGCTCCTTATGGGGACACGAAACGTGTGTGGGGGGTGCCGACATGGGTGTGGCGGACGCATGTGGACGGTGCCACTGGGGTCTTCGGTTGGGCTCCCCATGTGGGCCACGAAACGTGTGAGGAGTGTGCCGAAATAGGTGTGGCGGACACATGTGGACGGTGCCACTGGGGCCTTGGGAGGAGCCCCCCTATGGGGCCACGAAGCGTGTGAGGGGTGTGCCGAAGTGGGGGTGGCGGGCGCATGTGGACGGTGCCTCTGGGGCCTTGGGTGACGCTGCCTATGCGGCCCGGGAACATGTGAGTGGTTTGCCGAACTGGGTGTGGCGGCGGCATGTGGACGGTGACGCTGAGGCCTTCGGTGGAGCTCCGTTTGGGGCCATGAAACGTGTGAGGGGTGTGCCAAAGTGAAGGGGGGTGACGGGAGGAGGGAGCAGCGGGAGGAGGGGGGGTGAGGAGGAAGGAAGGAGAACGCGGGGATTGTTTCTACAAAACGAGGACCCAACACCACAGGATGGTTGGAAAATATGGGAAATGTTGGGATACCTTGGGTTTGTGTTCATGTATTAGTGTGTCCCAGGGCTCCTTCGAAAACTGCGTAAACATCATCTTTCGACGGTCCGGTGGGCCCCTCTCCCTGGCGCGCGGAGCGCACCAGGGAGGGGCGCCAGAGGCGCTGCCAGGGGGGCCCAGGCGCCGACCTCAGAAATCTGCGCGGGCCGTCGACCGTTTATGCTTATGCCTCTGTTGTTTTTTGAGACTCCGAGATTTTGGCGCAGGGGCGCTTTGCGAAATCTCTGCGATAGGTGTCGCGGAGTTCGGCCCGCAAATGCAGTGGAACTGTGAGGGGGGGGCACCTATGCGAGCGGAAAGCCGACTCGGGTGAGCTGGGCCAAAGGCGCTTGACGGCGCATCCACGATTGTAGCCGAAATCCAAGTTGAAGTGTCTGGCCTGTGCTGAGGGGAGGCTGCAGCACCGCTCAGTGATGTACTGTCAACCAAACCTGTAGGTGGGCCCTTGCCATTTTTCGGTGGAACTGTGGGCGAGGGGTGCATGGAGGGCAGGTGGTGGGTCGGCGGGTCGTTCGCGTCAGAACTTCTCATGGCCGATCCGTGCTCCTGCCTCTGGACACTGGCAAGCTGCTCCTTCATATTTTTCCGGGGCCTCTTATCCCGCGGTCCACTGCTCGACCGTGGCGAGGTCCTTCCCCTGTAAGGGTTGTGCGCGAGCCTCTCTTCGGATGG
>CAUYUJ010017993.1:550423-590423 GCA_963575745.1 Prorocentrum cordatum | reverse complement strand
GTGGAAACTGGAAGCTGCAACTGGTACAGGGAACTGCGAACCTTCGCCATACAGCCTGGTGGCCCCACAAGGGGGCCGGCGGATTTTATATATCTATACATCTGTATATCCATTCAAATAAATTCGAATTAGGCCTTGTGGGTTTGCGTGGGCCCCCGGCTCCCCGAGCCTCCCGGGGGCTCCAAAACGGCACCGGAAGGCCCCCGGAGGGGTCCGAAACGGCGTCGGAGTTCGCCGGAAAAGCCCAAGACGGCTTACGGAGGCCCCGAGACGACCCAAGACGGCTTTCAGGCGGCCCAAGATGTTCTCCAGACGGCCCCATACGCCCCAAAGACGCCCCCGGACGGCTCCGGGGGGGTCCGAGGGCTCCCCCAGGAGGGCTCCATCAAGCAAAAATGGCCACATTCCCTTCGTAAAATGCACGTTTTCAAGAGATTCGACATTTTCCTTTACGAAGCGTCCAAGACAGCCCCAGAGGCCTCCAAGATTGCCCAAGACGGCCCAAGAGGGCCCAAAGATGGCTCAGACGGCCCCAGGACGGCCCAAGGGGCGCCCAAGACGGCCCAAGAGGACCCCAAGAGGTGCCCAAAAGGGGCCCAAGAGAGCCCAAGATGGCCCCAAGACGGCCCAAGTGGCGCCCAAGGTGGCCCAAGACGGCCCCAAGACGGCCCAAGAGGCGCCATACACGGCCCGAGAGCCCCGAGGAGCCCCCAAGAGGCCCAAAAGAGCCCCCATAGAGCTCCCAAACGGCCCCCTAGAGGCTTCAAAACTGCCTCCAAGAGAGAGGGAAGGACGAGAGGCGAGAGGCCCTTCGCAGGCGCAAAAGAACAATGTTTTACACTCCCGTGGCCCTGGCGCTGCCCGTCTGCGCTCCCTATCTTGCCGCGACGCCGTTCCGACGCTTCCGACGCGGCCCGAGACGGCGCCGCGTTTGACCCGACCCGCTCCCGCGTCCGCCGCGATCCCGACGCGTATCTTCCAACGCTGCTCTGGCTTGGTCTCTTGAACTTTTGCCTCTTGCGAAGCTCGAACACTTCGGCCCCCGCTTCGGTGCATTGGGGGCGCTCAGTGGGGGAACAGCACCAGAACAAGCTTCACAGGATCTACGGCAGTAGCTGGCAGCGTCGCACAACCCAGCACTCGCAACCAAACTTCGATCCGCGCAATTCCGTGGATTTAATCCACGGGTCCACACTAGTATATATATATATATACACATGTATTATAACGTCGACCCCCAGAGGTCTCGTCCTATTCCCGGGGACCAGGTTTTCATTCTGAGTCGTGCTGTGACGGTCCCGAGGGCCAGCACGGGCCCCCAGAGGCCTAGAAAATTGCGAAAAGCCTCCCGTCGTGATTTTTCCGCATCTCGAGGGGGTCTGGGAGCGCACTGGCGCCCAGACCGGGCCGTCGGGGGGGTGGCGAGGTTTCGCTGCCCAGGGCCTGCAGCAGGAGCACGGCTGCCCCCCTCCCCTTTCTCCGACCAAGTGCTGCTCGAGCCCCCGCCCCCCTCCCAGAGTGGTGTTTCCACGCGGGTTGGTTTTTTGGGCTGCTCTCGGAGCGTGGAGTTCTCTTCGGGAGCTGTTCTTTCCTTCATCTCCCTCGTCTTTCTTCCCTCTTTACACCCAAGTCGCGCACACGCATTTCTGCGCAGGGTTCCGGCACGTGTTCGTTCATGCTTGCTTACCTACGGGCGAAGAACGGTATATAATCAACTTTTCGCTGTTTGGGGCGCCTGTCCCAGGGCGGCTGGAAAGTTTATACCCTTACAGTGCCACGTGGGGGTATAAACTTTCCAGTCGCCCGTGGGCAGGCGTTCCCGCCGGCGGAACAGTTTTTTATACTGTTCTTCGCCCCCTAAATTTATTCTCTCTCGGGGAGAGCTTTCTTGGTGCCTGCCATACTCCCTCTGCCACCTGTACGGTTCTTCCCCATGGGGGCTGCTCTTTCTTCCCTCTCCCCTGGCACCGAGCTGCTACGGTCCCGCCGCTCCCGCGTGGATTTTCGACACAGGATGTCAAAAGGTATTTTTTCCTGTGCGCTTGCTTGTCCACTCGGACCGTCTTGGGCCGTTCCGAAGGGCGCTCTCGTCTCGTCGCTCGCCACACTATCCTGCCCTCGCCTGTGCAATCCCAGACCTCCGACGTCGCATTTGTTGCTGCAGTGTGGGCCTCCGGATGGCTCAACCCTTTCCTGGGGCAAGTTTTTTTCGCCCCGAGCTAGGGTTCTGACGGTCCTGTGGCTCGGTAGAGGCCCCTTCGAGGTTGAACATTGGAAACAAGAGGTCGCCGTGATTTCGCCACAGCGTGGATGACCAGATGTCTTAAGTCGGGCACGTCCCTCTACAAGAGGAGAATTCCCCAAAAAGTCAACACAATAGTATGGGCACGATTTTTTTCAGCAGTTTATGATCATTTTTGAATATCTGTTGGATATCTTTTTCGCCCAAAATCCCTCCGTAGGGGGACATGCCCGACCCAAGAGATGTCTCGACCCCTCCCCCGAGACTGGCTTTTCGTCCCGGGTTGCCCCCACACGACACGCTGGGGTTGGTAGCCTCTACAGTCGGGGCCCTGAAGAAGGAACCCTTTTCGTTGGGGAGGGGCTCCGCGTTCCTTAAGTGTTTCACAGCTTGCCTCAGGTTTTCCTTATGCTTTCGATCGCAAATCGAAGTTTAACTTATGGAAAAAAGGGGCCTCGTTCCTTAGTTAGGGTTCCTTAGGTCAGAGCCCCGAATGTATGACTGGAGACTCCCACCCCTTCGCCAACACATGCCGCGGCCGCCGGGCCCCCGTAGTCCCGAGGGTCCCCGGGCGTGCCGCCTCGCATCCGCGGCAAATAACGACACCACCGACGAGATCCCAAATTGAACGGCATACACACAATGTCACAACATACATGCGTTACATATCTGCAAGACATCATGGACATCCATGGCTGACGTGCGCAATCAATTCAGATAGCACGCGTAGTGCGTACGCGTAGGGTATATATATATATACACACACGTAGCGAACATGTAAGCGTATTCCATTATAGCAAACGCACATGAGCAATGATCAGGGCAAACGACGGAGCGAATTACATGACGTACATTAACCACACGAGTTGACAAACAGGGCATACACAGAGGGTATCCGTGTCATAAACTGGCCGATCTATGCCACCTGTGGCGATACCAGACACACGTTTCATGACCTCCTGGGTGGCATACATCGGACCGAAGTGTAAGATTGAGGTCGGTTCTGGGAGGGTACCCATAGTGTACTTCGTGCTCGTTGGATGTTTTTTTTTTTTTGTGCACCCTGTGGAGGATACCCTCGGATGTTCTGTGTGGTTTGACCGACGGAGGGTCTCACGCTCTTGAAGGATGTTGTTCTGGCTTAGGTCCGACTGTATCAAACTGCCACACGTAACACGCATACCACAATGGTGTGCGTGACGAGCACGGACAACGAGTATGCGTAAGACGTGCGAATCTGACGCGCTCGAGCATCCATATTTGTGACCCATAACCTACAGCAGGCGCACTCAATCAGCTTACGTACATACGTAGTGACATAAAGGGAGAGCACATGCCTATCACGCATATGCTAGCTTGCGTTACAAGCAACAACGCAGACCGTGTACGAAGACGACGACGACGACGACGACGACGACGACGACGACGACGACGACGACGACGACGACGACGACGACGACGACGACGACGACGACGACGACGACGACGACGACGACGACGACGACGACGACGCCGCCGCCGACGACGACGACGACGACGACGACGACGACGACGACGACGACGACGACGACGAGGGCGCGCGGGTCGCTGGCCGCCCCCCGCAGCAGCGCGGGCGCTCTCGCCGCGCCCCGCGGCCCGCCCCAGCGGCCCCCGCCGCCGCTCCCCGCGCGATCGGCAGCGCCCGCCCCCTCCAGCGGCCGCCCGCACCCTTCGCGCGCCTCGATGGCGGAGCACAGGCTCCCCCCCCCCCCCCCGGAGGGGGCGGAGGGCGAAGGAGGAGGAGGAGGAGGAGGAGGAGGAGGAGGAGGAGGAGGAGGAGGAGGAGGAGGAGGAAGGAGGAGGAGGAGGAGGAGGAGGAGGACTTTCCCGACTGTCCCCCAGGACGACGTCCCTAGGAGGAGGAAGGAGGAGGGGGAGGAGGAGGAGGAGGAGGTGGAGGAGGAGGAGGAGGAAGGAGGAGGGGGAGGAGGAGGGGGAGAGGAGGAGGGAGGAGGAGGAGGAGTGGAGGAGGAGAAGGAGGGGGAGGGGGAGGAGGAGGAGGATGAGGGTGAAGATGAGGAGGAGCAGAAGGAGAGGGACGAGGTGGAGGAGGAGTAGGAGGAAGGAGGAGGGGGAGGAAGCAGGAGGAAGGAGGAGGTGGATTAGGAGGAGGAGGAGGAGGAGGAGGAGGAGGAGGAGGAGAGGGAAGAGGAGGAGGGAACGGCCAAAGTAGGAGGAGGAAGAGCAGGGGCAGGAGGACATGAGGAAGAGGAAGGGCGGTGGTCTTCATCAGAGGAAACAAGAAAGCAACGTCGTCGTGATTGGAGGCAGCAACGGGGATGTCCTGGTCTTTATTGAGGAATATGATGGCCTGTGTTGGAGGGAATCAGATGGCAACGCCGTCTTCGATAGTGATGATGCTGGTCATGATGATCATGATGGTGATAATGCTGCTGATGATGCTGCTGATGATGATGGTGGTGGTGATGGTGGTGATGATGATGCTGATGATGTTGATGCCGATGATGGTGATGATGATGACGGTGATGGTGATGATGCTGACGACAATGATGCTGCAGCTGATCATGATGATGACGATGATGATGCTGCTGATGATAATGATAATGACAATGATAATGATAATGATCATGATGATGACGATGATAATGATAATGATGTTGATGGTGACGATATGATGATGCTGCTGGTGATGATGATGATACTGATGATGACGATGATGATGCTGATGCTGATGCTGCTGCTGATGATGATGAGGATGAGGATGAGGATGAGGATGACGATGATGATGATGATGATGATGATGATACTGATGATGCTGCTGATGATGATGATGATGCTGATGCTGCTGCTGCTGCTGCTGCTGACGGTAATGATGATGATGAT
Source organism: Prorocentrum cordatum (assembly GCA_963575745.1). Taxonomy (NCBI): domain Eukaryota; class Dinophyceae; order Prorocentrales; family Prorocentraceae; genus Prorocentrum; species Prorocentrum cordatum. The sequence continues at coordinate 585,298 of CAUYUJ010017993.1, read as the reverse complement.
GATGATGATGATGATGATGATGATGATGATGATGATGATGATGATGATGATGATGATGATGATGATGATGATGATGATGATCTTCCCTGTCGCGACGCCGAATTGTCGCAACCACCTGTCGTCTTCCTCCCCGCCGCGGCGCCGGCTCGACCCTCGGGGCTGGCCGCGGCACGCGGCGCCCGGCGCGATGCCTGGAGCCACCGGCGGGCACCCGGGCGCGCGGCCGTACGCGCCGCTGGGCCTTCCCGGCCCATGGCCAGCGCGCGGAGGGAGGTCTCGTCTCGGGCGTCGCGCAATGTGGTGGGGGGGGGGGGGTCGACAAAGTCGGGCGATCGCAAACATGGATCAAGGGGGCGTGGATTGGCGACGGGTCCCGCTTCCATGGGGAATCGCGGATCTCTGCCGCCGAGCGAGGCGGCACTGGCCGCATTCGGGGGATCAGTGTTTGCGCGCCCCCAGCAAAGGTCGGCGGCGAGCGAGGGGGGGAAGTCTCGGGTTCGAAGCTTGAGGTCTTCTCTGACGTTTTCGTCGGTCCTCGGCTGTGTTCCAGCCTCGGGGTGCTTGCCAGCGGCTGCGCCTCGCCGAGGGCGTTCCGGGGCCGTCCAGATCGTCCCGAACGGCTGCCGGAGACTCGAGTTCTGACCCCAAAACCAAAGTCGGCGGCGAGCGGGGGGAGGAAATGAGAAGCAGATAGCGACGGGACTTCTCAGAGGCCCTCGCGCCTTCTCAGAAGTTTTCCGTGTCTCCGGGGAAGGTCTCGAACATTTTATTCAGAGGGCCGTGGGACTTCCGAGCCTTCTGAGCATCACCGCCCACCCAAACGCCCCAACCCAACCCGAAGGCGCCGATTTGCTCTCCATTTCCAGTGGGGGGGATGTCGGGGAACATTGAACAACAAGTGTGGCACTCCATTCGTACCCCCCCAAGTCGAAATTCGGGTCTTCGGGTGTTAGGTTGGGGTGGTCCGGTAGGTCGTCAGTGAAGGCCCGCGCCTTCTCCTTTCTCCCCTGGGCTCGCCGCCGAAAAGTGGGGGCGTTTAAGAAAGGTGCACCTTGTTTGTGCCCCGTCAGGGGCTCTAAAGGGGCCCCCTGGGGTCCAAAAGGGGCACGAGCGGTGCACGTGCCCCCCCCCCGTTCATCGCCCCTTCTGCAACGCCCTGTCGTCCTCGCCTTTATCGCTCGCCACGGCGGCCCCGGCGCCCACGTCGCCAAGGTGCGGCTCGACGCGGAGCCCGACCTTCCCCACGCCGACGTCGCGGATGCATCGCCGACGTCGGCGATGCATCGCCGATGCATCACCGATGCAGCGCCAATGCGTCGGCGATGCGGCGCGATCCTCCGACCCCATCTGCTCGGACCCCAGCTAGGATTAAGTCGGGCCTGTCCCTCTACAGGGGGAATATTCAAAAATAGTCCAAAAATAGTCTGGGGACTAGGTTTTGAGCATTTTTTTTTTAAATACCATTTGGGAGCATTATTTGAATATTTTTTATTTTTCGTCGAAAATCCCCCTGTAGGGGGACACGCCCGACTTGAATCTAGGAGGGCTTCTCCCGGGCCCTCCACGGGCACCAGGAGTGTCGGAGAGCGTCTCAGGAGGAAGAACGGGTCCCGGGGGAAGGCCGCGGGGTGCAGGACCCTTCTCCTTCGGGACCCGCCTCATGGCGCCAACATGAAGTCGGGCGTGTCCCTCTACAGGGGGGATCAAACATATTAGTCAAAAAATCGTCTGGGGACGATTTATTTAAACTATTTGTGAGTATTTGGGGGGTATGTTTTGAGTATGTTTTATTTTTCGGCCAAAATCCCCCTGTAGGGGGACACGCCCGCCTCATGGCGCCAACATCGCAGAGCGGATGTCCTTCGGAAAGCAATCGGATGGGTCCGGACTGTCCTCGTGAAATTTCTTTCTGGGTTTCGGGGTGAATTTCTTGCGGATTTTTTGTACTAGAAATGAAGACTAAACAACATCCGCGTGAAATTCACTTCGTTTTTCGCTCGCCGTTTCGGGGTAAGCAAGTTTTTTATCTACCATGTTGGGGTATTTCTTGACCATGTTTAACTTTCGTACAAAGTCCCCCTGTAGGGAGACATGCCCGACCTAACCCCAGGACGGGGCCCAAGGACAGACTTGTTGTCAGGCCGCGGGCGGGACAGGAGTGCGGCCATTGCCTCGACGAGCCCCCCCCTGCTGTTGTATATATCGGTGTATATATATAGATATATGTATACATATATGTATGTATGTATATATATATATATATATATATATATATATATATCCCCGTGCACGAGACCGGGGCGCCCGGGACCGCGACCTCGGGTGCGCATGGGGGTTCCGGACGTCGTTTTCCTTTTGTTTTTACAAGGTTTCGGCGTCCCGGGGCCAACAGGGCCCCAAGAGGCTGCAGGGAGGCCCCAGGAGGCCGCAGCGATGGCTCCAGACGCTTTTCAAGACGACTCCCATGACGCCAAGAAGGCCCCCGAAGGCCTCGAAGACGCCCCAAGAGGCACACCGAGAGAACCCAATACGCAAAAATCGCCGATCTCCTATGGGAAAACTGATACTTTTGGCGTGTTTGCCTTTTGGGCGTCCACTGCGTCCAAGACGGCCCAAGAGGCACCCAAGCCGGTCGAGGATGCCCCCAAGAGGGCCCCAAGACGGCCCACGAGGGGGCCAAGACGGCCCACGAGGCGCCCAAACCGCCCAAACGCCCCAAGGCGGCGCCCAAGACGGGGACGAGGAACTGGAAGTTTAGGCCTTTTGGCCCAAGAGACCCCTGGGAGACCCCAAGAGGCTCCGAGAAGGGGCCCAGAAGCCCCAAGAGGCCCCCATGAAACCAGAGAAAACAGCAAGAGAGGGTCCGAAGACGCCCCAAGAGGCACCCCGAGGGTGGCCCAATAAGCAAAAATCGTCGATTTCCTTTGGGGAAACTGATATTGAATCGCTTCGCTCATTCCGCCGGCCCGTGATATGGCATCGCTGGTTTTTGTCTGTGTGTTCGTTGCCCATGTTGCGCTCTTGGGGGCGGGTGTCGTTCGGACGCGTTGCGTGGGGAGTTTTGATGGTGAAGCAGTTCCCTGGGGGTCGTCTCTCGATGGGGCGAAATAGAGTCGTCGTCAAGATGCTTCTTTGGGGGGCCTCTTGGGGTCTGTTGAGAGGCCGTTCGGGGGCGCCTGGGAGACATGTTTGAAGCCTTCTGGGGCTTCTTTTGGGCCTCCTGGGAGTCTCCTGGGGCCTCTTGGCGACATCTTGGGGCCTCTTGGAGGCCTCTTGGGGCCTCTTTGGGACCTCCTGGGCGCCTTCTGGGACGGAGGGCTCCATTTTTGAGTTCTCGGTATCCCTCCTGAGTCCCTCTTGGGCCCGTCTTGGGGCCTCTTGGTCCGTCTTGGGCGGCACTTGGGCCGTCTTGAGGGCTCTCTTGGGTCGTTTCGGCGCCGTCTTGGGAGCTTCGTGGGCCGTCTTGGAGCGGTCTTGGGGGCCTCTTGGGCCGTCTTGGAGCGTCCGGAAGCCGAAAAAGCCAGAACACAACAAACATCGAAAAAACCAATGAAAATCAACGATTTTGGCCTCTTGGGGCTCTCTTCGGAGGCCTCTTGGAAGGCTCTTGGGGCGTCTTGGAGGCCTCTTGGGCTGTCTTGGGGGCCTTTTGGGCCGTCTTGGGGTCATCTTCGGCGTCTTCGAGCGCTCTTTGGGCGTCTCGGGGGCCTCTTGGGCAGTCTTGGGGGCCTCTTGGGGCACTCTGAGCGCGCTCTGGGGAGCCTGAGAGGCCGCACCCAGAAGGAAAACCATCTCTGAGTAGACTTGGTCGGGCGGCGGTCGGGCGGCGGTCGGGCGGCGACCGGGCGTTGGTCGGGGTACTTTTCGCCGGGGGACCCCCAGGGGCCGCCCCGCGCGCGCGAACTAGAAATACTGTTAATACTGTTAACCAGTTACCGGAGATCTTAGCACGCCCTGGCCCGTTGGGCCGGCGAATTTTTGGCGTGTTTGCCTTTTGGGCGTCCACTGCATCCAAGACGGCCCAAGAGGCACCCAAGCCGGTCGAGGATGCCCCCAAGAGGGCCCCAAGACGGCCCACGAGGGGGCCAAAACGGCCAACGAGGCGCCCAAACCGCCCAAGAACGCCCCAAGGCGGCGCCCAAGACGGGAACGAGGAACTGGAAATTCAGGTCTTTTGGCCCAAGAGACTCCTAGGAGACCCCAAGAGGCTCCAAGAAGGGGCCCAGAAGCCCCAAGAGGCCCCCATGAGACCCGAAAAACAGCAAACGAGGCTCCGAAGACGCCCCAAGAGGCACCCCGAGAGTGGCCCAATAAGCAAAAATCGTCGACTTCCTATGGCAAACTGATATTTTTGGCGTGTTTGCCTTTTGGGCGTCCACTGCATCCAAGACGGCCCAAGAGGCACCCAAGCCGGTCGAGGATGCCCCCAAGAGGGCCCCAAGACGGCCCACGAGGGGGCCAAGACGGCCCACGAGACGCCTAAACCGCCCAAGAACGCCCCCCAGGAGCTCAAGAGGCCTTTCCGGGGAGCCTCCACAGCGCCCTAGGAGGGCCCAAGACGCCTCCCAGGAGCACCCAGAATGCGAAAGGATGGTCCAAGACGTTCCCAAGTAGCCCAAGTCAGCCTTCGGACGGCTCTCGAGGCTCCCAGGTGGCCCCCAAGAGACCCCCCCAAGAGAGGTCCGAGAGGCGTCCCGAGACGGCCCTAAGAGGCCCAAATCGTCGATTTCCATTTGTTGTTGCAATGGTTTGGGCTTCTCGCGTTTTCGAGCTTCCAATGGTCCAAGAGCGCCGAAGAGGCTCCCAAGACCGCCCCAAGACCACCCATGAGACCCTCAGGACGGCCCCAAGACGAGCCAAGAAGGCTCCAAGACTGCCGAAGAGGCGCCCAGGACAGCCCCAGACTACCCCAGAACAGGCCCAAAATGGGCCCAAGAGCGGGAGCAGGAGGCTTCCAGCGACCTCCGAGAGGCCTCTGGGACCCCCCAGAGGCCCCCAACACACCCCCGATCCCTGAGAGGCCCCCAAAAGACCCCGACGAGGCCCCAAGAACAGCCCAAGAGAGCTGCGAGAGCCGTCCCGAGAGAGCCCAAAGATGGTAAAATCGTTTATTTCCTATGTTTTTTTTTCGCCTTCTGACGTTCTCCCGCTTCCAACCCTCGAAGATCAATTATTTTTTTTGGAAAAAACGGAATTCCCAGAATTCCGTTTTTCCAAAGCGGGACCCCGACTCGGAGATCCCGCACATCCCCTGACATCTGGCCGGTACCGCGTCTCCCGGCTTCCCGGGGGGCCCCCAACACGGCCAAGGACAGCCCAAGACGACTCCAAGGAGCCCCCAGAACGTGAAGAACGGTCCAACACGCTCCCGCGCAGCCTGAGACACCCTTCCGACGGCTCTCCAGGCCTCCAGGAGGCCTCCAGAACCCCCAGGGGAGAGCATGCTACGCATGGAATGAATTCTGCAGTGGATCCGTGAGTGGATCAATCTAGACTGATGAAGCTATGATGCCTCTTTTGGTTTTGAGCCAGCTATGATGCCCGCTCGTGCTCACCCCGTCCCGTCTTCAGGGACTTCGCATTTCCCGATAATGGTAAGATGGGAAGACGGGCCGCCGCCCCTGGCACTGCACGTACGGTGCCAGGTTTGCGGGGATTTGGTTCGACCCCCGCAGTTCCAATGATGGAAACTGAGATGGGTGTGAGGCCTCATGGTGGTCCTCACTGGTAAGGCCTATGATGGTCCTCACCGGGGGAGAGGGCAAGGGCGGACGTCCACCAACAACGTCCGTCGTGCTCATCCTCCGTGAAATGCACTGTGACCACACTCATGAATCAGAAGACCGTGACATTCACGAGCACGACCCTACCTATGATTGCGGACTCCGTGAAACGCACCGTGACCACGCTCATGACCACGAACACCGTGAAATTCACGAGCACGACTCGACCTAGGTATGATTGCGGACTCCGTGACATGCATTGTGATCGCGCTCATGATCACGAAGACCGTGAAACACACGAACACGACCCGACCTATGATTGCGGACTCCGTGAAATGCCCTGTGACCACACTCATGAACGAGAAGACCGTGACATTCACGAGCACGACCCTACCTACGATTGCGGACTCCCCGGAAGCCACACTCCTGAGGGGCCCGGCTAACAAAACCCGCGAGGCACAAACAAAAAACAACGCCGAACAGCGCCGAGGAATAGGAAAACATGGAAATCCCACAATTCCTTCTTTTTTGTTTTTTTTGTTTTTCAAGTTTGCCCCCCGGTCTACTCTTGCACAACAGACCACAATTCAGACCCCCTCATCTCCCCCAAAAAACTCAGGAAGCCTTTGAGGGCCTCAAATCGTTGAATACCCAAAGGAAATTAATTAATGATTTCTGCGTTTCCGCACTTCCCCTTCTATACGATTCCGAGGCTTGCACAGGGCCTCCAAGGGAGCCCCTGGACGTAGGAAGCGACCAAAATGAGATTACATGAGTTGGCCGATCAAGCCTAGCTACGACTGGGGGCTCGGGACCGCGACCTCGAGAGCGCATGGGGGTACTGGGGCCTCTGGGGAGCCCCTGGGACGGCTCCCGAGGGAGCCGGAGGCCGCCAAACAGATCAAGAAGACGCAGAGGGCTCCCGGAAGCCCCCGAGACAACCCAAGAGGGAGGAACAGGGGGAAAGAGGGAAGATGCAGAAAATATCAGGACGAGGAGGAAGAAGAGGGAAGGTTGAGCAGGAAGAATGCGCAGAAGGACGAGGGGAGGAAGGGCGAGGAAACGAGCAAAGGCGAAGAGAAGTGAACACTGAATAACGAGGATGCGAGAAGAAGCAGTGGGATCCCCAATTCGGCCAAGAGGCCCCCAAGAGGGGCCCAAGAGAGCTCCAAGACGGCCCAAGAGGGCCCCACGACATCTCATCAGAGTCCCAAGACGGCCCAAGAGGGCTCCAAGAGAGCCCCAAAAGGCTCCCAAGACAGCGCCAAGGGGCCCTGAGGACGCCCCCACGAGAGCCCTGGAGGGGTCGTGGTGGAGATGGCTGCAGTTAGCTTCAGTTCGTACTCCGATTGTGGTCCTACCGATGATTAGGATGGTCGTGGCGGTGGCATTTGCCGTGGTGGTAATGATAGTGGTCGTGGATTCGCGGCAGTGGCAGTGGCAATGGTAGTGGTATTGGTGGTGGTACAGGCAGAGGTTGAACCTAGGGCCGTTATAGTGGTCGTGGAAAGTGCAATCGTGGTGGATGGGGTGGTCATGCCCAGAATGGACATGTAATCAGAAGTGGTCGTGACCGCGGTGATGGCGGAAAGGGCGGTGGTAGCCGTGGCGGCATTGGCGGTGTTGAGCGCGGTCGCGGGAGTGACTAGAACCTAAACGCGCGAAGCGCGCGTGGTTCTAGTATATATATATATATATATAGATCGGCGGCGAGCCCCGCCGAGGTCGGCGGAGCCGCCGCCGCAGGAGCCGCCGCCGGCCTTTTGTGTGTGTGCTCCTTAGATGACGGTGGGGGTCGCTGGGGGATTACTCCTCCTTCTCTTCCTGCTCCCTCCTCCTCCTCCCTTCTTCTCTTCTCCTCCCTGACTCCTCCTCCTCTTCCACTTCCTCTTCCTCCTCCTCCTACTATCATTATACTTAGTCTCACTGCTGCTACTACTATCACTACTAAAATTTAATCGCTTCGCTCATTTCGCCGGCCCATATTGCGCACCGCGGTAACCTGGCCGAGAGGTCGTCGGCAGTGCGGAGCTGCAGGGAACGGTACTATTTTGCCGAAGCCGTTCTCCCGTCGCTTCTGGCAGGCCTCCGTGGGGCCTCTTGGGAGCCCCCTTTTCCTCGTAGTCCTCGTCGCCCCTCCTCGACCTCGCGCTCCTCTCGCTCCCTCGCGCCTCGCTCTCCCCCGTCTTCCCCTTCTTGTTTTGTGTACTCTGCTCGGGCATCGATCGAGTGATCGCTGCGTCTTGTGAGGTGCAGGCCTGAAGGTAAGCAAAGTACGCCTGGCTGGGGCAGCGGAGTACGGATACGCGCGAGTGTGCGCCAGCCAGGCGGTGAAGTAGAGAAAGAATATCGAACCGAACGTAGACATACTCGTGATCTTGACAACAGCAATGAGAAGACAGATCGGGCTACACGTTCGCAGTAGACTATGGTGGCGACAAAGCTGGCTAAGTGTTCGTGTCGGAGTCCCGTGGGCACTGCCTCGCAGATATCTACGCCGCTTTCCCCCCTCCATATCCATTGTCAACCTCCCCAGCTCCGCCATAGTAGTTAATGTATGGCAAACTGATGAAGGTAACCAAAAGAAGAACAGGCGACGATACTACTAGCAGCCGTGCGTACTTTGATTTTGAAACTGATAGGCTGGCGCAGTGTGGCTTGGCTTGCCTTTGTAGCTGGTATGGCGTATCCTATGCCTCTGGTGCTTGGTAGGAGGGTGTGTCGATGCAGCATGTTGGATACGCTAAGTAGATCAACTGGCAAAGTGAGCAAACCAAGCTGTGATTGATAGGCAAGGTCACCTGCTACAAGAACTAGTCGGCAAACCGCAGTGGGAGCAAGCTCGCCTCTGCCGAAGGTCAACATGACCATGTTGCGTAATGTAGGTCACTTCCCTCCCCAGCAACCCCGACCGAAATTCCTTTAATCCCCTCTCAAGTGTCCGATAGACCGGAGTGCGGCAAATGTGAGAGGGCTGCGTAGTGCTCTGCCCAGCGCATGGGGTGCACGTTAGCTACGTCCGTATCCTCCACCTTCACCCCGGGTAATCATCCCCAATATCTAGGCCTCTCTGGTAGGGTCGGAGCACATGGGGTCGGAGGATCGCGCCGTCGGCGATGCGGCTCGATGTGGAGCCCGATTTCCTTCAAGTCGACGTCGCCTATACATCGCCCACGTCGGCGATACATCGCCGGTGCATCGCCGATGCATCGCCGATGCATCGCCGATGTATCGGCGATGCAGCGCGATCCTCCGACCCCATCTACTCCGACCCCATCTGGGAGGCCTCTACAATAGCCTCTCCAAACCACTGCAGGTCATCGAAGCTAGCAGTAACAGAGTGCGATGCGTTGCAAAGTAAAGTTGCACAGCAAGCTACTGCAGCATAGAGTGGCATGGCAGGATGAGGGTCAGGGGCGGCATCGGGGAAGGAGGATCAAGGGGAGGAGGCTCGAGGATCAAGGACCGAGGAGGAGGAGGAGGAGGACAACGTGGAGGGGGAGGAGGAGGATCGAGGAGGAGTCAGACCATCATCGATGCGTCGTTCCAGTGCCATCTTCGTGTCTAACGAGGTGTCCGAATTCTGCGTGCGTGAGGAGGAGGAGGAGGACAACTAGGAGGAGGAGGAGGAGGAGGAGGAGGAGGATCGAGGAGGAGTCAGACCATCATCGATGCGTCGTTCCAGTGCCATCTTCGTGTCTAACGAGGTGTCCAAAGTCTGCGTGCGTTTTTTTTGTAGACTCTGGACATGTCTAAATAGTGTCTAAATCTTGTATAAATTTACGCCGTGTCTGAGTTTGTACCTAGATATGACAAACGTATCTAGTCGTGTGTAATATATGTAGATATGGTACAACAGTGTCCAAATGTCCGCCAGATATCCGAATTCAGATTCGTGTTTTGATTTGCCATGCGTGACGCGCAGAGAACATGGTACTCTACATGGTTCCGCTGCTAAGATGCAAGACGCGGGCTTCGGTAGTTTGGGCGTGCGAGATTTGAAGGCCCCTCCGCACAGGAGCGCCGCACGCTCAGACACTCTTCCTTGCCCTCCCCCCCCTGGGCAGGCGGGCCCCCCCCCCCCCACAGGACCCCCGCTGGCGAACACCCCCCAGGACCCGCCGGGAAACCTCGGGGGGGGGGCGGCATTCTGACCCGGGACCCCGCTCCGCCTCCAGCCCCCTGTGCTCCTCCCCTCTCCATCGGGGAAGGGGTGAAAAGGAAGGGAATCGACCTGAGTACGACGTTCCTTGTCCTTGTCCCTCAATCTCCTTGGCACTGACGACGACGACGACGACGACGACGACGACGACGACGACGGCAGCGTCTCTCACACGTCGAAGGGTCGGCGGGTTTTCATTGTGTGAAGTTTCCCATCTAGGAATCCGCAGCCGTGACAAGACATCCTTCCTGTCCATTTTTGAAACTGGTGATAACTTTCACGACGAATGCGCGCGGCGCTAAGGCGAGAACCACACTGTGCAACCGAAGTGTTCTCCATCCTTGAAGCGGTTCCAAATCTCAAGCTTCAGGGTCATAAATGGTGAGGAAGTCTCAGGCGAACCACCGTACCGACACGTCCGGGGGTGCGTCAGGGAGGAGTTGTTTTACAAGGAGAATGGGCGGAGCACAAGAAGGAGGACGAGGAAAGAGGCGCAGGAGGAGAAGGCGGGGGAAGGAGAGGGCGGATGGAGGAGGAGGGAAGAGAACAGGTAACACGAAAATTTGGTGTTTCTCTTGATTTCGTTCATGGCCCTTCTTGGGCTGGAGGCCTCCTGAGGCTTCTGGGAGCTACCTCGCAGAGGCTTCCCAGTATCTCCAGAGACCTCCTGGGGGATTCCAGAGACCACGAGGGCACCCATACCCCCCATTCCCCACACAAGTTTTGGAACATTGCTGGGATACTTCAAACCACGGGAAACGTAAATACGAAAGCCACACGAAACCTCCGGGTCCATGCGCCCCCCCTCCAGGGTCCCTGGGGGCGGGGTCGGGAGGTGGCCTTCGCCCAGTCGTTTTCGTCGGCATCGTTGTTGGTGTCGTCATCGTCACGGGCCTCGTCGTCGTCTTCGTCGTTGTCGTCGCTGTCGTCGTCGTCGTCGTCGTCGTCGTCGTCGTCCTTGTCGGTATCCTGGCGTTTGTCACCGCGGTTGGCGCCGCCGTGGCGGCCGTCGCCGCCGTGGCGGTCGTCGCCGCCATGGCGGTCGTCGCCCTTGGCGGGAGGAGCCCGCCGAGCACCTGCGGCGCTCGCCGCCGGAGCCCCTCCTGCCGCCGCCTGGCGAGGAGCCCCGGCAGCCCCTCCTGCCATCTGGCGAGGAGCCATCCACCGCCGCCGTCGTCAGCGTCGGCGTCGTTGTCGGCGCCGTCGGCGGCGTCGGCGCCGGTTGTCGTCGGCTGTCGTCATCGCCGACTGTCGTCAGCAGCTGCCGTCGACGCCGGCTGAGTTGCCGTGTTCGTGGTCGGCGTCGTCGTCGTCGTGGTCGACGTCGTTGGCGACGCGGCTGTGGTGGTCGTCGTCGCTGACGTCGTCGTTGTGAGCCTTCGTGGATGTGGTGGGTGTCGTCGTCGTCTTCGCCTTGGTCGGTCGGTCGGTCCATCGATCGATCGGTCGTCAGTCGTCGCGATGGTCGTCGTCGTCGACGGCGGCGGCGGCGGCGGCGTCGTCGTCGTCGTCGTCGTCGTCGTCGTCGTCGTCGTCGTCGTCGTGGTCGGGTGGTTGGTCGATCGGTGCTCGGTCGCGGGTCGTCATCGTCCGTCGGCCGTTTGGTCGTCGGTCGTCGACCGTCGCAGGCGCCCGCGGAGCCCGCGGCCTCCCGACGGCCCCCGCCGCCGTGCGCGCCCTCCGCGCCCCCGGGCCCCGCCCCGCCGTGGAGGAGCCCCCGGGGGACCCTCGACGCCGTTGCCGCCGTCCGCCGCCGCCGCCGGCGTCGTCGTCGTCGTCGTCGTGGTCGCCGCCGCCGCCGCCGCCGCCGCCGCCGTCGTCGTCGTCGTCGTCGTCGTCGTCGTCGTCGTCGTCGTCGTCGTCGTCGTCGTCGTCGCCGTTGTCGCCGTCGTCGGTGCGGTACTCGAAGGCCCAGCGGGGCTCCGCCGGCTGCGCGCGCCTCCTCGTCGCGGCAGCGGCGCCTTCCGCGCGTCGCTCGGAGGCCCTGGCTCGGAGGTGTTTTTCTGGCCTGGGGTGTCTTCAGCAGCTGCGCCGCACCGAGGGTCCGTGGCAGCGGACTCTAATCGTTTTGAGATTCGTTTCGTCGGACCTCTGCGGTTTTCGGGGGGATTTTTCGTCGGCCCTCGGCGGCTTGTCAGCCTCGGGGTGCCCTCCAGCCGCTGCGCCCCGCCGAGAGCGCTGCTGGGGGTGCCAGGATCGCCCCGAACGGCCTCGGGAGGCTGGGGGCTTGGCCCGAAAGCCACCGGGGACGGGAAGAGGCGCAGAGGAGGCCTTGTGGACCCAAACGGGGTCCGGCGAAAGGAGGGCGGTGCAATAGATTTGGTGCAGTCGATTTTGGGGGTTGCAATCAATCTGGGGCGTGCAATACACTCCGGTGAGCAGATGTGTTGCTGGGCTTTCGCGTGCAATGCATTCGATGCAACACAATGCGAGACAATTCTCCGGCGCAATACATTTGCAATACGGAGGGGGCGTTGGTTTAGGGGTGTGCCCAGAAGGCTTCAGACCCTGGAGGGTTCCTTATCTGAGGAGGGCGGCGGTGACGTTCGTGGTGAAATCGCGATTGGAGTTCACCGTCTTCCGGACCCTGGGTTCCTCATCCAATGATTCCTCATCCGATGCCCTCACCGTGCAATCGCCCCAGAACTATCGCACCACCCCCGTTCAGCTGGACCCCTTTTCGGGTCCACCAGGACCCTCCATCGCCCATCCATCGCCGATGGGGGCCCAACAGCCCACCTCGCCCAGGAGCGTGCGGGTTCGCTGTCGGGGGCCTAATTTTAAGGCTGGTCTGTTCCTCTACAGCGGGATGTTCAAACATAGTTTAAAAATAGCCTGGGGACTTTTTTTTGTTTTCAAATATTTTCGTTTTCTGTAATCTCCAAATAGGCTTGCCCTATAGGAGTTCTAGCTCAAACCTTACTAATTGGTCCGTTGCCCCCCCCCTTCCCCCCTAATTCCTATGCCCCCCCAATTCCTATGGCTATGGCTATGCCTATGCCTACCCCCCCCCTTTTCCAATGGCATCCCCCTTCTGTCTTCTTGCTTGCTTGCGCGCTTGCTTGCGCGCTTGCTTGCGCGCTTGCTTGCTTGCGCGCTTGCTTGCTTGCTTGCTTGCTTGCTTGCGTGCGTGCGTGCGTGCGTGTGTGCTTTCTTGCTTGCTTGCTTGCTTGCACGCTTGCTTGCTTGCTGAGTTGTGGATTCCAGGCATGCTTGATTCCTCTGATTCCTTGGTTTGCGTCGTCTAATCTGCGAATCTATTTGGAGTCAACGCTGGCTGATATGTTGAATTTTTCGTCTAAAATCCGCCTGTAGGGGGACATGCCCGACCTAAGCCTAATTATCGCCGACCTACGGGCGATGTGTCGCCGAGTGCAGGTCGATAGTCTCCTCTCCGTGAGCTGATCCCCCCGGGTCGTTGCCTTTCAGAGAGGCGTCCAGGGGCGCCAGAATGGCCGCGCGGGGTCTTGGTCGTGGCCTTTCGGGCCAGAAGATCGAAGGTTAATAGAACCCACCCACCCTGCCAAGTCGATTACTCCACATTTCGAAATATGATGAGGGTGCCACACCCCTCCCTCACACCATTACTCCGCATGAGCAGGAGCCGCCCTCCATCCGTGTGAGCGTTGTGCATCTTCGAGCTTTTGGTGATATACCCTGAGTTCCGTTCAAGCGAGATCCCCATGTGGAGAAGGAACCGCTCTCCACCCATGCAACTGCTCGTATGCCCTCGAGACGGCTGGGCGTGGCGCTGCGTGGAGAGCCGCACCTCCGCGTCCATCAGCCCTCCATCCTCCATCCTCCTCCTCCTCCTCCTCCTCCTCCCCCTCCTCCTCCTCCTCCTCCTCCTCCTCCTCCTCCTCCCCCTCCTCCTCCTCCTCCTCCTCCTCCTCCTCAGTCTAGCGCTAATGAGCGCGGCGCCAAGGCGATCTCACTGTCTTGGAAAGTTACGGTCGTGAGCACTCGGGCAGCGCGTCGCTCCGCTGGTTCTGGTCCACCACGCCCCCGCGCGCCACACTATCCATCCGCTTCCTGCCCCGAGGCTTCCACGTCCCGAGCCCTCCGGAGCCTCCCGCCCCGCGGAGCGGAGCGGCACGTCATCCATTGGCAGGCCACAGTGCGTCGCCGGGGCGGCCGCCGCGGCACGCCACCCCACAGTTCCGGACAGTGCTGTACACCTTAGGCGATGCTTAAGAAAACTCAGATTTTCGGCCAGAGTCTCGATTATTCTTAATGTTTCAATGCAAATCCTAAGATCTGAATAGAAGTTCTGGGTTTTTATTCACGTTCTGAGACCATGAATTTCTTAACCCATGATTTCTTAAGCATTTCGCAGGGTGTATCTCTTCTCCGTCCGTGTATTTGCTGCAAGCGTTTCAGACGACTGTGCGTGGCGCTGACCAGCGTGGCCTCCATCCGTCCACACAAGTTGTAGAAGACATCGTTCGTGAGGAAGTCTCGCGGGTGCAGCGAGGAGGAGTTCTCTATCAGGAGGAGGGGTGGGCGATGGAGATGAGGACGGCGGCGACGACGATGACAATCACGACTGCGGCGACGACCCCAGGACCTGGGGCGCGTTCTGAGTAGAACTCCAAGGCGGAGCCAGCCGTGACCACGAGGGCCACACCCGAGGCCTAAGAACGCCAAACGCCTTTGAGCCTGCTGGCTCGATCCTCGACGACGACGGCAGGGGGCGGCGACGACCACGGTGACGAAAGAGGGACCTGTCCTGGGACGCTGGTTGACCAGGCCTTCGAGACGGTCCCGGTCGAGTGCGCCCCCTCGACGAGAACGACGAGCGCCAAGGATTGCTTCGATGCGCCTCGATCCTCCTCCTCCTCCTCCTACTCCTCCTCCTCCTCCTCCTCCTCCTCCTCCTCCTCTTCCCTCCTGACCCTCGTGTCGGCGGCGAGCGAGGGGGGGAAGTGAGAAGGAGAAGGCCTTCTCAGAAGGCGGCGGGGCTTCTCAGAAGCCCTCGCGCCTGCTGAGAGCTTTTCAGTGTCTTCGGGGAAGGCTCAGAAAACCTTTCAGAATGCCGGGGGACTTCCGAGCCTTCTGAGAAGGCCCGCCCCTTCTCACTTCCCCCCGGGCGGGCCGCCTATCGTGATTCTGGAGCCCCAGGACGGCCCCAGGAAGGCCTCTCGGGGCCCCCCTCCCCTCCGAGGGCCCCCCGAGCTGCACCCTCGCCCGACGACGACGACGTCGATCACATGCCCCACGAAGGCTGCGCGACTGGGAGATCGCCGAGGCGGAGGAGGAGGGAGCGCCTGCGAGCGGCGACCGCGGGCGTGGGCGCCAGTGGTCGTCGATGTCGTCGTCCCCAGACTCTAGGCTTAAGTCGGGCCTGTCCCTATACAGGGGGAATATTCAAACATATTATCCCGGCAAAGCAACCTAAGAGCGATAAGTAGGAACATATCTGGAAGCATTCCCCTTAAGATTCAGATGAGAATCCAGTTGTAGAATTCTGCTGTTCTCGCAGTCGCAGTCGCATTCGCGATGACAGTCGCAGTGGCAACGGCAGTCGCAGTCGCAGCCTCAGCCTCAGCCTCAGCCTCAGCCTCAGCCTCAGCCTCAGCCTCAGCCTCAGCCTGCTTCAGCCTCAGCTCAGTCTGCTCAGCCTCGGCCTCAGCCTCAGCCTGCCTCAGCCTCAGCCTGCATCAGCCTCAGCCTCAGCCTCAGCCTGCCTCAGCATCAGCCCTCAGCCTCAGCCTCAGCCTCAGCCTGCCTCAGCCTCAGCCTCAGCCTGCTTCAGCCTCAGCCTCAGTCTGCCTTCAGCCTCGGCCTCAGCCTCAGCCTGCCTCAGCCTCAGCCTGCATCAGCCTCAGCCTCAGCCTCAGCCTGCCTCAGCATCAGCCTGCCTCAGCCTCAGCCTCAGCCTGCCTCAGCCTCAGCCTCAGCCTGCTTCAGCCTCAGCCTCAGTCTGCCTTCAGCCTCGGCCTCAGCCTCAGCCTGCCTCAGCCTCAGCCTGCATCAGCCTCAGCCTCAGCCTCAGCCTGCCTCAGCATCAGCCTGCCTCAGCCTCAGCCTCAGCCTGCCTCAGCCTCAGCCTCAGCCTGCTTCAGCCTCAGCCTCAGTCTGCCTTCAGCCTCGGCCTCAGCCTCAGCCTGCCTCAGCCTCAGCCTGCATCAGCCTCAGCCTCAGCCTCAGCCTGCCTCAGCATCAGCCTGCCTCAGCCTCAGCCTCAGCCTGCCTCAGCCTCAGCCTCAGCCTGCTGCTTCAGCCTCAGCCTCAGTCTGCCTTCAGCCTCGGCCTCAGCCTCAGCCTGCCTCAGCCTCAGCCTGCATCTCAGCCTCAGCCTCAGCCTCAGCCTGCCTCAGCATCAGCCTGCCTCAGCCTCAGCCTCAGCCTGCCTCAGCCTCAGCCTCAGCCTGCTTCAGCCTCAGCCTCAGTCTGCCTTCAGCCTCGGCCTCAGCCTCAGCCTGCCTCAGCCTGCCTCAGCCTCAGCAGCCTCAGCCTCAGCCTCAGCCTCAGCCTCAGCCTCTGCCTTCAGCCTCGGCCTCAGCCTCAGCCTGCCTCAGCCTCAGCCTCAGCCTCAGCCTCAGCCTGCCTCAGCCAGCCTGCCTCAGCCTCAGCCTCAGCCTGCCTCAGCCTCAGCCTCAGCCTCTTCAGCCTCAGCCTCAGTCTGCCTTCAGCCTCGGCCTCAGCCTCAGCCTGCCTCAGCCTCAGCCTGCATCAGCCTCAGCCTCAGCCTCAGCCTGCCTCAGCATCAGCCTGCCTCAGCCTCAGCCTCAGCCTGCCTCAGCCTCAGCCTCAGCCTGCCTCAGCCTCAGCCTCGGCCAGCCTCAGCGCTGCCTCAGCCTCAGCCTCAGCCTGCCTCAGCCTCATCAGCCTGCTTCAGCCTCAGCCTCAGCCTGCAGCCTCAGCCCTTCAGCCTCGGCCGCAGCCTCAGCCTGCCTCAGCCTCAGCCTGCATCAGCCTCAGCCTCAGCCTCAGCCTGCCTCAGCCTCAGCCTCAGCCTGCCTTCAGCCTCAGCCTCAGTCTGCCTTCAGCCTCGGCCTCAGCCTCAGCCTGCCTCAGCCTCAGCCTGCATCAGCCTCAGCCTCAGCCTCAGCCTGCCTCAGCATCAGCCTGCTCAGCCTCAGCCTCAGCCTGCCTCAGCCTCAGCCTCAGCCTCAGCCTGCCTCAGCCTCAGCATCAGCCTCAGCCTCAGCCTCAGCCTGCCTCAGCTCAGCCTCAGCCTGCCTCAGCCTCAGCCTCAGCCTGCCTTCAGGCCTTCAGCCTCAGCCTCAGTCTGCCTTCAGCCTCGGCCTCAGCCTCAGCCTGCCTCAGCCTCAGCCTGCATCAGCCTCAGCCTCAGCCTCAGCCTGCCTCAGCATCAGCCTGCCTCAGCCTCAGCCTCAGCCTGCCTCAGCCTCAGCCTCAGCCTGCTTCAGCCTCAGCCTCAGTTTGCCTTCAGCCTCGGCCTCAGCCTCAGCCTCAGCCTGCAGGCCTCAGCCTCAGCCTCAGCCTGCCTCAGCCTCAGCCTGCCTCAGCCTCAGCCTCAGCCTGCCTCAGCCTCAGCCTCAGCCTGCCTCAGCCTCAGCCTCAGCCTGCTTCAGCCTCGGCCTCAGCCTCAGCCTGCCTCAGCCTCAGCCTGCATCAGCCTCAGCCTCAGCCTCAGCCTGCCTCAGCATCAGCCTGCCTCAGCCTCAGCCTCAGCCTGCCTCAGCCTCAGCCTCAGCCTGCCTCAGCCTCAGCCTCAGTCTGCCTTCAGCCTCGGCCTCGGCCTCAGCCTGCCTCAGCCTCAGCCTGCCTCAGCCTCAGCATCAGCCTGCCTCAGTATTCAAAATGTGGTCCGGGAATGGAGTTCTGGGAACTCGAAGAACACGAAGTGGCCTCCAGTGGGCTCTGGGCATTCAAAATCATGCCCAGGAATGGAGTTCTGGGAACTCGAAAACCACGAAGTGGCCTACAGTTGGCTCGGGGCATTCAACATCATGCCCAGGAATGGAGTTCTGGGATCTCGAAGACCACGAAGTGGCCTACAGCTGGCTCCGGGCATTCAAAATCATGCCCAGGAATGGAGTTCTGGGAACTCGAAGAACACGAAGTGGCCTACAGTTGGCTCCGGGCATCCAAAATCATGCCCAGGAACGGAGTTCTGGGAACTCGAAGGCCGCGAAGTGCGTTACTGATGATTAAAAAAGGAGTCCCCGGCACGCGTCCGGATCCCGCCCAGACCCCCCTGGGGAGACAAGATGCTCTCTTTTGACACCGCTAGAAACCTATCAGTCTTCGCTGTTAGGTAAGTAAAAAATAGTATCCCGGCAAAACAACCTAACAGCGATGTGTAGGAGCATATCTGGACACATTCCCCTTAAGATTCAGATGAGAATCCAGTTGTAGAATTCTGCTGTTCTCGCAGTCGTAGTCGCATTCGCGATGACAGTCGCAGTGCCAACGGCAGTCGCAGTCACAGCCTCAGCCACAGCCTGCCTCAGCCTCAGCCTCAGCCTGCCTCAGCTTCAGCCTGCCTCAGCCTCGGCCTCAGCCTGCTTCAGCCTCAGCATCAGCCTGCCTTCAGCCTCGGCCTCAGCCTCAGCCTGCCTCAGCCTCAGCCTGCATCAGCCTCAGCCTCAGCCTCAGCCTGCCTCAGCATCAGCCTGCCTCAGCCTCAGCCTCAGCCTGCCTCTGCCTCAGCTCAGCCTGCCTCAGCCTCAGCCTCAGTCTGCCTCGGCCTCGGCCTCAGCCTCAGCCTGCCTCAGCCTCAGCCTGCAGCCTCAGCCTGCCTCAGCCTCGCCTGCCTCAGCCTCAGCCTGCCTCAGCTCAGCCTCAGCTCAGCCTGCCTCAGCCTCAGCCTCAGCCTTCAGCCTCAGCCTCAGCCTCAGCCTCGCCCTCAGCCTGCCTCAGCCTCAGCCTGCATCAGCCTCAGCCTCAGCCTCAGCCTGCCTCAGCATCAGCCTGCCTCAGCCTCAGCCTCAGCCTGCCTCAGCCTCAGCCTCAGCCTGCTTCAGCCTCAGCCTCAGTCTGCCTTCAGCCTCGGCCTCAGCCTCAGCCTGCCTCAGCCTCAGCCTGCCTCAGCCTCAGCCTCAGCCTCAGCCTGCCTCAGCATCAGCCTGCCTCAGCCTCAGCCTCAGCCTGCCTCAGCCTCAGCCTCAGCCTGCTTCAGCCTCAGCCTCAGTCTGCCTTCAGCCTCGGCCTCAGCCTCAGCCTGCCTCAGCCTCAGCCTGCATCAGCCTCAGCCTCAGCCTCAGCCTGCCTCAGCAGCAGCCTGCCTCAGCCTCAGCCTCAGCCTGCCTCAGCCTCAGCCTCAGCCTGCTTCAGCCTCAGCCTCAGTCTGCCTTCAGCCTCGGCCTCAGCCTCAGCCTGCCTCAGCCTCAGCCTGCCTCAGCCTCAGCCTGCATCAGCCTCAGCCTGCATCAGCCTCAGCCTCAGCCTCAGCCTGTCTCAGCATCAGCCTGCCTCAGCCTCAACCTCAGCCTGCCTCGGCCTCAGCCTCAGCCTGCTTCAGCCTCAGCCTCAGTCTGCCTTCAGCCTCGGCCTCAGCCTCAGCCTGCCTCAGCCTCAGCCTGCATCAGCCTCAGCCTCAGCCTCAGCCTGCCTCAGCCTCAGCCTGCCTCAGCCTCAGCCTCAGCCTGCCTCAGCCTCAGCCTCAGCCTGCTTCAGCCTCAGCCTCAGTCTGCCTTCAGCCTCGGCCTCAGCCTCAGCCTGCCTCAGCATCAGCCTGCCTCAGCCTCAGCCTCAGTTTGCCTCAGCCTCAGCCTCAGCCTCAGCCTGCCTTCAGCCTCAGCCTCAGTCTGCCTTCAGCCTCAGCCTCAGCCTCAGCCTGCCTCAGCCTCAGCCTGCATCAGCCTCAGCCTCAGCCTCAGCCCGCCTCAGCATCAGCCTGCCTCAGCCTCAGACTCAGCCTGCCTCAGCCTCAGCCTCAGCCTGCTTCAGCCTCAGCCTCAGTCTGCCTTCAGCCTCGGCTTCAGCCTCAGCCTGCCTCAGCCTCAGCCTGCCTCAGCCTCAGCATCAGCCTGCCTCAGCATTCAAGATGTGGCCCGGGAATGGAGTTCTGGGAACTCGAAGAACACGAAGTGGCCTACAGTTGGCTCCGGGCATTCAAAATCATGCCCAGGAACGGAGTTCTGGGATCTCGAAGACCACGAAGTGGCCTACAGCTGGCTCAGGGCATTCAAAAATCATACCCAGGCATGGAGTTCTGGGAACTCGAAGACCACGAAGTGGCCTACAGTTGGCTCCGGGCATTCAAAATCATGCCCAGGAATGGAGTTCTGGGAACTCGAAGAACACGAAGTGGCCTACAGTTGGCTCCGGGCATTCAAATTCATTCCCAGGAATGGAGTTCTGGGAACTCGAAGACCACGAAGTGCGTTACTGTTTGCTTAAATAGGAGTCCCCGGCATCCTCCCCCGGATCGCGCCCAGACCCCCCTGGGGCGTCATGATGCTCTGTTTTGACCCTACTAGAAACCTATCAGTCTTCGCTGTTAGGTAATTATCCCGGCAAAGCAACCTAACAGCGATGTGTAGAAGCATATCTGGAAGCATTGCCCTTGAGATTCATGTAGGAGTCCTGGTGTAGAATTCTGGTGTCCTCGCAGTCGCTCGTCCTCCTGCTCGTCCTCGCATGTAGGAGTCCTCGTCCTCCTCCTCCTCCTCCTGCTCGTCCTCCTTCTCCTGCTGCTCCTCCTCCTCCTCCTCGTGCTCGTCCTCGTCCTCCTCGTCTTGCTCGTCCTCCTCCTCCTCCTCGTGCTCTTGCCCCTGCTCCTCCTGCAGTTGGCTCCGGGCATTGAAAATGCGGCCCGGGAATGGAGATCTGGGAACTCGAAGATCACGAAGTGGCCTACAGTTGGCTCCGGGCACTCAAAATCATGCCCAGGAATGGAGTTCTGGGATCTCGAAGAGCACGAAGTGGCCTACAGTTGGCTCCGGGCATCCAAAATGTGGCCCGGGAATGGAGTTCTGGGAACTCGAAGACCGCGAAGTGGCCTACAATTGGTTCCGGGCATTCGAAATGTGGCCCGGGAATGGAGTTCTGGGAACTCGAAGACCACGAAGTGGCCTACAGTTGGCTCCGGGCATTCAAAATGTGGCCCGGGAATGGAGTTCATGGACCTCCAAGACCGCGAAGTGTGCAACTGTTGGTTAACAAAAAGCCCCTGGCATCCTCCCCCGATCGCGCCCAGACCCCCCTGGGGAGTCATGATGCTTTTTTCTGACCCTACTAGAAAGCTATCAGTCTTCGCTGTTAGGTAAGTATGGGGATTATTTTTCGAATATTTTTAGGCATCTTTTGTTTATTTTTTGGGATCTCTTCATTTTTTCGTCCAAAATCCCTCTGTAGGGGGACAGGCACGACCTAACTTTAGGCGGGTTTTGTGAGGGTGTGGGAGTTTTCGTTGGCTCTTGGCGGTGTTCCAGCCTCGGCATGCTTTTCGGCAGCTGCGCTCCGCCGAGAGTGCTCCGGGGCTGCCCGAACCGTTCCGAACAGCCACCAGAGGTTCGCCACTACCACGACGTCGTCGACCAAGACGACGATCACCACTACCATGACGACGCCCGACGGTCTCGTGAGATCTCTGGGGGGCTCCAGGGGTAGCAGGAGGCCTCTACATGCCCAAGAAGTGCAACGAACGTCCAACGCCTCGATCCGCAAACCCGTCGACGACGACAACTTCGACGATCGGATTGACCTCCTCCCTGGAGGTATTTGTCTTCCCCGATCGATGCGTGATGGCCCCGTGGCCAGCAAGCAGCCCCCGGTGGCCGATCTCGAAAACAAGATCGCAGGGATTGAAGAAGGCAATCCGCCCGAATTCTGGTCCTCGTCTGTGGGGTAAGAGGACGAGGAGGATAAGGGGAAGGAGGAGGAGGAGGAGGCGAAGATGATGATCAGAATGAGGATGATGATGAGGATGATGATGCTGATGATGCTGATGATGACGATGCTGGCGGTGGTGGTGATGACGATGACGATGATGAGGATGACGACGAAGATGCTGATGGTGAGGATGATTATGACAATGTTCTTGATTATGATGATGCTGATGCTGATGGTGATGGTGGTACTGATACAGATGGAGCTGATGATGAGGATGCTGATGCTGATGCTGATTCTAATGGTGTTGATGTTGATGATGCTGATGACGAGACGACGATGCTGCTATTGATGATGATGATGATGATGGTGGTGGTGGTGGTGGTGGTGACGATGATGATGCTGATGAGGATGCTGTTGAGGATGATGATGATGATTCAGATGGTGGTGATGATGATGATGCTGGTGATGATGATGATGATGATGATGATGATGATGATGATGATGTCGATGATGCCGATTATGATGGTTATGGTGATGACGATGATGATGATGATGATCATGATGAGGATGATGATGATGCTGATGATGCTGCTGCTGATGATGCTTATGACTGTGGTCATGATGATGACGATGACGCTTATGGTGGAGATGGTGATGCTGATGCCGGTGATGATGCTGATGATGATGATGATGATGATGATGATGATGATGATGATGAGGATGCTCATAAAGCTGATGATGATGATGCTGATGCTAACGATGCTGATTACGATGATGATGCTGATGCTGATGATGATGCTGATGTCGACGATGATGCTGTTGATTATGATGATGCTTCCCATGATGATGATACAAACAAGTATGATGATGATAATGATGATGATGATGGTGATGCTGCTGATAATGATGATGACGATGCTGATGATGTTGATTATGATGATGCGGATTCTGATGGTGATGGTGGTACTGATGCTGATGAAGCTGATGACGAGGATGCTGATGCTGATGCTGATTATGATTGTGTTGATGTTGATGATGCTGATGACGACGATGATGATTCTGCTGCTGCTGATGTTGCTGGTGGTGACGATGATGTTGATGCTGATGATGAGGATGACAAGGATGATATTACAGATGATGATGATGATGATGATGAAGATGATGATGATGATGAAGATGATGATGATGATGATGATGATGATGATGATGACGAGGATGATGATGAGGATGATGATGATGATGATGTTGCCGACGCCGATGATGATGCTGATGCTGCTGATGATGATGATGATGATGAGGGTGATTATGATGATGCTGATGGTGATGATGGTGATGATGATGATGATGATGATGATGACTTTGGTCATTCATGATGATGAGGATGTTGCTTACGGTTATGCTGGTGATGCTGATGCTGGTGACGATGAGGATGATGTTCATGAGGATGAGGATGCTGATGAGGGTGATGATGATGTGGATGCGGTTGATGACAATGCTGATGACGATGATGATGATGATGATGATGATGATGATGATGATGATGATGGTGATGATGATGATGATGATGATGATGATGATGATGATGATGATGATGATGAGGGTGATGATGATGATGCTGATGGTGATGACGATGATTCTGATGATGATGCTGCTGCTGATGATGGTACTGATGATGATGCAGAAGAAGAAGGAGGGTATG
This sequence comes from Prorocentrum cordatum, assembly GCA_963575745.1. Classification (NCBI taxonomy): domain Eukaryota; class Dinophyceae; order Prorocentrales; family Prorocentraceae; genus Prorocentrum; species Prorocentrum cordatum. Next base: position 561,966 of record CAUYUJ010017993.1, on the reverse strand, counting down.
ATGATGACGATGATGATGACGATGCTGTTGAGGATGATGATGCTGACGAAGCTGATGGTGATGCGGATGCTATTGACCACGATGCTAAAGATGCTGGCAACGATGATGCCGATGCTGATGAGGATGATGATGATGATGATGATGATGATGATGATTCTGATGATGCTGCTGCTGATGATGGTGACGCTGGTGATGCTGATCACGACAGATCATGAGACTATGAGGTTGGTAATGATGATGATGACGATGATGCTGATTCTGATGATGATGATGATGCTGATGATGGTGCTGATGATGATGCTGATGATGATGCTGATGACGATCATGATGATGTTGATGCTGGTGGTGGTTATTATGGTGGTGGTGAGGAAGATGACGGTGGTGGTGAGGATGATGAGTAGGGGGAGGAGATCCAGAGTAAATCCAGTCTGTGTCCACGATGCGGCGAGATACTTTCCCGTCCCAAGCCGCTCTCTGATTTGTTCCGTGTAACCTTCGCCACATGTTGTGCATCGAAGGCGCCAACGGAGAATCACCGCCGTCCCCTGCCTTTTGGAAGCGCGCGTGCGTCATGCGGCCCAACGATGTGCCGAAGTCTGGCCAAGCTGTTTGATTATGTTTTCCCCCCAGCCGTTGTGGAGCCCCTTGGGGGAACACTGCTGAGAGAAAGAGAAATGATAAGGAAAGGGATGAGAAGAAAGAGAAGGCAGACGAGGAGGCCCCTTGAGGCCCTCTGGAGGATTCCTGGGGGCTTTCTCGGAGACTTTTGGGGAACTCCGAGGGGCTTCTTGGGGGCCTCCTGGGGCCTCTTGGGGTTCTCCTAGGGCCTCTTGGGGACCTCTTAGGGGTCCTTGGGGGCCTCGATGGGACCTCATATCCTTCGGAAGCCGTCCTGGGGCCCGCTTTAGGGCAGTCTTGGAGGTATCTGGGGCCGTCTTGGGGCCGTCTTGGGGGCCTCTTGGGCTGTCTTGGGGCGATCGGAAACTGGAAAAGGCAAGAAACATCTAAGGAACATCAGGGATTTTGTCCTCCCGGAGGTCCTCCTGAAGCCCTCTTGGGGCGTCTAAGGGGCCTGTTGGCCTTCAGAGGCCGTCTTGGGCCCTCTCTTGGCAGTCGTGGGTCCCTCTTTGGGTCGCTTCAGGGCAGTCTTGGAGGTCTCTTGGGCCGTGTTGGGGCCGTCTTGGGGGCCTCTTGGGCTGTCTTGGGGCCTCTTGTGGCGTCTTGTGGGCCTCTTGGTGCCTATGAACCCGTCTTGGAGCGTCGGAAGCCCGAAAAGGCGAGACCGCACACATCATTGAAAACAACATCGTGAAAATCATTGGTTTGGGCTTCCTGTCTTGGAGCCCTCTTGGGGCGTCTAAGGAGCCTCGCGGGCCGTCTGGAGGACATCTTGGGCCGTCTTGGGGCCATCTTGACCGTCTTTGAGGCGTCTTTGGACCGTCTTGGAGGCCATCTTGGGCCGTCTTGGGCCATCTTGACCGACTTGGAGGCATCTTGGCGGGCATATTGGGTCATCTCGACAGTCTTGGGTTCGGTTTTTTTCTGGATGTTGAGCTCTTTTCAGTATCTCTCTGGGTGGCCGGCTGGTTAGGCCGAGGGCTCCTGGGAACTTTTAACCAGCAGCTACTGAGTATCCGGCACACCGTGTACCCCTGTGGAAAGCCACAGGGGACGGTGGATCTAGCTCGGCCCATCCCACCACCGTGCCTTGGTTGTAGGTCGCAGGCCTCTTGGATGCCTGCGGGGATCTCCCGGGAGGCCTTTCAGGAGCCCTCCTGGAAGCGGGTTTGGGGTGTCTTGGGGGCCTATTTGGGGCCTTTGGGGGTCGATTTCGGCTTCTTGGGGACCTCCTGGAGCACCTGTGGGTCTCTTGAGCGCCTGCTGGCGGTTGCGGGGGACATCTTGGGGCGGAGGGCTCGAAATGTTAGTTCGTGTCCTCCCTCTGGGGCCCCTCTTGGGGCCCTATTGGGCTGTGCATCTTCGGTCGTCTCAGGGCGCTCTTGGGGGCTTTCTGGGCCATCTTGGTCGCTCGGAAACTCGAAAGGGTGATAACTCCCAGATCCTTCCAACACGTACGTAGAATCAATGTCTTTGACCTCTTCGGGCCCTCTTCGGGGACCCCTTGGAGCCTTCTGAGGGAGGTTCTTGGGCAGTCTTAAGCCATCTTGGGCATCTTGGAGCGCTCTTGAGCCGAATCGGGGCCCTCTTGGACCGTCTTGGGGCGCCTAGGGGCGTGGCCTGTATTGGGGTCCTCTTGGTTCCAGAAGAAGCCACGCGGGAACACGGCCCAGCACGCGGGAGCCCCCGGAACATTTGAAAAATTTGTGGGTCGGGGTCGGCACCTTTTTGTCATTGAGGACTGAGGACGCGACGGACCTAATGGCACTTCAACTCGTGCCTCAGGGCACGGTGGTGTTTTTTTTGCCGTCGGTTTTTTTGTGCATATCATGTGCAGTGCACACCATATAAAAAAGTGCCAGGGCAGAGCCCCATGTTGAAGCTGAGCCGCCCTCCATCCGTGCAGCTACTGCACAACTCTACAGTCGGCCCAGCTTAGTAGGTCGACCCTGCCAAATGGAGGGTACCCTTGTGTCCTGTGTCTCGCGACCCATGCCTCCTACCTTCCTGTGGGCCCTCGGAAGGGTCTTGTGTCCTCTCGCGTGTCCTGTCCAATCGAGTCCGACTGTACTGCGAAGGCCTTACGGTCAGTGCCGCCGACCCTGAATGGCGACGACGACGACGACGACGTAGCTGCTTCACAATTCTATTTCTTGGCACGAGCTCCAAACAAGTAGCAGGCAATGCCCCCCTTTTGACAAGGGACCGCCCTCCATCCGTGCATCCGTTGTGCACAGCTGTAGATTTCGAGCGCCGCTGTTTCCCAGCCCTCCCGAGTTGGGCTTTCGTCTTGAACCGACCACCGTCGTCGTCTCCACTCCTTTTTCTTTCCGTATTCCCCCCCCTCTCTGTCACCCTTCTCCCGGCCTGCTACAGTCGACCCGCACGGTAAGGATGGGCAACCTTCCCAAATCCTTCCCTCCTCGGTCCATCCCTGGCCACTTTCGCTGGCCGTGCCCCGCTCGAAAAGCTTCGAGATGGTCTTCCAAGGCCCTTGCATCCTTTCCGCGCATCCTTCTGATGCGGGCCGACTGTACCTCGCCGTCTTTGCGGGGCTGCGAATTGCGCAACGGTCTCCACTTTCCGTGAGCGGCCGGGGAGGTCGAGCGGAGTAACGTGTTATATTTTCGGCTCGCGAGGGGACCTCACCCTCCCAGGGGGCTGCGACCTGCGAATGCTTCGCCACGTTCGTGGTCTCTCAGGAGGTCCAGCGGAGTAATGTCTGCTCGAGACCAGGTGAGACCTCACCGTGTTTGGGAGTTGCGAACTGCGACGCTGTCGCCACTGTCATAGTCTTTTGGTATGTCCAGCGGGGCGTCGTCTTATCAGATGAACATTTGCCGTCCCTAGAGGCTGCGCGCTGCAAAATTGTCGTGGGAGGTCCAGTGGAACAGCGTCTTACCTAGATCAGATGAGACCTCGCAGTCCCTGGGGGCTGTGAACTGCGAATCTGTCTCCACTTTCGCGGGCTCCTGGGAGGTCCAGCGGGGTGATGTCTTCTTCAGATTAGGTGAAACCTCGCCGTCCCTGGGGGCTGCGCACTGCGAAAGTATCGCGGCCGTCGTGGTTTCCTAGGCTCTCCAGCTGAGCGTGGTCCTATTCAGACCATGATAAGTCCCGCCCTTGCTGAGGGCTGTGAATTTGCGAAACTGGCGCCGCTTTCGTGGGCTCCTGGGAGGCCCAGCAGTGTCACGTCGTACTCAGATCAGATAGGACCTCGCCCTCCCTGGGGGCTGCGACTTGCGAACTCGTCGCCGGTTTCGTGGGCTTCTGGGAGGTCCAGCGGAGTGATGCCTTATTCAGATCTCAATGAGACCTCGCCCTCCCCATTGCGAATGTGTCGCCACTTTCGTGGGAGGTCAAGCGGGGTGACGCTTCATTCAGGTTACAATGAGAACTCGGCGTCCGAACTGAGTGAATGTCTATACTTTCCAAGACTCCTGGGAGGTCCAGCGGAGCGACGCTTCATTTAGATCCGACTGAGACCTCGCCGTCCCTGGGTGCTGGGAACTGCGAAACTGTCTCCCTTCTCTTGCGGGCCTGTGGCAATCGCTGCATCCACCCCGCCGTCGTCCTTTTGTCAGTGGCCTGTGAGGCTTGCAGCGCTCAGGCCTCCCATGCAGCTCGTACAGCACATCGCGGCCCTTGCCATGCCGTCGCCCCTAGCAACACTTCGGCCCAGTTTTCTGGCCACCTGTCACAGTCGGGTTGGGTGGGCCGCCCGGGTCATTGCAGCAGTCCCAGGCGCGAGTCCCCGAGGAGGAGGAGGAGGAGGAGGAGGGGGAGGAGGAGGATGAGGAGGAGGAGGAGGAGGTGGTCGAGGAGGAGGAGGAGGAGGTGGAGGAGGAGGAGGATGTGGAGGAGGTAGAGGAGGTGGAGGAGGAGGAGGAGGAGGAGGAGGGCGAGGACGAGTCGCCCTCCTCGTCGTCCTCCTCCTCCTCCTCCTCCTCCTCCTCCTCCTCTTCGTCACCCTCCTTCCGTGAAGCCGTCCGGTTCTGGCGGCGAGCGTGCGCCACGGCGCCACGGCACGAGTCCCCGTTGTTGTTGTTGTTGTTGTTGTTGTTGTTGTTGTTGTTGCTGTTGCTGTTGCTATTGTTGTTGTTGTTGTTGTTGTTGTTGTTGTTGTTGTTGTTGTTGTTGTTGTTGTTGTTGAACACTATTACTTCTAAAGAATTATTATTGTTGGACCCCCTGGTGCACGCCCCCCGCCCAAAACCTAGGCCGCAGCTACATTTTCATCATTTTTCTGCGAAAGCTTCAGAAAAGTGGATTACCCCCGGATCCGGTTTTTTGTTGACGCTCGTTTTCCCTTGCAAAAAACAATAGAAAATGAAAATTCTTGTTCTTAGTTGATCAAATTTCAAGAATCCCTTGCAAAAAATAAGGTAAAGTGGACATTCGCGCTCGCAAGACGAAATCCTTCCAAAACCTTAGGTTTCGTAGCGATTTTAACATAAAAACATCAAAAACCCAATGGTTTTTTAAGAAAAAATTGTCAAAATGTCCTTCCGCGCGCTCTTGCGGATTCATAGGAAACACACCACTTTTTAAACATTTCTGTCAAAAGGGTCTTTGCGTGCTACTTCTTCAGGTGCTTTGAACTTCTCCAACAACGGTTGCGCGCCTGCGAGGGCCACCATCCCTTGCAAAAAATGAGACGAAGTGCACATGCGCGCGGCCGCCGCGCGCGCATGTCGAAATCCTGCCAAACACAATGGGTTTGGGTCGCAACGTGTACCGTGTACCACATCATATGTAACAGATGTGATCAACCTCTGTGGGTGTGTACCCCACGCCAGTGTAGTAGCCAGGGTCGTCCGCACGCCACGAAGTGAAGTGTCCCAACGTCATAGGGCGGGAAGCTGGGTGTGGGTGGTCTCGAAGAGTCGTTTGGATATTTGGTAGAGCTTGAACGGCCCCCCCACGAAGTGGGGGTATTGGCTGGTGTCGCAAGAAAACCCTGGCACTGGGGAGAACACTGAGCGTTCGGGTAAAATGATTGTTGTTGTTGTTGTTGTTGTTGTTGTTGTTGTTGTTGTAACACTATTACTTCTAAAGAATTATTATTGTTGGACCCCCTGGTGCACGCCCCCCGCCCAAAACCTAGGCCGCAGCTACATTTTCATCATTTTTCTGCGAAAGCTTCAGAAAAGTGGATTACCCCCGGATCCGGTTTTTTGTTGACGCTCGTTTTCCCTTGCAAAAAACAATAGAAAATGAAAATTCTTGTTCTTAGTTGATCAAATTTCAAGAATCCCTTGCAAAAAATAAGGTAAAGTGGACATTCGCGCTCGCAAGACGAAATCCTTCCAAAACCTTAGGTTTCGTAGCGATTTTAACATAAAAACATCAAAAACCCAATGGTTTTTTAAGAAAAAATTGTCAAAATGTCCTTCCGCGCGCTCTTGCGGATTCATAGGAAACACACCACTTTTTAAACATTTCTGTCAAAAGGGTCTTTGCGTGCTACTTCTTCAGGTGCTTTGAACTTCTCCAACAACGGTTGCGCGCCTGCGAGGGCCACCATCCCTTGCAAAAAATGAGACGAAGTGCACATGCGCGCGGCCGCCGCGCGCGCATGTCGAAATCCTGCCAAACACAATGGGTTTTCAATAATTTCAAGATGCGATGTTCAGAAAACATATGAAAACGCACTACTTTCTCATCCGAAAAATCTCGAAATCCATTCGCGGTCTCTTGATGAATCTTTAAAACCCAAGATGGCCCCAACAGGCGCGCAAGATGGCCCCAAGAGGCGTCCATGAGGCCCAAAGAGGCGCCCAAGATGGTCCCAAGAGGCTTCAAGAGGACTCCAAGAGGCCCCCAAGAGGTTCCAGAGAGGCTCCAAGGTGGCTCCAAGAGACCCCCAAGATGGCCCCAGGAGGCGTTCTAGAGGCCCCAAGAGTCCGCCGTGAGGGTCCAATAAGCCCCCAAGAGGCCCCAAGATGGTTCCAAGGAGCCCCCCAAAGGCTCTCAAGTGGACCCCAAACCGCGCCAGGAGGCTTCCCCCCTTCCCCAAGAGGACCCCAAGCGGCCCCAGGAAGGCCCCCGACTGCTGACGCACATATCCGTAGCCATCTCGGATCAAGGTATCGCCTGTGTTCTTGGATCATGGCTTTGACGGCGAAAGACCTTCACGAGCAGTATGGCCCTGAGCTGTCGCGGCCTCCCTTGGCCGACTGCGAGAGTGCGTATTATTTGCATCAGGCGCTCCGGGCAAAGGGTATCAATGCTAGTCACCAGGCGTGCAAGACTTGGTGGGCCAAGTATCGGGTTGTGACTGGCACGGTCAGTATTTCTAGCGCCAAGGAGCTGGAGGAGCAGCACGGCTCTGCCATCCGCCACCTGGGCATTGAGTATAATACCGCTTTCAAATTATGCCGGGCGCTCCGACAGTTGGATCCACCACTGTATGTGCCAGATAGGGTCGCAACGGCGTGGCTACTGCAGTATTCATCCAAAGACACGCTTGTCCAAGTGCAGAACGCTGGCCACTTGGAGACCTGGTATGGAGAACGTATTCGCAAAGACATGCCCGAGGGGACCACTGACGGGGCCGTCTTGAAGCAGTGGCTCCTGGGACATTTATCTGTATCTGCTAACGCCAGGGTATGCCAGAAGTGGCTCAGCACGGAGTGGGGCGCCAAGGGGGCATTGAACACTGCCCAAGCTGTGGAGGAATGTATGGGCGAGCGTCTTCGACTCAATCAGTATCGGGAGAGCTTCGCCGACGAGGCCGCTGCGGAGGTCCTCTCGCAGCTTCTCTCGGAGAGCGATCCTCCCGTCGCTGTCAGCGGTATGGTTTTGAGGCAATGGTACGTGAAGTATCACCCTGACTCTGGACCTTTGCAGTATGACACGGCCGAAAAGCTCAACGCGGCACTTGGTGACCACATGCGCGCTGTATATCCAGGGCTGAAGTACCACACGTTGCATACCGTGTTGCGTATGCGACGGAAAGCTGTCTTGGTGTCCCGCTCAGTGTTGAGAAAGTGGTGCGATGTGTATGCGTCGGTGGGCGCTTCAGTGCAGGCGGCGGCTTCATCCGCCCAGGCCGTCACCAAGCGTGTATTGAAGCGCCCGGCGGCACAGGTCGCGGCGAACCTTGTATACATGTGTTTCTCTCCCTCCGTCTGGCTGTGCACGCGCGCGTTGGGCACTGAGAGTTAGGATCATAGCGCCATGAGTCTATGAGCAATGCATGCGTCATCCTTGGGACTGTATAACATCAGTGTAACACATGTACTTCTGTAATCGCATCCCCACGAATTTGCCCCAAAAATGTGACCAACTATCTTGGCACTGCGTACCATCTCACGTGTACCGTGTACCACATCATATGTAACAGATGTGATCAACCTCTGTGGGTGTGTACCCCACGCCAGTGTAGTAGCCAGGGTCGTCCGCACGCCACGAAGTGAAGTGTCCCAACGTCATAGGGCGGGAAGCTGGGTGTGGGTGGTCTCGAAGAGTCGTTTGGATATTTGGTAGAGCTTGAACGGCCCCCCCACGAAGTGGGGGTATTGGCTGGTGTCGCAAGAAAACCCTGGCACTGGGGAGAACACTGAGCGTTCGGGTAAAATGATTGTTGTTGTTGTTGTTGTTGTTGTTGTTGTTGTTGTTGTTGTTGTCGTTGTCGTTGTCGTTGTCGTCGTCGTCGTCGTCGTCGTCGTTGTTGTTGTTGTTGTTGTTGTTGGTGTTGTTGTTGTCGTTGTGTTGTTGAATTGAAGGAGGGCCCGCCCTCCCTCCGTGCAGCGGCGGGACGCTTCGAGCTGCAAGATGTCGCAAACGGCAGCGCCGTCTCGGGCGAACCGCCCCGCCCGCCCTCAGGACAGGCCTGGCGGTGCGGCACGTTTGATTGTTCGTGTGTTTGCTTGTTTTCTTTTGTTGTGAAGAGGCATATGCTCTTTATTCTATAGGTGTAGATATTGACGAGAGTACGGGGGTGACGGGGGGGGAGTAGGGAGAGAAGGAGGAGGGAGATCAGACACATGGAGTGTGTGATCATGGACGGGAGGAGGACGAGGACGGGAGGCGGAGGAGGAGGAGGAGGAGCGGCCAGCGGAGACGGAGGAGGGCGGATGGGTAGGAGGAAGAGGAGGAAGCAGAGGAAGAAGAGGAGGCTTTGGAATTCGAGAGGGAGGAGGGGTAGTAGGATGAGGAGGTGGAGGAACATCACGTGGAGGATGATCAATGTCAATAGGAAGGATGAGAGAAGGCGCATAAGCAGGAGTCGGAGACCGGTGGGTGGGGGGCTGGGATAAGGAGGTGAACGACGACGGAGAGGCGGACTCGATGATGCTGATGAGGCTGCTTCTGTTGATTACGATGGTGATGATGACGACGACGATGACGATCCTATTCTTCTTCTTGGAGCCTGGAGCCTGGCGCCTCGATCCTCCTCCTTGCCAACGTTGCCGCGGTGATGCTGTTGGTCGTCATCGTAGTCGTCGACGTGGTGGCCGTTGTCGCTTTCGTCGTCATAGTTGTCGTCGTCGGAGGTTTTGTTTACATCTTCATCGGCAAATGATTCAGATAGGAGGGGGGGAGAGGAAGAGGAAGCGAGCATGATGCTGCGACGGAGATGAAGACGATGATGACGACGTTGCTGGTAATGGTGATGATTACGATGATGATGCTGATGAGGATGATGATGAGGACGATGAGGATGCTGATGGTTACGAATACGACGTCTGTGATGTTGGTGGCGATGGCGATGATGATGCTGATGGTGCTGATCTTGATGATGATGCTGCTGCTGCTGCTGATGATGATGATGATGATGCGTGTGATGACGGTGGCGGTGATGTGATGATGATGATGATGACGGTGTCGCTAGCGTGGGCGACGTTGACGCCGACGACGGTGATGATGATGACGATGACGACGACGACGATGATGATGATGATGGTGATGATGATGATGATGACGATGCTAATGATGATAGTGATGAGATGATGATGATTTCGAGAAAGACAACGATGATGACGACGACGATGATGATGACGATGATGATGACGATGATGATGATGCTGATGATGATGAGGGCAACGGCGACGACGACGACGTGCACGACGACGACGATGCTGATGATGTCGTTGATGTCGACGACGATGACGACGACGAGGACGAGGACGACGGCAACAACGACGATATGTTGCTGATGATGATGATGGTGATGATGACGTTTATGATGATGATGCTGGTGGTGATGTTCATTATGATGATGACGACGACAACACAATGATGACGACGAAATGTCATAATGACGACCACGACATGATGACGACGACGGTGACGACGACGATGATGATGATGATGATGCCGCCGATGCCGACGACGACGACGAGGACGATGACGACGACAACACGACGACGGTGATGATGAGAATGATGATGATGATGATGATGCTGATGCTGATGATGATGATGATGATGATGATGATGATGATGGCGATGACGACGATTCTGATGCTGGCAATTATGAGGATGATGCTGCTGCTGATGATGATGATGGTCGTGATGATGCTGATGATGCTGATGCTGATGCTGATGTTGGTGCTGATGCTGATGATACTTATCTTGATTAGGATGATGCTGATGATGCTGCTGATGATGATGCTGACGACGATGATGATGATGATGATGATGTCGATGATAATGATGATTATGATGATGATGATGACGATGATGATGATGATGCTGTTGATGATGATGCTGGCGACGATTATGATAGTGATAATGGTGATCCTGGTGATAATGATGCTGATGATGCTGCTGATGATGATGATGATGATGATGATGATGGTGGTGATCATGCTGATGCTTATCATGATGGCAATTCGATAATGGTGATGATACGGATGCTGATGGCGATGCTGATGTTGATGATGATGAGGTTGCTGCTGATGCTAATGCTGATGCTGATGCTCATGCTGCTTCTTATGATGATGCTTCTGATGATGATGCTGATGATGATGCTGCTGCTGCTGCTACTGATGATGATGATGATGATGATGATGATGATGCTGCTGCTGCTTCTGCTTCTGCTGCTGCTACTGATGATGATGATGATGCTGCTGCTACTGATGATGATGATGATGCTGATGATGATGCTGATGATGATGATGATGATGATGATGATGATGATGATGACGATGATGACGATGATGATGACGATGATCGGCCCTCCTGGAGAGCGTGATCGTCGTCGGCGCGGTCGCCGTCGTCGCAGTCGTGGCTTCCGTCGCCGCCGCTTCGCCGGGCTGCCCACAGGACGCTCACGGCCGCCGATGGCCGCCGAAGCCCGCCGAGGGCCGCCGAGGGCCGCCGACGCCGAAGGCCGCCGAGGGCCGCCGAGGGCCGCCGAGGGCCGCCGAGGGCCGCCGAGGGCCGCCGAGGGCCGCCGAGGGCCGCCGAAGCCCGCCGAGGGCCGCCCGCTGGCTTCCGGTCGGCGCTCGGCGGCGCCGCCAGGCGACGTGGAGCTGCAGCGCCTGTGGCCCGCGCGGCGGGGCGGGCCGTCGGGGGCGTACACCTTAGGCGATGCTTAAGAAAACTCGAATTTTCGGCCAGAGTCTCAATTCTTCTTAACGTTTCAATGCAAATCCTAAGATTTTGATAGAAGTTCTGGGTTTTTATCCAAGTTCTGAGACTCTGAATTTCTTAACCCATGATTTCTTAAGCATTTCGCAGGGCGTACGCTGCAGCTTCTCAGCCACGCGCAGAGGGGGCGGGGGGGAGGGGGGGGGGCTTCTCAGAAGCACCCCTGCTTCTCAGAGGGCGCGAGCCTCTGTCTATAGATGTAAGGGCCGGCGCCTTCTGAGAAGCAGCCCGCTTCTAAGAAGCCCTCCCCCCTCCCCCTACCCCTTTGTGCGCGCTGCCAAGTTTCAGAGAGGACAAGGGTATCCATACCGCTACCCTTCGCCC
>CAUYUJ010017993.1:540423-547923 GCA_963575745.1 Prorocentrum cordatum | reverse complement strand
ACGTTGTGCGCTCTATGTGGCGCAAGGTAGGTTGTGCAATCCATGTGGTGCAATCTACGCGATTCAGTCTGTGGTGTCCGAGCTATGTGGCGCAGTCTAAGTGGTTCACTGTATGCGGTGCACTTCTATGTGGTGGGATCTATGTGGTGCAGTTGATTTTAACAAACGAGTTGACACATCCCGCGCTCTTGCAAACATCTCACCCACCCACCCGCAACTTGGTTTGCAAAACCCACGACGACGATGACGACGTCGACGACGACGACAACGACGACACCAACGACGACGACGACGTCAACGACGCCGACAACGACGACGACGACGACGGCGGCGACGACGACGACGCCGACGTCGGCAACGACGAAGACGACGACGACGCCGACGCCGACGACGACGACGAAGACGACGACGACGTCGCCAACGAAGACGACGACGAGGGAGGAGGGAGGACGACGACGGCGACAACGACGACAACGATGACAACGACGAGGGAGGAAGGAGGACGGCGACGACGCGAACGTCGAAGAAGGAGGAAGAACGGCGACGCCGACGACGACAACGACGAGGGAGGATGGAAGACGACGACGACGACAACGACGAGGACGACGACGACGACGACGGCGACGAAATAGGAGGGACGACGACGAGACGCCGACGACGGACGACGACGACGACGAGGGAGGAGGAGGAAGGACGACGACTGAAACGACCACGACGCCAAAGAGGACGACGACGACGAACACGAGGAAAGACACAGGACGACGTAGGCGACGACGACGGCGACGACGCGGGAGGAGGGAGGACGGCGACGACGACGACGACGCAAGAGCGCGCGCGCACGCTTTTGTTGAAAATCCGTGTTGCGAAACCTTTGGTTTTTGTAGGTTTTTTGGACGCGCGATTTTGACATCCTTCCGAAACCGATGGGGTTTGCAGGTTTTCGGCATACGCGCGCGACGACGCGCGCGTCTGCACTTCGTCCCATTCTTAGCAGAGGATTCTCGCGACGGCACACGCGCAAGGGCGTTCGACAGATTTCGATATGCGCGCGCGCGAAGCCCGTTTGGTAGCATTGTGTGAAATTCTTGACAAAACCAATGGTTTTCTCAAGATTTCGCAAGAGCTCGCGCGGATGCTTTTTTAGCAAATCAGTGTTGCGAAACCATGTGTCTTTGTGTGTGTGTTTTTTTGTTTGTTTTGAAAATCGATTGCGAAATCCTTCCGGCACCGAAGGTGTTTTCAAGGATTTCGGCATGCGCGCGCGACGACGCGCGCGTGTGCACTTCGTCGTGTTGTTTGCAAGGGATTCGTGAATAACTGTTATGTTAGAACAAACCGTGTCACCGCATAGTGTTTTTTTACAAGGGAACCTCAGGTGGGGGGGATCCCGGTTGGCCTGTGACATTGTGATTTCATATTTAGGATGGACACGTGGTCAGAATCATATACGGTTTGCATATCCGAAAGGGGGAGTGATAACGCGGGGGGGGGGAGGGTAGATCCTATTCTGTTTTTTGAAAGGAGAATCTATGCGGTGCAATCTATGTGGTGCACTACATTTTGTGCAATCCACGTGGTGCAAGCTATGTTGTGCAATCCACGTGGAGCAATCTATTCGGTTCAATATTTGTTTTGCAAGCGTGAGGTGCAGTCTAACTGGTGCAATCTACGCTGCGCAATCTATGTGCAATCCACGTGGTGCGATCTAAGTGGTGCAGTCTATGTTGTGCACTGCTATGTGGTGCAATGTATGTAGTGCAATCCCTGTGGTACAATCTATGCGGTGCAATTAATCTTGACCGTCTTGAAGCTGTCCTCTCCACTGCTCGTGCAAACATCCCACCCTCCCACCCGCAACTTGGTCGCAAGACCTCTTCAGACAAGACCGTGACGGTAGGTACCACATGGCACTTGGCCACGACACCGATGCCGACGACGACAGCGACATCGACGACGACGGCGCCGCCGACAGCGACTGCGACGACACCGACGACGTCTCCAATGTTTTCGACGGCGACAACGACGACGACGACACCGACGACGACGACAACGACGCCGACGACGACGACGAAGACGACGACGACGTCGCCAACGGAGACGACGACGAGGGAGGAGAAAAAACGACGACGGCGACAACGACGACAACGACGATGGAGGAGGGAAGACGGCGACGACGCCAACGACGAAGAAGGAGGAAGGACGGCGACGCCGACGACGACAACGACGAGGGAGGAGGGAAGACGACGACGATGACAACGACGACGAAGACGACGACGACGGCGACGAAATGAAAGGACGACGACGAGACGCCGACGACGGACGACGACGACGAGGGAGGAGGAGGAAGGACGACCACGGCGACAACGACGACGGAAACAACCACGACGCCAAAGAGGACGACGATGACGAACACGAGGGAGGAGGGAAGACGACGACGATGACAACGACGACGACGACGACGACGACGACGACGGCGACGAAATAGGAGGGACAACGACGAGACGCCGACGAAGACAACGAGGGAGGAAGGACGACCACGGCGACAACGACGACGGAAACGACGACGACGCCAAGACGACGACAACGACGACGAGGAAAGACAGAAGACGACGACGGCGACGACGACGACGACGACGAGGGAGGAGGGAGGACGACGACGACGACGACGCAAGAGCGCGCGCGCACGCTTTTGTTGAAAATCCGTGTTGCGAAACCTTGGGTTCTTGTAGGTTTTTTTACCTAACAGCGAAGACTGATAGGTTTCTAGTGGGATCAAAAGAGAGCAGCAGATCACTCCACAGGGGGGTCCGGGCAGGTGTTGGGAGTTGCCGGGCGGCAGGTGCCGGGCTCGTTTTTCACCAACAGTCACACACTTCGTGCTCTTCGACTTCCCAGAACTCCATTCCCAGGCCACATTCTCAATACCCGGATGCAACAGTCACACACTTCGTGCTCTTCGAGATCCCAGAACTCCATTCCCGGGCCACATTTTGAATGCCGGATGCAACAGTCACACACTTCGTGCTCTTCGAGTTCCCAGAACTCCATTCCCGGGCCACATTTTGGATGCCCGGAGCCAACTGTAGGCCACTTCGTGCTCTTCGAGTTCCCAGAACTCCATTCCCGGGCCACATTTTGGATGCCCGGAGCCAACTGTAGGCCACTTCGTGCTCTTCGAGTTCCCAGAACTCCATTCCCGGGCCACATTTTGAATGCCCGGAGCCAACTGTAGGCCACTTCGTGCTCTTCGAGTTCCCAGAACTCCATTCCCGGGCCACATTTTGAATGCCCGTAGCCAACTGTAGGCAACTTCGTGCTCTTCGACTTCCCAGAACTCCCATTCCTGGGCCACATTTTCAGCAGGGGCAAGAGCACGACGAGGAGGAGGACGAGCAAGACCAGGAGGACGAGGACGAGCAGGAGCAGGACGAGGAGCAGGAGGAGCAGGAGAGAAGGACGAGCAGGAGGAGGAGGAGGACGAGCAGGAGGAGGAGGACGACCAGGAGGAGGAGGACGACCAGGAAGAGGAGGAGGAGGAGGAGGAGGGGAGGGGGAGGAGCACCAGGAGGAGGAGGAGGAGGAGGAGGAGGAGGAGGAGGAGGAGGACGAGGACGAGGAGGAGGAGGAGGAGGGGGGGGGAGAGTACCAGGAGGAGGAGAACGAGGACCACCAGGAGGAGGAGGAGGAGGAGGAGGAGGAGGAGGAGGAGAGGAGGAGGAGGAGAGAACACCAGGAGGAGGAGGACGAGCAAGACGAGGAGGACGAGAACGAGGACGACCAGGAAGAGGAGGAGGAGGAGGAGGAGGGGAGGGGGAGGACTACCAGGAGGAGGAGGAGGAGGAGGAGGAGGAGGAGGAGGAGAGGAGGAGGAGGACGAGGAGGAGGAGGAGGAGGAGGACGAGGAGGAGGAGGGGGGGAGAGCACCAGGAGGAGGAGAACGAGGACCACCAGGAGGAGGAGGAGGAGGAGGAGGAGGAGGAGGAGGAGGAGGAGGAGCACCAGGAGGAGGAGGACGAGCAAGACGAGGAGGACGAGAACGAGGACGAGCAGGGGGAAGAGGAGGAGGAGGAGGAGGAGGAGCAGGAGAAAGAGGAGGAGGAGGCAGGCTGAGGCTGAGGCTGTGACTGCGACTGCCGTTGCCGCTGCGACTGTCATCGCGAATGCGACTACGACTGCGAGAACAGCAGAATTCGACAACTGGATTTTCATCTGAATCTTAAGGGGAATGCTTTCAGATATGCTTCTACACATCGCTGTTAGGTTGCTTTGCCGGGATAATGGACGCACGATTTTGAAATCCTTCTGAAACCGATGGTTTTTGAAGGATTTCGGCATACGCCCGCGACGACGCGCGCGTCTGCACTTCGCCCCGTTTTTACCTAACAGCGAAGACTGATAGGTTTCTAGTTGACTCAAAAGAGCTCACAGATCACTCCACAGGGGGGTCCGGGCAGGTGTTGGGAGTTGCCGGGCGGCAGGTGCCGGGCTCGTTTTTCGCCAACAGTCACACACTTCGTGCTCTTCGATTTCCCAGATCTCCATTCCCAGGCCACATTCTGGAGGGCCGAATGCAACAGTCACACACTTCGTGCTCTTCGAGTTCCCAGAACTCCATTCCCGGGCCACATTCTGGAAGGCCGGATGCAACAGTCACACACTTCGTGCTCTTCGAGTTCCCAGAATTCCATTCCCGGGCCACATTTTGGATGACCGGATGCAACAGTCACACACTTCGTGCTCCTCTTTCGAGTTCCCAGAAATTCCATTCCCCCCCCCCCCCACGCCAGAGGCCACATTTTGATGCCCGGAGCCAACTGTAGGCCACTTACCGTTCTTTCGAGGTTCCCAGAGGTCCCAGAACCTCCATTCCTGGGCACATGATTTGACGACCGGAGCCAACTGTAGGCCACTTCCGTGCTCTTCCGATTCCAGAACCCATTCCTGGGCATGATTGGAAAATGCCCGGAGCCTATTGTAGGCCATTTCGTGTTCTTTTAGTTCCCGGAACTTCATTCCCGGGCCACATTTGAATGCTGAGGCAGGCTGATGCTGCGGCCGAGGCAGGCTGAGGCTGAGGCAGGCTGAGGCTGAGGCCGAGGCTGAAGGCAGACTGAGGCTGAGGCTAAGCAGACTGAGGCTGAGGCTGAGGCAGGCTGAGGCTGAGGCTGAAGCAGGCTGATGCTGAGGCAGGCTGAGGCTGAGGCTGAGGCTGATGCAGGCTGAGGCTGAGGCAGGCTGAGGCTGAGGCCGAGGCTGAAGGCAGACTGAGGCCGAGGCTGAAGCAGGCTGAGGCTGAGGCTGAGGCAGGCTGAGGCTGAGGCTGAGGCAGGCTGATGCTGAGGCAGGCTGAGGCTGAGGCTTAGGCTGATGCAGGCTGAGGCTGAGGCAGGCTGAGGCTGAGGCCGAGGCGGAAGGCAGACTGAGGCTGAGGCTGAAGCAGGCTGAGGCTGAGGCTGAGGCAGGCTGAGGATGAGGCTGAGGCAGGCTGATGCTGAGGCAGGCTGAGGCTGAGGCTGAGGCTGATGCAGGCTGAGGCTGAGGCAGGCTGAGGCTGAGGCCGAGGCTGAAGGCAGACTGAGGCTGAGGCTGAAGCAGGCTGAGGCTGAGGATGAGGCAGGCTGAGGCTGAGGCTGAGGCAGGCTGAGGCTGAGGCAGGCTGAGGCTGAGGCCGAGACTGAAGGCAGACTGAGGCTGAGGCTGAAGCAGGCTGAGGCTGAGGCTGAGGCTGAGGCTGAGGCAGGCTGAGGCTGAGGCTGAGGCAGGCTGAGGCTGAGGCAGGCTGAGGCTGAGGCGGAGGCTGAGGCAGGCTGAGGCTGAGGCAGGCTGAGGCTGAGGCCGAGGCTGCAGGCAAACTCAGGCTGAGGCTGAAGCAGGCTGAGGCTGAGGCTGAGGCAGGCTGAGGCTGAGGCTCAGGCTGAGGCAGGCTGATGCTGAGGCAGGCTGTGGCTGAGGCTGAGGCTGATGCAGGCTGAGGGTGAGGCAGGCTGAGGCTGAGGCCGAGGCCGACGGCAGACTGAGGCTGAGGCTGAAGCAGGCTGAGGCTGAGGCAGAGGCAGGCTGAGGCTGAGGCTGAGGCAGGCTGATGCTGAGGCAGGCTGAGGTGAGGCTGAGGCTGATGCAGGCCGAGGCTGAGGCAGGCGGAGGCTGAGGCCGAGGCTGAAGGCAGACTGATGTTGAGGCTGAAGCAGGCTGAGGGCGAGGCTGAGGCAGGCTGAGGCTGATGCAGGCTGAGGGTGAGGCTGAGGCAGGCTGAGGCCGAGGCTGAAGGCAGACTGATGTTGAGGCTGAAGCAGGCTGAGGGCGAGGCTGAGGCAGGCTGAGGCTGAGGCAGGCTGAGGCTGAGGCTGAGGCAGGCTGAGGCTGAGGCTGTGACTGCGACTGCTGTTGCCACTGCGACTGCCATCGCGAATGCGACCACGACTGCGAGAACAGCAGAATTCTACAACAGGATTCTTATCTGAATCTTAAGGGGAATGCTTCCAGATATGCTCCTACACATCGCTGTTAGGTTGCTTTGCCGGGATAATTTGCAGAGGAATCTCGCGACGGCACACGCGCAAGGGCGTTCGACAGATTTCGACATGCGTGCGCGCGAAGCCCGTGTGGTAGCATTTTGTGAAATTCTTGACAAAACCAATGGTTTTCTTAAGATTTCGCAAGAGCTCGCGCAGAAGTTTTTTAGCAAATCAGTGTTGCGAAACCATGTGTTTTTGTATGTGTTTTTTCGGAAACTCGATTGCGAAATCCTTCCGGCACCGAAGGTTTTTGAAGGATTTCGGCATGCGCGCGCGACGACGCGCGCGTGTGCACTTCGTCCCATTTTTTGCAAGGGATTCGTGAAAAAGTGTTATGTTAGAAAGAACAATGTCACCGCATAGTGTTATTTAATCGCTTCGCTCATTCCGCCGGCCCATATTGTCGCACCGTTGTGGGCTAGCCGAGTTTTGGGGCCTCTTGGGGGCCGTTTTGGGGCCTCTTGGGGCCTCTTTTGGGCCTCTTGGGCGCCTCTTGGGGCGTCTTGGGGGCCTCTTGGGGGCCTCTTGGGGCCTTTTTGGGGCCTCCTGGGCGCCTTCTGGGGCGGAGGGCTCGATTTTTCAGTTTCGGTTCCCCTCTTGAGCTCCTCTTGGGCCCGTCTTGGGGCCTCTTGGTCCGTCTTGGGCGGCACTTGGGCCGTCTTGGGGGCCCTCCTGGGCCGTTCCGGGGCCGTCTTGGGAGCCTCGTGTGCCGTCTTGGAGCGGTCTTGGGGGCCTCTTGGGCCGTCTTGGAGCGTCCGGAAGCCGAAAAAGCCAGAACGCAAAAAACATAGAAAAAACAATGAAAATCAACGATTTTGGCCTCTTGGGGCCCTCTTCGGAGGCCTCTTGGAAGGCCCTTGGGGCGTCTTGGAGGCCTCTTGGGCTGTCTTGGGGCCCTGTTTGGGCGTCTTCGGGCGATCTTTGGCCGTCTCGGGGCCCTCATGGACCGTCTTGGAGGCTTCTTGGGGACCTCTTGGCCCGTCCT
>CAUYUJ010017993.1:527325-540323 GCA_963575745.1 Prorocentrum cordatum | reverse complement strand
AATCAATGATTCGTGCCTTTGGGGGCCCTCTTGGGGGTGCTCTTGGAGGCCTTTTGGGGCGTCTTCGAGGCTTTTTGGGCCGTCTGCAGACCATCTTGGGCGTCTTGGAGTGGTCTTTCGGTGATTCTGTGCCCTCCCAGTCCGTCCTGGCGGCCTTCCGGGGCTTGCTTGGCCCGTTCTCGGGCCCTCCTGAGCCAGGGGACTTTTCCGGAGGCCCACGCGAAACACCCTGGAAGCGACTGGCAACGCCCCAGAGCGTCCAAGAGCGCCCAGGAAACTGGGGTTCCGGGCCCCCAAGAAACTTCCAAACGCTTTTCCTTTCAGGGCTTCATAAGCCTTGGGGCACTCCACTTCGAGCCAGAGGCACGGTGGCGGATGTATCCTAAGGCCTGGGGAGCGGGACTCCATGACTTGTGAAGGTGGGGAGTGGTGACGATCGCAGGAGATTTGTTTCCCCCAATCCCCGAGTTCCGCCCGAAAAGTTTGGCCGCTCAGTAAAAGGTCGGGGGGGACAAAATCACAGACACAATTAATCGTCGAGTCTCCAGAAAATATCGGAAAATATGGGAACTGGGGGGGAAGACAAAACCCCAGAAAACAAGACAAATATTGGGGATCCTGTTATTTGTGTCTATTTATTTGTGGGTCCCAGGGCTCCTTCAAAAGGGGTAAACTCTGGGATGCGCCCCAAGGGGGTTTTTCGGACGCACCCCCATCGAGGATGGACGCCCCCCATCGTATATCCCAGGGCCCAGCCCCAAATCTCTGGTCCATTCGAGAAGCCCACGAAGCCTGGGACAGGGGTCGACGTATCCCCTGGATGATCGTGGCCGTCCGGGAACTTGCAAGAACTACGACGACGACGACGCCGAAGCCGCCGTCGACGCCGACGCCGACGCCGACGCCGCCGCCGCCGCCACTAACGACGACGACTACGGCGACGATGACGACGACGACGACGACGACGACGACGACGACGACGACGACGACGACGACGACGACGACGACGACGACGACGACGACGACGACGACGACGACGGTAACGGAGCGAAGCAGCTGCGACACGCGTGGCTGCCGCCCACCTGGGCGGCGCCGGAGGCGGAGCGGCACGTGCTCCTCGGCGTCGTGCGCCTGGGGGATCTGGGCTCGCTGTCCGAGGTCGGCTATCGGACGCTGGACGGCAGCGCCCAACGCGGGGTGGACTACGAGGCACGATGGTCCTCAGGACATGTGTTGCGGTCGGACCGAGGTGTAAGATCGAGGTGGGTTCGGGGAGGGTATAGTAATGTTCGTCGTGCTTGTGGGATGTTCTTGTGAATCCTGCGGGGAGGGATACCCTCGAGTATTCTCCAGTTTGGCCGGCGGAGGGTCTCATGTTCTTGAAGGATGTTCTTCTGTCCTGGGTCTGGCCGCACCCCCGTGTTAGCCCGACGTGTCAGAGGAGGAGAGGTACCCATACCGCTGCCTCCCGGGAGGCCCTCGTCGCCTCGCCTTGGAATCCTGGTCAGAACGCAACCCGGGAGAGGTCCATCGGACGGGGCTATAGGACGCGGACAAGTCCGTTCCAGAGCGTCCCGGAACGCTCTCAGAGCGTTCCGGAACGCTCTGAGGAGGCCGCGGCGCCCGAGACATGCTCCAGAGCCGCCGGATCTCAGAGATTCTCGATGTGCCCTCGCCCGATGTCATCCCAGTCCAGGGCGTGGCGGTATCCGCGCTTTTTGGTTCCCCCCCGGCCGGGTGTGGGCAACACCCCAATATACTTATACTATATGTGCGTCGCCCCCCCAGGGGCGACGCGCGCACCGAGAAATCTTATAGTATATGCGTCGTGGCGTGCGCTTTCTGGCCACATCGCTCGGGAAACGATATACTACAAGACGGGTATACTATATGTTCGGGTCGGACGCTCGCCTCCAAGGAGGACATATAGTACTAGTATGTCTCTGTGCCTCCCAGGGTGCGTGTTTCCCGTTCCCCCCCCGTGCGGCTCGGCCGATCGCGCGCAGCCCGTGCCGGCCCTCCCAGTGCCGCCCGCGTCGCCTGGGAGGGCTCGGGCGGGCAGGCACGCGTGGGCGCTGACCCGCATGCCCAGACCGGGGCTCGTCCGGATTCCTCCGAGTCGATGCGATTCGACGTCGATGGCTCAAGAGGGGAAAAAACACACAGACACAATTAATCGGCGATTCCCAGAAAATATAGGAAAATATGGGAAGTGGGGGGGAAGACAAAAACTCAGCAAATATGGGAAAATATGGGGACTATTTTTATTTGTGTGTATTTATTTGTGTGTTCCAGTTCCCCTTCAGGCTCGTCTGGATTCCTCCGAGTCGATGCGATTCGACGTCGACGGCTGCCGATGCCGATTCGATTCGACTCGAGAAGCCGACCTGGGTTCCGATATGTCCTCTTGGAGGCGTGCCAGCAGCCTGCCGGTTTCCGCCGATGCGGCTTTTCCCGCCTCGGCTGCTGGTTTCCGCCGATCCGATTCATGTCGACCGCCGATCCGATTTCGGGGGAGCGTAAGACCCGGGTTTGCCAGGACTCGGGTTCGCCATCGTTTTTTGACGACAGCGCCTCGGATTTTGACGTGGAGGAGTTTTGTGGGATGTCTGCAGCGGGAGGCCTCGTCAAAATGCAGGCTCAGCCTCGTCATTTTTTTGACGACCTCGTCGGGGATTTCCGAGTCCCCTGTACCCAGGTCTTACGTCCCCCTGACGATTCATCGATTCGATTCTGGGCTCTCCTGCCAGATCCCCGACGCCATAATCCTTTCACAGCGTCGAGCCCCAGAGCAGGGGTCGGCCTTAACCGTGTTTTGGCGATTTCGTGGGCCGTTTTCGTTGCGGTTTCGTTTTGCAGCAGAAAGGGCGGAAGGAAGACTGAACGGGGGAGAACAACAAACAACGAAACCGAAAAACACTGTTTAGGTCGCGCCGTGCCCCACAGGTCTCGACCCACTCCCTGGGACTGGCAAAGGGCTTCTCCAGTGGCCGAACATGGCGAAGCACCTCCCGTCGTGCTCTTTTCATGCGTCGAAGGGGTCCCCAGACAACGTATTGACAAAAATCAAGACGGAGGTTTTTCTCGATTTTCGGCCTTTAGCGGCCCTCGCCGGGCCCTGGGACCGTCAAAAACTGACTCAGGATGAAAAACCGGTCCTGGGGAATGGGTCGAGACTTCTGGGGAGCCCGTCTTGAAAAAATCCTGACATCGGATCTCTGGGTCTGAGTCCTGAGGATCATCGAGAGGCGGCGTCGGGGCTGCTGGTCTTCCAGCCCGGCCAGCGCGTGGCGAAGGCCCCCGGGCGGGGAGCACCTCCGCAGCCGCCGGCCCGCGGGCGGGGCCACGCGGGCCGCGGCCCCACACGCGCGGGGCGTTTCCGCGCGGCTGCCCCGCGCAGAGCCCGGACCCCCTCGAGTTAGGATTTTAAGTCGGGCCTGTCCCTCTACAGGGGGAAGATTCAAAAATAGTCAAAAAGATAGCCTGGGTGCATTCCTTTCGTATTTTTGGGCATCTTTTGGCTATATTTTTTGACTATCGTTTTTTATTCTTCGTCCAAAATTCCCCCCTGCAGGGGGACAGACCCGACAAAAAGTTCGGAAGAGATGTCACGGCGGCGGGCTTTTCGCTAGTTTCGGCCTCTGGGGGGGGGGCCCTTGCCGGCCCTCGGGGCCGTCACGGGGTGGCTCGGGAGGGCGAAGCCGGCCCCGGGGAGCGGGGCGTGGGCCGAGGCCTCCTGGGGGGGTCGACGTCACGAGAGCACCAGGACGCCGGGGGGTCCGGGCACGCACCCGCGCGTATTCGCGTATCCGCGGGGCCGCTCCCCGGGGCCCAGGCCGCGGCGGCGCGGGTTGGGACGCGTGCGCCGCTCGTTTGCCCCAAGAGAGAGAGGTGCCCGTGGCGCTCCGCGAGCGCGAGGCCTGGCGCCCCGCCGCCGCCTTCCACGTGGAGCTGCTGGCCGAGGGCGCGGTCAACGCGCGGCTCGACGGGAGGCTCCAGAGGACCCAGGTTCGGGGGAGCGTAAGACCCGGGTTTGCCAGGACTCGGGTTCGCCATCGTTTTTTGACGACCGCGACTCGGATTTTGACGAGTAGGAGTTTCGTGGGATGTCTGCAGCGGGAGGCCTCGTCAAAATGCAGGCTCGGCCTCGTCATTTTTTTGACGACCTCGTTGGGGATTTCCGAGTCCCCTGTACCCTGGTCTTACGTCCCCCTGACAGGTGGCCATCAGCTCGAGCGACTCGTTCCCGACGGGCCGGTACCGCAGGGAGCTCCGGGAGCGGCGGCTGGACCAGGCTCGGGTCGGGCGGCGAGGGGGCCCCTCTCCCTCGGAGGCCCCATCGGCGTCCCGTGCGGCGGCGCCTCGAGGGGCGGTGCGGGGGCCGTCGGAGGACCCCTCCGAGGGCCTGTGTGGCCCTTGGAGGGCCCTGCGGTGGCGCCTCGACGGGCACTCGGCGGGCACCCCTCCCAGACCCCCTCGAGTAATGAAAAAATCACGACGGGAGGTTTTTCCTAATTTTCGGCCTCCGGGGGCCCTCACCGGGCCTCGGGAGCGTCAAAAAACGACTCAGGATGCAAAGCCGGTCATGGGGAAAGGGTCGGGACCTCTGGGGGTCGACGTAATGAAAAAATCATTACGTCGGGGGTCTGGGCTCGAGGGCGCCTCGCGGCGGGATCGAAGTCTGCTGCGTGCGGCTGATTTCGGCTCCGCTGCCGGGCGCCTTCTTCGAGACGTTGGCGTCAAGGCGGGCAGGTACCTCTTTAGGAGGAAGGTTCAAAAACAGTAGACCCATAGTCTGGGGACGATGTTTTGATTTCTGACTACTTTTGAATCGGAGGTTGGGGGGTGAGATCGCAGTGAAACGGAGACCCCCGTCCGGGAAATCGGTTTCGGTTTCGTGTTCGTGTCGTGCGTGCGGGCGAGGCGAAGCTGCGCGTGATTTCCTGTAGCTAGGCCGAAATAGGAGCGAAAGTCCGTTCCCGTCCGCCGGTGGCTGGGAGGTGTCCCAGTTGGGCCGGGCGGTGTCCCGGGTGTCCCAGGTGTCAGTAGGAGCGAAAGTCCGTTTACAGTTGGGCCGGGCGGTGTCCCGGGTGTCCCGGGCGTCCCGGCGCTAACGCATGTCGCTAATTTCGTAATTAATTTTTGTTCGGCGCCTGCGGCGGGCTTTCTTATCCAATGCAGCTTATATTATCCAATACATCTTGTCCAAGCAAATGCATCTTATCTTATCCAACCCATCTTGTCCCAACTTATCCCACCCAATCCAATCAACCCAACCCAAGCCATCAATTCATTTGTTCCTGCGCCTGCGGCGGGCCAATCCATCTTTTATCCAATCCATCTCTTCCAATCCAACCCATCTTGTAATATCCAATCCATCCTATCCCATCCAATCCAGTCCACCCAACCCAATCCATTAATTTGTTTTTGTCGGCACCTGCGGCGGGTTTTCTTCTCCAACGCAGCTTATATTATCCAATCCATCCATCTTATCTTATTCCACCCATTCCAATCCATCCAACCCCAAGCCATCAATTCATTTGTTTCTGCGCCTGCGGCGGGCCAATCCAATCCATCTTATCTTTTGTCCAATCCATCTCTTCCAATCCAACCCATCTTATGTTATCCAATCCATCTTATCCCATCCAATCCAACCCACCCAACCCAATCAATCAATTCATTTTTGTCGGCGCCTGGGCGCGATCGCGGCAGACTGCGAGAAAGAGAGAGAGAGAGAGAGATGAGATCAAGGTGACAGGCTGGAGGTCCGTCAGGGTGGGCATTTGATTTCACTCCCCCCCAACCTCATTATCGCCCTCAGGGGGGTTGTATAGGTATCTTTGGATTGTTTCCCAACCATCCTGTGGTGTTGGGACCTCGTTTTGAAGAGACGGCGCCCGGCGTTCTCCTCCTCCCGCCTCCTTCCTCCCTCCCTCGCCTCTGCCCTCAGCATGTATCTGCTTCGGCAGACCCCTCACACGTTTCGTGGCCCCGTAGGGAGCTCCACCGCAGGCACCAGCGCCAAAGTTTGCATGGCGGCGCGCCAATTTCGGCGCACCCCTCACACGTCTCGTGGCCCCACAGGGAGCTCCACCAAAGGCGGGGCTCACAACTGCGGTACTCACAACGGCATATGGTTGGGTCCTTCGCCATGATGGCTTTGATTTTTCTTCCAAAGTCAGCCTGTAGGATGACATGTCCGAACTAACGTTGACGCCTCCGGCGCTGGGAGGCGCTGGTCGGCGGCGAGCCCAGGGGGGAAGGCAAAGGGGGCGGGCCTCTCTTCAGAAAGCCCTCTCAGCCTTCTCCCGTCGGGCGTTGCCAAGAGTGCCCCTGGCCCAAGGTGCACCCAGATTTTCCACGGAGGCCCCCCACAGCCTCCAGAGCACCCCTCACGAGGTCCAGCGGGCCCCAGGGGCTCCACCATGGAGAGAAAAGCGGGGGGCATTCGGGCCAGCGGCACCTTTGGCAACCCCCGATCCGAAGGCACAGACGGCTTTCCAGAAGGCCCGGGAAGGTTCTGGGAAGCCTCGGCGCCTTCTGAGAAGGTCTGCTACGTCTCAAGTGCCCCCTGGGCTCGCCACCGGGCAGGGAAACCAGCTTCTTGAGATGGTTGGCTGGCGCCCCGCTTTACGACCTCCCACACACGGTTTCCAATCTACGTCAGAGAACCATTCTTGGAGACAACGTCATCTTTCATCTACAATAAGACTTCCGTTGAGAATACGCACTGGGCGCTGCATCGATGCAGACCCCTCCCCCGTAGTTGGGACAGCCTTCGCTGTCGTGGCGTTCGTTCGCTTCCCTTCCGTCCGGGCCGGCAGGTGCCCAAGTGGGGGCTCTTCCTGGAGTACTGTAAGATGAACTGGAGCCAGCCTCGCGTGCGGAGCGGCAGCATCAAGACCATCCTGGCTGGCCAGCTTCACAACGTCCACTTCGTCCTCCAGCTGCTCCTCAACCTGTGGCTGGTCGACTACGTCCTCGCCGGGCGGGTGGAGCACGCGTACAGTGCGCTCGCCCTCATCATGCTTGCCCACGTGGCGCCGCTGGCCGTGCTGAACAGGCTCGACGTCCGGAAGCACACGTGGGGCGTTGGCGGTGGTTCCCGCAAGGTGCTGCAGACGAGCCTGCTGCAGAAGGTGCTCCACATGGACCAGAGCGTGCACCGGGCCTGCAGGCCCGGCGACGTGGTGATGGCGCTATCGCGAGACTCCGTCGCCCTGGTAGCGAAGGGGTACCACAGCATGCTGCAGCTTGCCGAGGAGCTGGGGCGCTTCCTGATGGTCCTCGGCTGGCAGCTGGCCACGCCGGCCATCTCTGGGCAGTCGCTGTCGCCGGCCGACACCATCGGGCCGCTCGTCGTGATCCCGCTGGTCATGGCCGTCTTCCTGTGGCTGCGCAGCGGCAAGATCCGGGAGAAGCTCCTCGAGGAGACCAGGATCGACGGCGTGCATCAAGGGGGGTGCTGCGAGGGCGGCGGCCTCATGAGGGGGCAGGGGTCTGGAAGGGCTCGGAGCCTTCTTAAAAGGGCGCCCCTCCTCCTCCTCCTCAACTTGCTCCTCCTCCTCCTCAACTTCCTCCTCCTGCTCCTCCTCCTCCTCCTCCTCTTCCTCCTCCTCCTCCTCTTCCTCCTCCTCCTCCTCCATCCCCTCCTCCTCCTTCTCCTCCTCCTCCTCCTCCACCTCCTCCTAGAGTCTTACGTTTCCCATGTGCGCGCCGGCAGCAGGAGGGAGAACATAATGGTCGACCACATCCACGACTCCCTCCAGAACTGGCGCCTGTTCGCCGCGTTCGGCCGCGCCGACGGCTGCCTGGTGCGCTTCGTGAGGCGGATCGACGAGTACCAGGAAGTGCACCAGGAAGCGAACTTTGTGCGCGTGGACAACTCGTACTTCATGCAGTGGCTGACCACCGTCTTTGTTGCCCTGTACATCGTCTACGGGGGCTCGGCAGTGCTGCGGGGCGGCGTGTCCCTCGGCCTGTTCCTGACCAGGCTCAATGTGCTCAACAAGGTCGGAGAAGGCTTTGGACGCATATACAGGCTGCTGGAGGGGATCGCCCACGTGTTGCCCTCGCTCGAGCGAATCACCCTGCTCATGCACGACCCCAGCGACTTCCGCCGGTCACGGAGCGGGCGGGACTGTGTCAGCGCGATGCTGGAGACGATGGAGCTCGAGCGGGGCTCGCTGCGTGACTATGGCCTCGATCTTCTGCCCATCAGGGTGCAGGGGCTGTCCTGCGGATACACCATGTGCACCAAGTCAGGGGAGGCCGTGCGCTCGACTCGGCTCTCGTTCCAGGGCAGCATGGAGATCGCACAGGGGCGGCTCGTGATGTGCGTGGGCCCCCACGGTGAGGGCAAGGCCACGCTGCTGAAGCTCCTGGGCGGCACGATGTTGCCGGAGGCCCCGCGCGGCGCCTGCCCGCCGCAGGTGTTCGTGCCGTCACACCTGCGCGTGCTCTACGTGGACAGCGAGCCGCAGTTCTTCTCGGCGGCTACAGAGGAGGTGGTTGCGCCTGGGTGTGGTCTGCGACCGGCGGCGTTGGGGCTTCGGCGGTCGCAGCGTTGCGCCACAGGTTTGCTGAGCCCCCGTCGGGGGTCGGCGGAGATCTCTGTCGAGGTCTCCGCCCGCTCCCCAGGGTGAGGGTTGCAAGTCACACCCTTTGCACACCACACCCTTTGGGGTCGCCGATCTTCTACGGCACCCTGTACGCGAACCTGACCTTCGGCGTCCCCCCTGGTGACGGGGGGGACGAGCCGGACGAGGCACGCAGGAGGCACCAGTGGATCACCTCGACGCTTGGCCAGGGCCATCCCGTGCCCCAGGATGGTGTCTCGAAGACGCCTGCGGCGAATCACCGCCGCCCCCTGCCTTTTAGGATACGCCTGTGAGGCCACGGGCCAAGCGTTTTTTTTTGTTGCTGCAAAGTTTGGCTACAACATTGGACCATGCGTTTCCACGGCCGTTGTGGAAGCCCTCCAGGGAGCACGTGGGAGGAAGAGGAGGACGAGGAGAGGGGCGGCGGATGACGGAAAGCGCGCGCGCGCGTAAAATCGCGATCCGATGGAATGCGGTGGGGGCGTTGGTTCAGGAATGCGCCCAGGAGGCTGCAGACGCTGGAGGATCCCAAATCTGATGAGGGCGGCGGTGATGTCCAGGGCCAAGCCTCGATTGGAGTTCCACCGGCCTCCAGACCCTGGATTCCTTATGTAAGGGTTCCTTGTCCAATGCCCCCACCGCATGCTGCAGCGTCTGCTGCAGTATGCTGGGGCCGCAGGCCGCCTCAGGCCCTGAGCAGCCAACGGCGCTCTCGGGGGCTCTGGCCTGCACGCCTCTTTCCTTCTCCTCCCCCTCCCCTTCCCTCTCTCTCTCTCTCTCTCCCCCCCTCTCCCCCTCCCTCGAGCGGCAGTTCCTTCAGGGCTGTGCCGGCCAAACAGAGAAAGTGCCCCCCACCGTGTGGGAGGGGGAGCGCGCGAGGGGTGAGCCTCGGCGGGCCCAGCGCCCGTCGCCCCAGCCTCCGGTCGTGCTCGGCCCTCCGACGGCCCAGGCCGGCCCCGAGAGCTCCCAGGGTAGCCTGCCGAGCAGGGCCGCCGCACGGCCTCGGCGAGGTGTCCGCACCCGCCACGGTGCGTCGCCTGCCCTCTGGTCCGCGGTGCGGCGGAGAGCTCCCTCGCGGGGCAGCGGACCTTCCCTCCTGCCTTGCTTTGCCGCGGGGGCGGAACAAAGTCAGCCCCAGGAGCGCCTCAGAGGACCCCAAGGCGGCCCGAGGCAGCCCCAGGAGCGCCCGAGCTGCTTCCTCGACGGCCTCAGGGAGGCTCCAAGGGCCCCAAGACGGCCCCGAGAGCGCTCAGAGAGGGAACAACATGCTTCAACGAGGGCCCAAGATGGCCTCAAGACGGCCAAAGAGGCCCTCAAGACGCTCCACGAGGTCTCCAGAAGGACGCCCGAGAGGGGAACATCGTCCCATTCCCTTCGGGAAGAGCGTACATGTGTAGCACATCTGCGTCTTTGGTCTTCACAGCGTCCACGCCGGCCCAAGAGACCCCGAGGATCGCCCCAAGACGCCCCAAGAGGCACAAGAGGCCCCAAGACGGCCCCGAGCCAGCCCAAGGGCTTCAAGACGGCCCTAGAGGGCCCCAAGACGGCCCAAGAGAGGTCCCTGAGGGCCCCACACGGTTCCCAAGAGGGTTTTGAGAGGGCCACACGAGGTCCCCCAGAGGGCCTCGTGGGCCCCGAGACGACCCCTAAGACGGCCCAAGCCCCCCAAGACGGTCCAAGGGGGGCCCAAGAGGGCCCCAAGACGGCCCAAATGAGCCCCCAAAAGACTTCCAAGAAGGCCTGGAGAGAGTCTTCTTTGATTTTCGTAAGGTTGTTTGTTCGTTTTTTGCATGACGTGCCAAAGTCTTAACGCCAAGAGGGCTCCAAGACACTGAGCAAGCGATCTCGCACCCTCACAGAGAGCGAGCGCTTTCCGTCCACGTGCCTCTAATTGTCGTCGGCCTATCCTGCCACCGTGCCTGTGTTGCGGGTCTGAGGCCTCTTGGATGTTCGCTGGAATCTCGTCGAGGCCTCTCGGGGGCCTCCCTGAGGCAGTGTTGAGCCTCTGGGGGGGCTGTTTTGGGGACCTCTCGGGGGCTTCTGTTGGAGTCTCTCCTGGGGGCCTCCGCCACTGTGCCTGTGTTGTGGGTCCGAGGCCTCTTGGATGTTCGCTGGAATCTCGCCGAGGCCTCTCGGGGGCCTCCCCGAGGCAGTGTCGAGGCCTCTGGGGGGGGCTGCTTTGGGAGCCTCTCGGGGGCCTCTCTTGGAGTCTCTCTTTGGGGGCCTCTTGGGGGGCACGGTGGCGGATCGATCCCCTCCTGGCCGAAGCCAGGCGGGCGCACCCCGAGAGCCGACGCCGCGGTCAGCAAGAACGCGCAGCAGCGCGACGCCTCACCGCCGGAGCCCCGGACCCCATCGGGATCGTTTCCGCCTTCGTTGTTCTGTCGATCGGCGCGGGCCCTCCCCCCCCCGTCCCGCTCCCCCCCCACGGAGTGGATCCTGGCTGTTTTGAAGGGGCCCCAGGACACACAAATAAATAAACACAAATAAAAATATTCCCTATATTTTCCTATATTTTCTGGGTTTCTGTCTTCCCCCCCATTTCCCATATTTTCCCATGTTTTCTGGGGAATCGAGGATTGATTGTGTCTGTGTGTTTCTTTCCCTCCTGATGTTTTTGGCGCCTGTCTGGAGCAGGTGGAGTCTCCCCCACAGCAGGACGCACAGCCACAGGCAGGCGCGCTGAGCAGAGGTCCGAAGCCAGATCTCCCCCCCCCCCCTCCGCCCAATGCCGAAACACCGAGTAAGAAAACGTTCGCATCTTTCTGCGCCATTTTTCGACAAGGATCGATCTGCCAGGGTCCCAGGGCCCAGAACCAGGCGAAAACGTTTGTCGGGAGGGTCTGGGAGCAGACACGATGCCAGTGGCCTGGGCCAGGCGTTGTGGTGATGGCCTAGGCCAGGCGTGGTAGTGGTGCACGGACGCCTCGCTCGTGCGAGGGGCGCCACGAGCGCGTCGCCTCCATATGCGGCAGGCTCGGCTTGCGCCCCGATGTGGTGCGCCTGCTCTGGCGTAAGGACCGACTGGACGTAAGAGTGCCCCTTCGCAGGAGGGACCTTTGGTGCGGACACACTGGGGCCCCCGGATCGCCGAACGCGATGCGATACAGTCAAGACGATGAAATAAGGAACAGTTTGGGTTCGAAAGGGCTCGATGTTCCTTAGGTTCCTCCAGTGCTGTTCCTCCTGCCCTCCTGGGGCACGGAGGCGCTTACTGGCCCCTCCTGCGTGTGGCCGCAAGGAGAGCTTCGCGTGGCAGGGCGTGCTGTCTCGTGCGCAGCAGCACCTGCTCAGCCTCGCCCGGGGCCTCATCGCCAACCCCGACGTCCTGTGCATCCAGGAGCCCGTGCTGGGCCTCAGCGACGAGGCGAGCCGCCGCGTGATGGAGGTCCTGCGCGAGTTCGTCGCCGGCCGGGGGCTCGAGATGGACCCCGAGTCCTGGCACGCGCGCGCCCCCAGGACGTGCGTGCTTCTGGGGCTCCCAGATGGGGTCGGAGTAGATCGGGTCGGAGGATCGCGCCGCATCGCTGATGCATCTGCGATGCGGCTCGATGCGGAGCCCGGTTCTCTCCTCGCCGACGTCGCCGATGCGTCACCGACGTTGGCGATGCATCGCCGGCACATCGGCGATGCATCGGCGAGGCGGCGCGATCCTCTGACCCCATCTACTCGGACCCAATCTAGGAGGCCTCTAGTGCTGGCCCCGCCCCTCTTGGGAGGCGGGGTGCCAACAAGTCAACCCGACACGGCCGCGGCAGAGGCGAACATCAGCCCAACCCTGCAGGTACTTGACGGGAACCTCTCCTCCCAGCAGTGAAGACTAATTCCCAACCATCCTGAGGTGTTGGGTCCTTGTTTTGAAGAGACAGCGTCCCGCGTTCCTCCTCCTCCTCCTCCTCCCGCTGCCCCCTCCCTCCTCCTCTCACCATCATCATCATCATCAGCAGCAGCAGCATCATCACCATCATCATCATCATCATCACCACCATCATCATCACTATCACCATCACCATCACCATCACCATCACCATCACCATCACCATCACCATCACCATCACCATCACCATCACACATCATCATCATCATCATCATCATCATCATCATCATCATCATCATCATTCATCATCATCATCATCATCATCATCATCATCATCAGCATCAACATCAGCATCAGCATCATCATCATCATCATCATCATCATCATCATCATCATCATCATCATCATCATCATCATCATCATCATCATTATCATTATCATCATCATCATCATCATCATCATATTCATCATCATGTTCATCATCATCATCAAAATCATCATCATCACCACCACCACCACCACCATCATCAACGTCATCATGTCAGCACACCCCTCACATGCTTCGTGGCCCCATAGGGAGC
>CAUYUJ010017993.1:489825-517325 GCA_963575745.1 Prorocentrum cordatum | reverse complement strand
CGCCGACCCCCAGGGGTCTGGACCCGTTCCCCCAGACCGGCTTTTCGTCCCGAGCCGCTTCTTGACGGCCCCGCGGGCCGGTGGGGGCCCCGGGAGGTAGAAAGAAGCGACGAACTCCGCGTCATGATTCTTTTCATGACCCGCGGGGGTCTGGGTTCGGTGCCACCCCAACGTACTCATATTGTGTGTGCGTCGCCCCCCCCCCAGGGCGGCGCGCGCACCGAGAGATCTCAGAGCATACGCGTCGTGGCCAGCGCTTTCTGGCCACACCGCTCGGGAAACGATAGGCTACAAGATGGGTGTACTATCGATTCGGGTCGGACGCGCGCCTCCAAGGAAGACGTATGAGCGACGCCAAAAAACGGGGTCGTCGGCGCCGACATTGGCGCGTAAGCTGCCCGCGCAGGCGTCCGCGTGAGCGCCCTCGTCTTTCATGTAGCGTGCCGCGCAGGCGGCCTGGGTAAGCCGCCGCGTAGGGTCGTTGTGCCATCTCGCGTACGACCCGTTTTTTTTCTTCCCCGTCGCTCATACCGTACTTTTTACTCTTCGTCCAAAGCCCGCCTGCAGGAGGACATGCCCGACCTGCTACTACAGTCGGGGCCCTGAAGAAGGAACCCTTTTCGTTGGGGAGGGGCTCCGTGTTCCTCAATTGTTTCGCAGCTTGCCCTGGATTTCCCTCAGGCTGTCGATGCGAAATCGCTATTCACCTCATGGAAAAGAGGGGCCTCGTTCCTTATTCAGGGTTCCCTAGGTCAACGCTCCGACCCCAGACCCCCGACGTCATGAATTTTTCATGACGTCGACCCCCCGCAGTCTGGACCCATTCCCCAGGACCCGTTTTTCGTCCTGAGTCGTTTTTTGACGGTCCCGAGGGCCGGCAAGGGCCCCCAGAGGCCAAAAACAACGAAAAACCTCCCGTCGTGATTTTTTCATGACGCGAGGGGGTCTGGGACTGTAGCGCGTCTTTGGTGCCTCCCATGGGTTCCCGGGCTCCCCGAGGGGCGCCGAGCCCCGCGGCGGCAGGCGCCGCAGGCCGGGGCCGCCGGCAGGCAGCCGCCCCCTGCGGCGTGGCCGCCTCGAGAGGCGGAGGCCCCGCTGCGAGGAGGGGGCTGCCGCCCCCGCCGAGCCTCGGAGCGCGGCCGGCCCCGCCGAGGGCGAGCAGAGCGAGCCGGGCCCAGCGGGCGCGCCCCGCGCCCTGCGCGCCAAGGGGCCCGTCGGCGCGAGCGCGGCCCAGACCCCCGACGGCCAGGGTGTTGTCAACGGCGGCGGCTTCCCAGGAGTCCTCGAGCCATGTGCCCCGGGAGCGGCTTCCCGTCCCGAGCCGTTTTGCTGTCGACGGCCCCGCGGGGGGCCCAACTTTTACGACAGCGGGGAGCCGACCGCCAGGGTCTCGTCGTGACCCCTGCCAGGAATCTGTCATGGCCCGAGGGGGTCTGGGGAGCACGAGCACCGGGGCGGCGGAAGTCACAAGGTGAGAGTCGGGGAACGAAAGGTTCGAGTAGTAGTAGTAGTAGTAGTAGTAGTAGTAGTAGTAGTAGTAGTAGTAGTAGTAGTAGTCGTAGTAGTAGTAGTAGTAGTAGTAGTAGTTTAGTAGTAGTAGTAGTAGTAGTAGTAGTAGTAGTAGTAGTAGTAGTAGTAGTAGTAGTGGTAGTAGTAGTAGTAGTAGTAGTAGTAGTAGTAGTAGGCGTCGTAGTAGTAGTAGCAGTAGTAGTAGTAGTAGTAGTAGTAGTAGTAGTAGTAGTAGTAGGCAGTAGGAGGAGGAGGAGGAGGAGGAGGACGAGGAGGAGGAGGATGCGGCGGAGTTCAGGGTGAGACCTCGGGGAAAAGTCAAGCTCGAGTACCCGCCGGTTGTTCAAAGTAGGGCTTTGGGGATTCCCAGATCCAGATCTATTTCAGGCGCCTTCCTACTTCCAAATCGATATGTTTTTTTCCCGACCTTGCGGAGGGGTTCCCGTTTAGTGTTCCCCTGGGGGGTTTGGGGGGTACCCCCCAGGACATGGCCCCGGCCACGCGACGAACGCCGGCAGAAGTCCGGCGGAAGACGGCGGAAGACGGCTTTCGGTCGAACAAGTGACCTCAAGATGGTCCGCAAGATGGGCCAAGCGGGCCACGAGCCGCCGATTGATCGGTCCGGACGACCCAGGGAGTCCCCGAGACGGCCTGGAAGGCCTCCAAAAGGCTCTCCAAGAGAGCCCCAAGCGCCAAATTCTTTGGTTTTCCTTTGGTTTTCATGGGTTTTCGCCTTCTCGCCTGTTCGGCTTCCCGACGACGCTACAAGACGGCCCAAGAGAATTCAAACATCGCTCCAAGACGGCCTAAGACGCCCTTACGAGGGCGCTTAAATAGTTTAAGACGTCTTTAAGATGGCTTAAGAGGTTTTTAAGACGGCTTCAGACGGCTCCATGGACGCTCCACGAGGATTCCCAAGAGGAAGGGCAGGGACCCATCTCTCGGTCTTTAGCCGCCGACGGATCGGTCCGGACTGCCAAGGGAGTCCCCGAGACGGCCTGGGAGGCCTCCAAGAGGCTCCCCAAGAGAGCCCCAAGCGACAACAAAAGTTGTGGTTTTCCTTGGGTTTTTGAAGGTTTTCCGCCGTCTCGCCTGGTCGGCTTCCCGGCGCTCCCAGACGACCCAAGAGCACCCAAACATCGCCCCAGGACGGCCTAAGACGCCCCGAAGACGAGTGCCCAGACGGCCCAAGACGCCCTCACGACGGCCCAAGAGGCCTCCAAGACGGCTTTAGACGGCTCCAGGAGTGCTCCAAGAGGACCCCCAGAGGAAGGGTAGGGTCCCACTTTTCGGGCTTCTCGCCCCAAGAGACCCCCATGAGACGCCAAAAGGCTCCAGGGACCCTCAAGACGCTTCCAAGAGGCCATGAGAAGTCTCGAAGATGTCTCCAGGAAGGCCCCAGAGGCCCCAGAGAGGGCCCCAAGACTCCCGAAGAGTGCATCAGGATGGCTGCCGACGCCCTCCCCAAAGCGCCACAGCCTCAAACAGATCACACGGGAACCAACGTCATGCGCTGGGAACCAACGTCATGTGTTCTATCCGACAGAGCGTCACAACTCCAAGCGAACTACATGGGAACCATCGTCATGCGCTGGGAACCACCGTCATGCGCTCTAGGGGCATCCCCTTCTTCCCTGTTCTCTTGCAACGCCCACTTGTCCTTCCAGAGTCTCCCCAAGATAGCCCCAAGAATCCAAGCTCATTGATTTCCTATAGTTCTTCACCGTTGGAGCTCGGAAGCGCCGCCGTGCAAGCTTTCAGAGGCCATCAAGTGGGCCCCAGAGGCGCCCCAAACGCGCCCCTCAATGGTCCGGCGTTGCCAGTGGCTCGCATGGTGGCGTGCTGAGTCCTCCTGACCACTCTCTCACGCGCGCAGCCCCACCGAAGCTGGTGGCTCGCATGGTGGCGTGCTGAGCTCACTTGATACCTTCACGCGCACAGGCCCACCTTAGTCGGTCGCGCGCCTGGTGATGTGCTGAGCTCACCTCAGAGCTTCACACGCGCGGCCCCAACTCAGCCGGTGGCTCTCAAGACACCAACCTTGCCGGTGGCTTGCATAGCGGCACGCTGAGCTCACCTCGCGCCTTCACACGAACAGCCGCAAATTCGTTGGTGGCTCGCATGGTAGCGTGCTGAGCTCACCTGACGACAGCGAGGAAACCAGCGTCTCGCCTTATATCGCCTCTCCCTGACCCCCCCCCCCTCCCATCCGTCGCCATCTCGGTCAGACCAGGCCCCCGTGCCCCCAGGCCTGCTGAGGAACGTTCCAAGAAAGCCCCCAGAGAGGAGGCAGGGACCGACATTTCGGGCTCCCCGCCCAAAGAGACCCCCAGGAGGCCCCAAGAGGCCCCCAGGAGGCCCCCAAGAGGCCTCCAAGAGGCACCGAAAAGCTTCGAAGAGGCCTCCAGGAACCCCCCAGAAGCCTCCAAGACGGCCCCAAGACCCCTCGAGAGAGCCCCACGATGGCTGGTGACGCCCCGACAAAGCGTCGCAGCCCCAAGCGGACAACACGGGAATCAACGTCACGCGCTCTATGGGCATCCTTTTCTTTGCTGTTCTCTTCCTTGAAAATCACGCCCACTTGTCCTTCAAGAGGTCTCCCAAGAGACCCCCAAGAGTCCAAACTCATTGATTTCTTTCAGTTATTTCAGTTCTTCTCCGTTTTCGGCTTACGCTCCAAGGCGGCCCGAGAGACCCCACATAGTCTCCCAGGAGGGCACCCAGACGGTCGAAGACGCTCCCAAGACAGCCTAAGACGCCCCCAGGACGACCTAAGACGGCTCCAGGAACGCTTCAGGAACGGCCCCAGAAGGGGGGGCAGGGACCGACATTCCGGGCTCTCCGCCCAAATAATCCCCAGGAGGTCCCAAGAGGCCCCAAGAAGCCTCCAAGAAGTTTCCAGGAAGCCCCCAGAGGCCCCCAAGAGGGCCCCAAGACTGGCCTAAGAGAGCCCCGAAGTGGTCGGAGACGCTCCAGTGCCCAGGGACTGCCCAACACGGCTCCAATGTGGTCGGAAAAGCCCCGACAAAGTAGTGTAGTACCAAACGGACAGCACGGGAACCAACATAATGCGCCTGAATGCGGCACAGCGTCAAACGGACAACACGGGAATCAGCATTATGCGCCCTATGGGTATCCTCTTCTTTGTTTTTCCCTTCCTCGCAAGTCACGCCCACTTGTCCTCCAAGGTCGGGGTTCGTGGCAATATCAGGTTTGCCTGGGCCCAATCTACTTGATCCGCCTTCCTACTTCATGTCTTTGCCCGCTTTTCCGACCGACGTGTAC
The DNA here is from genome assembly GCA_963575745.1 of Prorocentrum cordatum. NCBI lineage: Eukaryota > Dinophyceae > Prorocentrales > Prorocentraceae > Prorocentrum > Prorocentrum cordatum. The sequence continues at coordinate 512,531 of CAUYUJ010017993.1, read as the reverse complement.
GCCGGAACTCGGGTATGCTTGCGCTTTTTGACGAGCCCGCCCTGGACTGACGGTCCAGTTTTCGTGGGGTGTCCGCAACGGGAGGTCGCGTCAAATTTCAGGGTGGGGCTCCTGATCTTTTCTCCTCACGGCCCCGTCAGGCCAACCCGAGTCCCGCGCGCCCGAGTCTTACGTCTCCCCGATTGGGGTGTCCGGAGTCGGCCACATGCCAGGGTGGCCGACCGAGGCGATCGGCCAGTGCCCGACGCGCTCGGAGGAGGTCGGGCGCCTCCGATGTGTGCTCGCCCGGATCCCTCGGCGAGCTTATCGGGCGCGGGCTGCTCCGCGGAGGGCGAGCGCTGCTCCACGCCTGTCCGCAAGAGAGCGGCCACATGTGACGCTCAGACGAGGCTGCGCGCGAAATGGCCCTGGCATCCACAACATTGCGACGGCGACGACGGCGCCAACGCCGATGCCGACGCCGACGCCGACGCCGACGCCGACGCCGACGCCTACGCCGACGCCGACGCCGACGCCGACGCCGACGCCGACGCCGACGACGACGACGACGACGACGACGACGACGACGACGACGACGACGACGACGACGACGACGACGACGACGACGACGACGACGACGACGACGACGACGACGACGATGGGCCTCCAAGACGCCCCAAGACGGCCCGAAAGGGCCCCAGGACTGCCCAAAAGGGCCCCCCAAGGGCCCCACAACGACCCCCAAGAAGCCCCCAGAGACTCCAAGTAGCACCGATTGCTCCCAACAGCGAGCGGTGATGTAGCCAGCTCTTAGCACCCAGGCTTGCAGTCGGCGCGCCCGGCTCGGCTCGCGAGCCCGGACGTCAGGGGAGGAGGAAGCGGTGCCCACACCGCTGCCCTTCGCCCGTTTTCCCCGTCTTGGGCCTCGGAGGCCCGCGTCGCCACCGTTGGATTCGCCTCGATATCTTGGTCAGAACGCACCCTGGAAGAGATCCGGGGAGTACAGTCAACGCGACTAGCAAGGACGCGCGCCTTCATCTGGGGTGCCCTTGTATCCTTACCTCTGCGGCCCGTCCTTTGTTGTTTTCATTGGTCGCCCGCCGCCCAAAAGATCTCAATTTCGGCCTCCAAAGGGTCTTGCTTTCTTACCACTCGTCCTTACTACGTATACGTTTTGACTGTAGTCCGTCTGGACTTAGCCTCTCCTGATAGGAGGCTAAGTCTACACGGAGTGCTCGGTCTCCGTCTGGGCTTATTCCGTCTGGACCTAGCCTCTCCTGAAGAGGGCGGCCTTCGGCCGGGTGGGGTCAGGACGAGGATACATCCGTTCCAGAGCACTCCAGAGCGCTCCCAGAGCTCTCGGGAGCGCTCTGAGAAGGCCGCGGCGCCCGAGACGTCCTCCAGAGCCGTCGGATCTCAGCGATCTTCGATTCAGCCTCATCCGATTGCGAAGGCCTTACGGCCGGTGCCGCCGACCCTGAAGGGGGACGACGACGACGACGACGACGACGACGACGACGACGACGACGACGACGACGACGACGACGACGACGACGACGACGACGACGACGACGACGACGACGACGACGACGACGACGACGACGACGACGACGACGACGACGACGACGACGACGACGACGGCGACGATCTTCGATCTGTCCTCACCCGCTGCTGTCCTCGTCCCGGCTTCGTCCCCAGACCCCCGACGTCATGAATTTTTCATGACGTCGACCCCCAGCGGTCTGGACCCTTTCCCCGGGACCGGTTCTTCGTCCTGAGTCGTTTTTTGACGCTTCGGGCCGCTCCGTGAGCCGCCAGGAGCGATCGGCAAGCCGCCAGTCCTGGAGACGCAAGTATCACGCCGACGACGATGACGAAGAATAGGAAGATGGCGCACGTCTGGCACGTCGCGGCCGGGTCCGCAGTGGCTCACCCGACCGCGCGCGCTGGTAAGGGCCCCCAGAGGCCAAAAATAATGAAACACCTCCCGGCGTGATTTTTTCATAACTCGAGGGGGTCTGGGGACAAGGAGCTGTCGTTCCCTGGAGGCCAAACGGTGGCTTCCGCCGGCCCCCGCTGCTGGTGGCTGCCGGCCCCGTCCTGCCTCCGCCCTTTCTGCGCGGGCCGTCCGCCGCCGTCCGCCGAGGAGGAGAGGTCGAGCAGGAGGAGGAGGAGGAGGAGGAGGAGGAGGGAAAGGAGGAGGAGGAGGGGGTCTGGGTCTTGCTGGAGGCCTCGGGGAGCCCCCCCCGGGGTGGGCGGCCCTCGGAGGCCCACGGCGGGCCCGGGGTGCCTCCGGGTGCCGGGGCGGGCGGGTCGGGGGCGGGGGAGGGGCGCACCGTCCGCCCGCGGGGCTAGGAGGAGCAGCTTGTCCTATATCGGGAGCGGAAAAGAGGGGAGTGATGACTAAGGGGGGGGGGTGTATTTCATGGCGCGGGCTATGATTTTTCCTCAGATTTCATGGCGCCTCTTCTTATTTCATCGCGTCCCAGGCCCCCCGCTGGGCCGTGCACATGCCGCCGGTCACGATTTGCACCCCCCCCTCTTGGACACCCCCCTCTTGGCCGCTCCCGACTATAGGGTTACCCCCCTGCATCCTGGCCCCTTCGGTCCATGCCTGTCAGCTTTCGCCGGCCAGCCCCTCAGGGAACCCCTGGGGCGGGCTTTCCAAGGCCCTCGCATCCTCCTCGTGCACCCTTGCACTCCGCGGGTTGACTGTACACAGGAGGGAGAGAAACACACAGACACAATTAATCGTCGATTCCCCAGAAAATATGGGAAAATATGGGCAGTGGGGGGGAAGACAGAAACCGAGAAAATATGGGAAAATATGGGGGATATTTTTATTTGTGTGTATTTATTTGTGTGTCCCAGTTCCCCTTCATGTACACGTGTGTGAACCCCACGCTGGTTTCGGAAGTGCGCGCTGCGCGAAGCTCCGTGCCGCGAGGCTGGTCTCGCGGGCTGCGGGGGCCCGTGTTCCCGCGCGCGGTCGGGCGCGGTGCGTCCTTCCGTGGGCTCCCCAGCTGGTGGGCGCCACTCCGCAGAGCTCGCGCGACATGGCACAGCCGCATGCTCGGAGATCCGTACGGATCTCTTGCTTCGGTGCTGGGTCCCCCCCTGGCGGTGCCTCCGTCGCGGCCCCTGGCGAGCGCAGCGCGCCAGGCGAGGGGGGGATCCAGCGCCGACCCCCCAGAGCTGCGCGGACCTCCGATCGTCTAGGCTTGTGTACCGTCTTCGCCACGTGGTGCTTGCACTGAGGGGCTCCTGCTTCTTTAAGACTTGAGGTGCAGGAGGAGGAGGAGGAGGAGGAGGAGGAGGAGGAGGAGGACGAGGAGGAGGAGGAGGTCTGGTTGGTGGGCGCCCGTGGGTGCCTCGTGGGCGCCCGCGCTGTGTGTGTGCAGGTTTCGCCTGGCTTCCGCCCGTGGGCGCCTCGTGGGCGCCCCGCGGGGGGTGCGCCGAGGTTTCGCCTGGTGCCCGTCCGTGGGCATCTCGTGGGCACCCGTGCCCGCTGGTGGGCGCCTCGTCGCTTACACCGCATAGCTGGCACCGCAGAGCTTCCACAACACGGCTTGCAGCACACAGCTTGCACCGCGTAGTCTCGCAGCACATGGCTTACACCGCACAGCTCACGCCGCATAGCTCACACCACAGCGTGCGCCGCATAGCTTACACCGCACAGCTTTCACTTCAACGCAGCACTCAGTCACTGTTCGGGGTCCACGCTGGCATCAACGACGGCTGCGAGGACGTCTCCAGCCCTTCACACCCACTGGAGCAGCCTCGGAAGGATCCTCGCGGGCCTGGAACTTGAGATGGCTCGGGCGACGCGATAGGCTCCTAAACATTTGGCTCCCCCGCGCTGAAGTCCAACACTATGGGGCGCCACACGATAGGGTCCATTACCACAGGGCCCCCCACACAATGAGGTCCTACACAAAATGAGGCGTTCCCTTCGATGATCGAAGGAGTTGGCATCTCTTCCGCCGCGGAAGGCGGCGGAAGGTCGGCGGAAGTAAAACGAGGCCGCCTCTGCAGGCGCAGGCCAGCGGAAGGGCGGCAGAAGGCGGCGGAAGTCAACAAAGGACGCCTCCAGGAGATGACAACGTCTTTGGGTTCAGGGCTTCCGAAGTCTGCCGTATATGCCCACATTGCGCTGCCTCCCTGGGGGATCTCGTCTGCCCTGTAAGCTGCGGTCGTCCTCGTTGTATCCGGCACGGGTTCGACGTGGACTCGACGCGGATGCGGCGCGGGCTCGACGCTCGACGCGGATTCGACACAGCGGCGCGACGGGACGGAGTCGATACAGGTCGGCAGTGACAGCCACTGGGGTTGGGGGGGGAGGGCGACATTCGATGTTTTTTTTTTTTTTTTTTTTTTTTTTTGTTTTTTCCTCGGTCGAGGATTTGGGATTGAGGGTTTGGGGACGCTATCTGTTCTCTTTGTTGCCCACTGCAGGCCTCCATGGGGTCCCTATGGATGGAGACTTCCGTGCTCGTCCATGGGCGCCTTCTCCTCCTCCCCCTCTCCCTTTCCTGTCTGAGAAATGGGCGTTCCTCAAGGCTGAGCTGGCCAAAGACTTGAGCGCAGCCCAACGCTGGCAACGTTGGGCTGCGTTTAAGTCTTTGGCAGGGGGCTGAACAGCCAGTGCTAGGATGCATGTCTCGCCTCACTCTCGTGATTGGATCCTTAGCTGTGACGGCCCAGATGCAGTCCAACACCATTTTCGATGCTCAAGGCTCCGTCATCATGGCGCCCTTTGCTGGATGCGTCTCGATTTCCCGTCAGACCCCCTGCTCTGGATCGGCTGATCGGCTTAGGACGAGCCGAAGAGTACCAACAGGAAAGCTGAGACATGTCTTTGACATAGGCTGCTGAAGCCACGGTCCTAGCCTTCCGCATCTGCCATGAAGCGAAAGCTCGCGTGCCGATCTCGGCGCACCTCTAAGACGAAGACGCTGCGCGAGTCTCTGTCGCTGCACGTCTGGTGCTTCGCGCCCTGGTGCGGTCATCAGGAGCCCGCCCTCAGGTTTCGTCGACTCCACCTCCTCCTTTCCCTTGCCATCGCTCGGGTTTGAGACTTGTTCGTTGGCGGGGGCCATCGCGGAGCATCTTGGATCATCCGGCAACGACCAAGAGCACGCACGAAGCCGACACATGCACGGGGAGTGGGCGCCCGTCCGATGGCAGAGTTCCACAGCCCCGCCATCGCATGTCTTCCTCGACCCGGAGGGGCCCCCCCGCTGTGTGCTCCCCTCGGGGGGGGTGGTCGGGGGGCGGGGGTACTCCTCGCGCCATCCGCAGGTCCGCCGCGCAGCAGCCCGGCAAAGGGCGGCAGATGCCCTGTCGGGGCTCCCGCGACGGGGGTCAGTGCAAACGGGGGTCAGCCGGAGCGCCAGATCTTGCAGGATCCTGCGCCCTGAGATCCTGGCATTGCATCTTTTTCTCAACTGGCGTTTTCGATCAAATTCGGACCCCGGGACCCTCACATATCGATCTCGCTCGAAAACTCACGCAGAACGATGGGGTCGGGGGCTCCAGTCGTTTTTTTTTGTTGTTGCCATGTTGCATTTTTTGTCAACGTCGGATCTCAGGGCAGAGCCAGGGGCACATTGATCCGGGTTAGGGCGCAGGATCTTGCAGGACCCTGCAAAGCCCGATTGACCTGGGTATGTATTGACCCAGGTCGGTAGATCCCCGATCCTATAGAGGCTGGCGGGGCGTCATGCTCCGGGGCCGCCGCCTGTCGAGCACGGGGCCCAAGGCTGGGCCGAGACGCTCCAAGAAGGGCTTCCGAGACGTTTCTGAGAGGACCAGGATGGCCCCATGATTCCCACGATATTTTTGTACGCGTGGGAAGGATTTCCGCATCTCGCTTCATCTGGCTCTTACGGCCCCAGATGGCCGCAGAGACCTCCGAGATGGTCCCAAGACGGCCCACGAAGCCCCCTAAGAGGGCCCCAAGACAAACGAAGGGGGCCTCAACACGGCCCACGAGGCCCCCAACGGCCCTGAGAAGTCCCCGTATCGATCCTGGTTCAAGGCGTCTTGGCTCAAGCTGTCTCGCTCAGACTGTTTCGGTCTCCCGCACCCCTCGCACGCGGACGCGCGCAAGCAGCAATGAAGTGTTTCGTCCTGTTCTCAATTTTTGCGCTTGCGGGCGTGCGTGGCGCAACCGCCAGCCAGTTAAATCCTCTAGGCAAGGTCATCGAGCTCATGGACTCCCTGGCGGCGAAGCTGGTCGCAGATGGGGATGCCGAGGACAAGGCGTTCCACAAGTATGTTGAGTGGTGCGACGAGACGACTTCGAATCAGAAGTATGACATCGACACCGCCACCACAAAGAGCAGCGAGCTCGAGGCCACGATCACGAAGGCCACCAGCGATATTGAAGCAGCTGAGGGCAAGATAGGCGACCTGGCGGGCAAGATCGCGAAGGCAGAGGGTGAGCTGAACGACGCCGCGCTGATTCGCAAGAAGGAAGCGGCTGAATTCTCAGCCGGCGAGGCAGAACTCACGGACACTCTGAGCGCCCTGTCTCGCGCGGTCGACATTGTTTCCAAGGAAATGGCGAAGAACCCCGCCGCCTTCGTGCAGATGGATGTCTCGGGCGTGGCCGGTTTGGTCACTGCTCTCAGCACAATTGTGGACGCTGCGTCCCTCGGGGGGGCGGACAAGGACAGGCTCGTCGCATTTGCGCAGGAGCAGCGGGATGCCGCTGAGTCGGACGAGTCTGGCGCCCCTGACCCGGCAGCCTACAAGTCACACAGCACAGGGATCTTGGACGTCCTCGAGGATCTTAAGGCGAAGGCCGAGGAGCAGCTCGCCACCCTGCGCAAAGAGGAGTCGAGCACTCGGCACAACTACGCCCTTCTAAAGCAGAGCTTGGATGACGAGGTTGCCTACAACACAAAGGAGCTGAACGAGGAGAAGGCGTTCAAATCTGACACCGAGGAGGCGAAAGCGTCTGCCACCGCGGATCTTGCAACGACCGCGACGTTGCTCAAGGACACAAAGGCAGCGAGGTCGGCAACGCAAGCCGATTGCATGAAATTGGCGACAGACCACGACGTCTCCACCGCAGGCCGCACTGCCGAGCTGAATACGATCGCCGCTGCGAAAAAGGCGCTTATGGAGACAAGCTCTGGCGCCGTGGAGCAGACGTACTCCTTCATCCAGAAGGTAAGCTCGCACCTGCGCACTGGCGCAGACCTGAGGGGCGCCGAGGTGGCCCGCTTCGTCAAGAGGCTGGCCAAGGACCATCACTCTGAGGCCCTCGCACAGCTGGCATCCCGCATCACAGCGCTCATGCAGTACGGCAGTGGCGCTGGGGCGGATCCCTTCGTAAAAGTCAAAGGTTTAATTCAGGACATGATAGAGAAGCTCGTGGCCGAAGCTGACGCGGCAGCGACCGAGAAGGCCTATTGCGACGAGCAAATAGCCAAGACCGAAGCGAAGAAGTCGGAACTCGAGGATGACATCGCCAAGCTGACTTCCAAGATCGACACCAAGAGCGCGCACTCGGCCAAGCTCAAGGAGGAGGTAAAAACGCTGCAGACGGAGCTGGCCTCGCTGGCCAAGGAGCAGGCAGAGATGGATCAGATCCGCTCTGACCAGCACGCAGCCTACCTCCAGGCCAAAGCTGACCTCGAGCTTGGCCTGGAGGGCGTGGGCAAGGCGCTGTCCATCCTCCGCAAGTACTACCAGGGTGGCGGTGCCGCCATGCTCCAGAGCCAGCAGCCAGCCAAGCCCGTGTTCCACAGCAAGGCCGCAGGCGCAGGTGGCAGCATAATCGATATCCAGCTGCCTGCGGCAAGTCCCGCCACCGTGCCTGCCCAGCATTCTGGGGCGGCGGCTCTTCGAGGGGCAGGGAGGGGGCGTCATGTGTGACGCGTCGTGCCCCCAGGCTTGGGATAGCCTTGAAGATGATGATGATGATGATGATGATGATGATGATGATGATGATGATGATGATGATGATGATGATGATGATGATGATGATGATGATGATGATGGATGATGATGATGATGATGATGATGATGATGCTGATGATGACGATGATGATGATGATGATATGATGATGCTGATGCTGATGCTGATGATGATGATGATGATGATGCTGATGCTGATGAGATGATGATGCTGATGATGATGATGGTGATGATGATGATGACGATGCTGATGATGATGATGATGCTGATGATGATGATGATGGTGATGATGACGATGATGATGATGCAGATGGTGATGCTGATGATGATGATTATGATGATGATGATGATGATGATGATGATGATGATGATGATGATGATAAGGCTGATGATGCTGATGGTGATGATGACGATGACGATGATGGTGATGCTGCTGCTGCTGATGATGATGCTGATGCTGATGCTGATGCTGCTGATGATGACGATGATGATGATGATGCTGATGATGATGATGATGATGACGATGATGATGATGATGATGATGATGATGGTGGTGATGATGATGATGATGATGACGACGATGATGATGATGATGATGATGATGATGATGATGATGACGATGCTGCTGCTGCTGATGATAATGCTGATGCTGATGCTGATGCTGCTGCTGATGATGATGACGATGATGATGATGCTGATGATGATGATGATGATGATGATGATGATGCTGATGATGCTGATGATGATGGCGATGGAGATATGATGAGGAGTTGGGGAGGGGAAGGAGGAAGCGGAGGATGAGCAGGAGGAGTTGGAGAAGGAAGAGGAGGAGAAGGAAGAGGAAGGTCGTCACATGTGACGCCTTTCGTCTTCATCGTCTTGGGGCTGCCTTGGGTTCCTGTGAGGCAGTCTTGGGGGTTCTTTGGTTCCTTCTTGATGCCCTCGTTGGCCGCTTTGGGGCCCTCTTAGACAGTCTTGAAGCTCTCTCGGGCTATCTTGGGACCGTCTTGGCGGTATGGTAAGTGTCCTGTGACCCCTTGTGAGGCCATCGGGCCGTCTTGGGCCGTCTTGGGCCATTGGGCCGTCTTGGCGCCACCTTGCGGGCTTCTTGGGCCGTCTCGAGCTGACGGACGCCCGAAACGGCGAGAGTACGACAATAGATCAAACACCGTATGAGAATCACCGATTATGGCTTCTTCGGACCCTGCTGGGGGTCCTCTTGTGTCCCTCTTGGGCGCTCTTTGCGCCATCTCGGGCCGTCTTGAGGCCATCTTGAGCCGCCTTGGTGCAAGCTGAGCCCGTCTTGGAGGCATCCTTGGCCATCTTGGCGGCCTTCATTGCCTGCCTGGGCCGCCTTGGAAGCTCGGTAGCGCGGATCAGCAATTATTTTTACGAGGGGTCGTGGCCTCGGGATCTCGGATTCATGTTTTTGTTTGTTTGTGTTTTTTGTGTGTTTTGTTATTTTTGTTGTTTGTAGTTATTGGTCTGAACTTTTGTCTGTTGTTGTTGTTGCCGTTGTTGTCGTTGTCGTTGTTGTTGTCGTTGTCGTTGTCGTTGTCGTTGTCGTTGTTGTTGTTGTTGTTGTTGTCGTTGTCGTTGTTGTTGTTATGATTGTTGTTGTTGTCGTTGTTGTTGTTGTTGCTTGTTGTTGTTGTGGTGGTTGTTGTTGTGGTTGTGGTTGTTGTTGTGGTTGTTGTTATTGCTTGTTGTTGTGCTTATTGTGGTTGTTGTGGTTGGTGTTGTGGTTGTGGTTGTTGTTGTTGTTGTGGTTGTTGTTGTTTTCGTTGTTGTTGCTGTTGTTGTCGTTGTCGTTGTTGTTGTGGTTGTTGATGTTCTTGTTATTGTTGTTGTTGTTGTCGTTGTTGTTGTTGATTGTTGTTGCTGTTGTCGTTGTTGTTGTCGTTGTTGTTGTTGTTGCCGTTGTCGTTGTCGTTGTTGTTGTTGTTGTTGTTGTGGTTGTCGTTGTTGTTGTTGTTGTCGTCGTTGTCGTTGTCGTTGTGGTTGTGGTTGTGGTTGTGGTTGTGGTTGTGGTTGTGGTTGTGGTTGTTGTTGTTGAACATTATTTATTCTAAAGAATAATTATTGTTGGGACCCCTGGTGCGCGACCCCCTCGCCGCGCCTAGGCCGCAGCTACATTTTCATCATTTTCGTGAGGAAGCCTCAGGTAATACGATGTCATCAAGATCCGGTTGTTTTGTTCCCCCCCGCTGTCCCTTGCAAAAAACACTATAAAATGAAATTTCTTGTTCTAAAATAACCAAACTTCAAGAATCCCTTGCAAAAAATAAGGTAAAGTGGACATTCGCGCGCGCAAGACGAAATCCTTCCAAAACCTTAGTGTTCGTAACGATTTCAACATAAAAACATCAAAAAAACAATTTTTTTTTTTTTTTTTTTTTTTTTTAAAGTGTCACAATTTCATCCCGCGCGCTCTTGCGGATTTGCAGGAAACCCAACTTTTTTAAACATTTCTGTCAAGCGGGCTTTTGCGATCAACTTCTTCACGTGCTTCGAACTTCTCCAACAACGGTTGCGCACCTGCCAGGGCCATCATCCCTGTCAAATAATACCATGCGGGACACATTCGTTTTTTCTTTCCGTGCGCACGCCGAAATCTTCAAAAACCATTGGGTTTCGTAGGAATTTTAGCACCGCGCAACATAAAATCATTTTTCGCACCGTAGGCCCTTCAAATCGTCGTCGTCGTATACTAAGCTAGTTTCCACAAGATGTTACCACAAGAAGTCATTGAAACCATGCGCCAGTGTAGTAGCCACGGTCGTCCGCATGCCACGAAGTGAAGTGTCCGAACGTCATAGGGCGGGAAGCTGGGTGTGGGTGGTGGCGAAGAGTCGTTTGGAAATGTGGTAGAGCTTGAACCGGCCCCCCCACAAAGTGGGGGTATTGGCGGGCGTCGTATGAAAACCCTGGCACTGGTGAGAACACTGAGCGTTCGGGTAAAATGATTGTTGTTGTTGTTGTTGTTGTTGTTGTTTTGGTTTGAACTTTGCACGAGGGGTCGATCGTTGCCTCGGGAGGGGAGGGGTGCACGCAGCAGTCCGCGGGCAGAGGAATGGGGGGGGGGGACCCCCCGGCAGACCTGCGCAACCTTCTCGGACAGGCCCGCGCACAAGCTGCGGGCCACACTGCCAGCACAGCTGCTCCGGGACCGGGTTCGCGCAGACTTGCGGGCCTCAAAAACGTGTCCCGCACACCCCCTCACCCCAAACTGACGAGGAGTGGCTGCGACTGGGTTCGCAGAAGCCGCGGGCTCCCGAGCAATGGTCCGCTGGTCTCCTCACCCCAAACGGGCTGTGGTGGATTCTGGAGGTCGTCGAGTCAGACTTTGCGAAGAACCTTGCCGACGAGGAGGCGACCGAGGCTGATGCGTTGTCCTCGTACGGAGCAAGGACGCAGGAGATCAAGGTGTCTGCGGCGACGAAGAGCCAGGATGTGACATACAAAGTGCAAGAGTTCAAGGGCTTGGACAAGGACGTCAACGAGCTATCGTCTGACCGCACGTCCACCAACGAGGAGCTGTCGTCGGTGCTGGAGTACTACGCTAGGGTGAACGATCGCTGCATCGCCAAGCCGGAGGCGTACGAGGAGCGCAAGGCCCGCCGCGAGTCCGAGATACAAGGATTGAAGGAAGCCCTTGCGATCCTGAACGAGGAGACCGCTGCTTCGCTCCTGCAGGCGCGCAAGCACCGCTCCCTGCGCCAGGGGGCGCTCGCCGCGTGAGGCGGCCCGCCGCGCGCGCGCGTGGCGGCCGAACTGCTGCGCAGCCTGTTGGGGCGCACCTCTCCCCCTAAAAAAAAGAAACAGGCTCTGAGACGGCCCAAAGGGGGCCCCAAGGCAGCCGCAGAGAGTTCCCCACAACGGCCGTGGAGAGCCCCTCAGAGCAGGGCGCCCAGATTGCCGCCGACGTCGCCAGGCGGTCCAAGAGCGCCCCGACACGGCCAGGAGGCCCCGAAGGGTCCCGACGACCCCGACAGGCGCCGCCAGGAGCCCCACGAGGCCCTGCCATCTTCTCCCATAGCGACTGTCCACTCAAAGGGCACTGGCAAATCGCCAGTGTATGCGACCGCCTGCGCACCCCACCAAGCATCATCGATATTTGGAGCTTCCGCTTGCAGCGGAAGCTCCACCTTGGTCACACACTCTGCCTTCCAGTGTCAGGAAGTCCCTCAACAACTCAGGAGGGGAAAAAACACACAGACACAATTAATCCTCGATTCCCCAGAAAATGGGAAAATATGGGAAGTGGGGGGGAAGACAAAAAACCCAAACTTATGGAAACATATGGGGAATCCTGTTATCGAAGACGCCTACGGCGAATCACCGCCGCCCCCTGCCTTCTTGGAAGCGCCTATGTGGCCGAAGGTTGTGGCCAGAGGCCTGCCAAGCTATCGGACCACGTGTTCCCCGAATCGGTTTGGAAAGCCTTCGGGGAACACGTGGGCATCTTGAAGGTCATCTTGGCCGTCTGGAGGCCATTCTGACCCTCTCGGGCCTTCTTGGAGGACGTCTTGGAGGGCTCTTGGGCCGTCTTGGAGGCTATCTTGAGCGTCTTGGTGACCTCTTGGGCCTTCTTGGGGGCCTCTTGGGGCCGTGTCTTGGGCCTCTTGGGCGATCTTTGTGGGCACTTGGGCCGTCTCGGGCCGTCAGAAGGCAGAAAAAAAGCAAATGCCACAATCCTTCAAGAACCCATGGCAAATCAATGATTATGGCCTTTTCGGGCCTTCCTGGAGGCCCTCTTGGAGGCCTCTTGGGCCGTCTTGGGCTATCTTATGGCCATGTTCGGCCGTCTTGTTCGGCCGTCTTGGTGGGCTCCTGGTCCGTCTGACGCCGTCGGAAGCCGTTTGGGGGGCCTCTATGGGCCGACTTGGGGCCCTCTTGGAAAGCTCCAGGGCCGTCTTGGAGGCCATCTTGGGCGCCTTGGAGGCCATCTTGGGCGTGTTGTAGGCCTCTTGGGCCGTCTTGTGGCCCTCTTGGGGCCGTCTTGGAGGCCACTTGGGCCGCACGGGGCCCTCTTGGGGGCCTCTGGGGCGATCTTGGGGGCCTCTTGGGCCGTCTTGAGCCGTCGGTATGCCGAGAAGAACCAAATCCCCAGATCCTTCAAAAACCGAAGGAACATCAATGATTTTGGCCTCTTCGGGCCCTCCTGGAGGACCTCTTGGAGGCCTCTTGGGCCGTCTTGGAGGCCTCTGGGGGGCCTCTTGGGCCGTCTTGGACTCTCTTGGGCCATCTTGGAGGCCGTCTTGGACCATCTTGGGCGGACTTGGAGGCCATCTTGGACCATCTTGGAGGCCATATTGGGCCAACGATGCCATCTTGGCACCATCTTGAGCCATCTTGGAGGATTTTTTTCCGGATTGAGCGCCTTTCTGGGTGGCCGGCGGGACGGGCCGAAGCCCCAGGGGGAGTTCTTTTGTTAAAAGAACCAAAACCAAAGCCGAGAGGATCCCTATGGTTGGCATCGCCTCGTCTCGATGCGGATCTTAGGGATTCCCTCCGTTTCTGAGGGCGCTTCCCTAAGATTGTCGTCGACTTTTGGCTTGTTAATCTTAGGAATAGGGATACGTTCGAGGCTGGTTACAAGAGTCGGGGGCCCCCAAACGGGGTGGTGACCACACCGTGTGGTGAGTCGGTGGGGGTTCGGGGTCACCGCACGGTTTTGGGACTCGGGTCGTTCTCCGAGGACGTCTCGGGCGACTGGGGCATCCGAGGTCCCAGAATCATGCGTTGACGGATCGTGCGGTGAGGTCTTGGGGGATTCCGAGGTCACCGCACGGTCTGTCACCGCTCGGGACTCCAAAAAGAGGCGTCTTCGTCGTGAAGCAGAGGGGTCCATAAAGGAAGCGAGTTCTGAGCTGTTGTCGCCGGTTTTGTGCTCTTGGGGGCCTCCCAGGGCCCTGGGACTCTGGATCAACGACTCAGGGCGTCCTCGGAGAAGCGCCCGAGGTCGAGGACCCGTTTCCCTCAGGCCCCGTTTGGTTCGCACCACGCTCCCGAGGAGGCCCCCCCAGAGAGAGCACGTCGTTCACAGAGATGCCCCAGGAGGTTTCCAGGAGTGGGGCTAGACGGCCTGTTTCCAAGACGCTCCGAACCCGAAGGTAGGGGATGCGGAACATACGAACAAGTGCACCGACATTTACGTTTTCGATCCATTGTCCGGAGAGAGCGTTGCCAGCCAAATAAGAGCAACACCGTGCGACGCAACAACATACCCATGAAAAGCTCCGCAAGTTTACAAAGAGCCCCAGGATATCGAATCAAGGCCCCCACAGGACGCCATGAGAGGACAGCAGCCCCCGACGTCGATACAAATCTGGCCCCAAGATGTCCCAAGAGGCTCCCAGGATCGCTCCGAGATGCCGAGGCTCCCACGAAAGGCCCTAAGACGCTTCAAACAGCTTTCAAGAAGCCCTCGACTGAGCTCCACGAGCCCCACACGGCCAAATATGCCCCCCACACTGCCGACAGAGTGCCCCAGGAGCCCTCCAAGAGGGCCCTGAAGAAGCCCCCGTGGAAAGACCACGAGACACCCCAGGAGACCCGCCAAGGGCCTTCCGACGCTCCAAGACGCCTCCTTCGTCGCTGGGAAAACAGACGACACGGGGACCGCCGTGACACTTCCCTCCTCTCCTGTTCTCCGCTCCCGCCTTTCTCCTTCCCTCCTGCCGCCCCAGTCTTCCTGCCCTTGCTGCCTCCGCCCTCCTTCCCTGTGCCACGCACGCGCGCCGCCTCGCATGTGCTCGAAGGCCGGGGCTCGTGGCCCTGCCGGGCTCCACAGCGTGCCCCCCCCCCTCCCTGGAGGTCTCGACCCCTTCCCATTGGGACCGAGCTCCGCTTTCCCGAGCCGCTTCTGTTCGACAGTCCCGGGGCCCTGGCGGGGGCCCCCGGAGGCCGAGCTCATGGCGCGATCGCTTCACAGCTCGAGGGGGGGTCCGGTTTCGCGCCTCGAGGTCGCACCGCTCCGGGCGTGCGTCCTGGCTAGAGGAGCCGGGCCGCGCCGAGGAGAGGGTTCTCGGAGGCCCGACGGGAGCCGCAGGCGTCCAGAATCCAGGGAGGAACAACCACCCCGACCCAAGAGGACTGGCGCTTGCGAGACGGCCCTGGGCACTTACTGCGCAGCCCTTTCCTGTCCGACTCGTCTGGGTGCGTTTACCAAAAACTGTTTTGCTTGTCGGGGTGCGTGGTCGTCGTCGTCGTCGGCGGCGGCGGCGTCGGAGAAGGAGGAGGAGGAGGAAGAGGAGAAGGAGGAGGAGGAGGAGGAGGAAGAGGAGGAGGAGGAGGAGTAGGAGGAGGAGGAGGAGAGGAGTAGGAGGAGGAGGACGAGTCCCGAGGGCGAGGGCCAGGGAGGGGGGGGGAGGGGACTAAAGGGATGAGGGGGAAGGGAGGAGGAGGAGGAGGAGGAGGAGGAGGAGGCGGAGGAGGAGGAGGAGGAGAGGACGACGAGTCCCGAGGGCGAGGGCAGGAGGGGGGAGAGGACTACAAGGGGAGGGGTAAGGAGGTTTGGAAGGAGGAGGAGGAGGAGGAGAGGAGAAGGAGGAGAAGGGGAGGAGGAGGGGAGGAGGAGGAGGAGGGAGGAGGGGGAGGAGGAGGAGGAGGAGGATTGGACGACTGACGAGTCCCGAGGGCGAGGGCCACCAGGAGAGTTCTAAAGGGAGGAGGGGCAAAGGAGGGATTGAGGAGGAGGAGGAGGCGGAGGAGGATGATGATGATGATGAGGAGGAGAGGAGGAGTAGGAGGAGGAGGGGCGAGGAGAGGAGGAGGAGGAGGAGGAGGAGAGGAGGAGGCGGACGCGACGAATCCGAGAGCGAGGGCCAAGGGGGGGAGAGGTCTAAAGGGAGGAGGGGCAAAGGTGGGTTTGAGGAAGAGGAGGAGGAGGAGGAGGAGAGGAGGAAGCGGAGGAGGAGGAGAGGAGGAGAAGGCGGAGGGAGGAGAGGAGGAGGTGGAGGAGGACGGGGGGAGAGGAGGAGAAGGAGGAGGAGGAGGAGGAGGGAGAAGGAGGAGGAAGCTGAGGACGAGGAGGCGGAGGAGAAGGAGGAGGGGGGGAGGAGGAGGAGAAGGAGGAGGAGGAGGAGGAGGAGGAGGAGGAGGAGGAGGAGGAGGAGGAGGAGGAGGAGGAGGAGGAGGGGAAGCAGGTGGCCCCAGCGGCGGTGCGGAGGCGGCCGGCGGGCAGCGGGCGCTGGCGACTGCGCTTCCGCCGCCCGTTGGAGGCCGCGCGGAGCCGCCGTCGTGTCGAGCTTGCGGCTGCTGCTGCTGCTGCTGCTGCTGCTGCTGCTGCTGCGGATGGTCTTGGAGTCGGTCGGGGGTTCCCAAGGGAGAGGGAGGGAAGAGGAGGGGGAGGGGGAGAAGGAGGAGGACGAGGACGAGGAGGGGGAGAAGGATGAGGGGATGGAGGAGAGCAGGAGGAGGAGGAGGAGGAGGAGGAGGAGGAGGAGGAGGAGAGGAGAGGAGGACGAGGAGGAGGAGGAGGAGGAGGAGGGGGAGGAGGGAAAGAGAAGGGGGATATGGGAGAAGGAGCAGGAGGAGGAGGAGGAGGAGGAGGAGGAGGAGGAGGAGGAGGAGGAGGAGAAGGGTAATGAGGGAGGACCAGAGCAAACCCAAGTTGCAACAAGGACAGGACTCCGTCCTGACCTAAGTCCCATCCTCCTAAGCACGTGTATGCATGCCTTCCTTCCCTCTGCAAGGAGCACCCCCTTGAAGCACGAACCCCCAATGGGCCCGCCATTCAGACGAGCTCCCCTCTCTGAGAAGGAAGTGGCCGGCATCCTCTTGGCGAGGTATCGAGGACGCGACTGAGCAGGACCAGAAAGTTCCGCGAGGCCTCCAGCGAGAGCCCCGCTTGCAAAGCGTATCGCGCCCCATCCGTGCAGGTGCTGCACAGTAGCAGACGCATCTTGCACTCGATGAGGTCTCGCGCGGGGAGCTCCATCCTGGCCACGAGCCGCCCTCCATCCGTGCAGCTGTCACAGCTTCCAAGGCCCTGGACATTCAGTTCGAGGAAGAGTCGAGAGAGAGAGAGAGAGAGAGAGCGAGCCCCATTGAGGCGCTCCAGAAAAGGGCCTCGCCTTCGAGGGCCGAACGAGTTGCCATCTCTTCTTCGGCGGAAGGCCGCGGGAGGCTGGCGGGAGGCGGCGGAAGCGACAGATGCGCGCCCAGCACCAGTGCCGCCCGGGAGGGGCATCGAAGGCCGTGCGCCTCGGAGAGGGGCCAAAGCGGATCGACTGGGAGGTGATTTGTGCGCGGCGTCCACCTTTCCCGAGACGCCAGAGTGCCAGAATGCGACGGGCTCGGGGGGGGGGGACCCTGGATCGGTTGGGAGGGGGTCCAAATGGCAACAACATTTTTTGGGCCAGGGTTTCCAGAACCCGCCACGTGACAGAATGGCACCGGCCTTCATCCGTGAAGCTGCTGCAAGCGTTTGCAACGAGTACGTGCTGCGCTGAAGCGAGAGCCTTCTTGTGAAAAAGTACCGCCCACCATCCTCGCAGCTGTTGGAATCCTCAGGCTTTGAAGAGGAGGATGCGAAGGAGAAGGAGGAGGAGAGGGGGATATTGCTGTCAGCATCGGGGCAGGCTGGGGTGTTTCCCGCCTGGGGCGGGACCCAGTGAGGTGGCGAAGGCCAGATCAAACGTAGTATCTGGCAACTCATACCATGAATCAGGGCCGCAGAAGCGAGCGAGCGAGAAGCCACACGCCATTCGGCCCGTGGGCAGTTGAAACGACTTACCGCCAGGGCAAGAAGGTGGTAGTTTTTTAATTCGTTGTTTTGCCGAACGGCGCGGGCCCTCGGACCCCCTCCCCCCCCCCCTGTGGAGTAGATCTTGGCTGTTTCTGGCGCCTGCTTCAGGCAGGTGGAACCTCGCCCATGCTGCACACCCTGCTGAAACCAGTGGCACTATGCATAGGTCTGGAGCCAGACCCCCCCCCTCCCCCCCCCTTCCGCCCAATGTCGAAACGCCGACTGATTCATCGCCAGCGAAGCTATGCGATTCGTCCGGCAAGTATGACTCACCAAAGGACCAGGCGAAGCCTGGGCTGTGTTTCTGTAACTAATGAACACAACCATTCCTATAAGTCTCGGGTTTGGGCGCCTGTGTCAGCTTTACAGTTCGCATAGTTACCCATGCAAAGAATAGGTCGGTGCGCAGCGCGGCCATCGATTGGCTGGTCCAAAGAGCGCGCCCGTGGCGCCCTCCCCTGGCGCTTTGCCAGAGGATCCTGCGGCGCGGCGGCGCGTATCCAGGCGGCGGCACTCCTCGCTCGCAGGCTCGCGCTCCGCAGCGGCCTGGGGTTTGCCGAGCTTGCCGAGCTTGGATGCCATGGCAGCTTTGTGGCGTAAGCCTTGAGTCGGGCCTGTCCCTCTACAGGAGGAATGTTCAAAAAGAGTCAGACAACGCTCTGGGGACGATTTTGTCGAATATTTTTTGACTCCTTTGGAGCATGCTTTAAAAAGTATCTTTATTCCCTACCTAGGCTCTGCCTAGAAGGGTTCTTACCGTGTTGGCTTAAAGGGCCGGGCAGTGGAAAACGCCCCGGGCGGTTCCCCCAGGATCCGCCCCGCGGTTCCCCCAGTGACGCTCCCTTAGCTTAGCGTTGCTTATCTCATCTTAGCTTAGCTTATTTCCCTACCTAGGCTCTGCCTAGAAGGGTTCTTACCATGTATGCTTAAAGGGCCAGGCAGTGGTCCTCGCCCCAGGCGGTTCCCCCAGTATCCGCCCCGCGGTTCCCCCAGTGACGGTCCCTTAGCTCAGCGTTGCTTATCTCATCTTAGCTTAGCTTATTTCATCTTAGCTTAGCTTAATTTCATCTTAGCTCAGGTTTATTCCCTACCTAGGCTCTGCCTAGAAGGATTCTTACTGTGTATGCTTAAAGGGGCGGGGCATTGGTCATCGCCCCGGGCGGTTCCCCCGGCATCCGCCCCGCGGTTCCCCCAGTTGCGTCCCCTTAGCTTAGCGTTGCTTATCTCATCTTAGCTTAGCTTATTTCATCGTAGCTTAGCTTAGCTTCATCTTAGCTCAGGTTTATCTTCGCTTAGCTCACCTTCATCTTAGCTTCGCCGAGCTGTAGCATAGCAGAGCACAGCATAGCATAGCAGAGCATAGCACAGCATAGCGCAGCACAGTATATCATAGCATAGCCCAGCATAGCATATCATAGCATAGCACAACATAGCGCAGCACAGTATATCATAGCATAGCCCAGCATAGCATAGCATAGCGCAGCATAGCATAGCATAGCATAGTATGCCATAGCATAGCATAGCATAGCATAGCGCAGCACAGCACAGCAAAGCATAGCACAGCGCAGCAGAGCATAGCATAGCATAGCAGAGCATAGCATAGCATAGCAGAGCATAGCACGGGTGCAATTCCCTACCTAGGCTCTGCCTAGATGGTTAGCTTAACTGAGCTTAACTTAGCTTAGCATAGCGCAGCGCTGCATTAACATAGCATCGCATATCACAACATAGCCAACCATACCATATCATAACATAGCATAGCCAACCGTATCATAGCATAACATATCATAGCATAGCATAGCGCAGCTTAGCATACTATATCACAGCATATCATATCATTTCATGTCATGCCACATCATATCATAACATAACTTGACATAACACATCGCATCACGGCATATCATAACTTAGCATATCATAACATAGCATAGCATAGCATAGCGCAGCATAGCGCAGCATATCATAGCATATCATAGCAACACATAACATAGCATAACATAGCATAGCATAGCGCAGCATAGCATGGCATAGCATAGCATAGCAACTAATGCTGCTTTCCTAGGGGCTCCAACTTCTAGGTAGGGTCGCACTGGGGTAATTTGTCCTCCGAAATCCGCCTGTAGGGGGACATGCCCGACCGAATATAGGCCATAGCTGGGACAGACATGTCTTCGACCGTGCCGTCTTTCACGGCGGAAGCAGTAGCCCTCGAAGAAAGCTCAGCGTTTGCATGCGACCTTCTCGCGATGTCAGAGGGTCCCTGCCCAGAGCGACAGCGTCGCTTCCACGGAATACTCCAAGAGCGAGCACGTTTGCGCCACGATCAGGCGAGATAGAACTGCCAGCCTGTGGGGGCGTCAAGCAGTGCCAAAGGAAAGGAGGAGGGGGAGCAGGGCGCCTACGATGGCAACTACGGCGAGGTACACTGACAGTGGGCCCGTCCCCCCCGATCCCCCCCTCTACCTCGTTCCTCCGTCAGGGCGGGATGCAGCAAGGACAGGTGGCCCTCTCTCCCCCCCCTCTCGGAAACGGCTACGACCACGGAGCAGCCATTGTTGCCCGCCCACTTGGCTACCCGTGGTCTCTTTTCCCGTGCGCGCCCCCTGTCCCCCTCTTCCCCTCACTTCCCGCACACTGCTTGTTCCACTGTCTTCTAGCCGGCCGAGCGTCGCCCGAGTCGAATCGAAGACAGGCCCGCCTTTGACATCCCCCTGTGTGCCGACCTGTCGTGGCTTTGCTGGCTCGAGGTCCAGGTCGAAGCAGGTCGAGCGGAGAGCAGCCCGCCTCCCATGCCGAGCGCGATGCAGCGCCGGGCCAAGACCGCAGTGCCTCAGGCCCCAGCAGGGGCGCACGTCGCCGCGGGCCCCCAGGCGCCCCAACCGGGCGCCGTGTGCATGGTGCTGGCGTGCCCTGGCATGCACGTGGTCACGGCCCACCAGCAGAACCGCCTCCAGCAGCTGATCCACCAGCAGAGTCAGCTGATCCACCAGCAGCCCGCCTTCCAGCGCGTCCAGCCCCAGGGCGCCTCTCAGCTGGAGGGCTCCGCCAGTCAGCAGCAGCTGCCCCAGCGCCAGCTCCGGCCGCGCGCTCCTCCGCGGCCGAAGGCGCCCCGGGCACTGCAGCAGCTGCAGCAGCAGCAGCAGCAGCAGCAGCAGCAGCAGCAGCAGCAGCAGCCTGCTCCGGTGCTGCCGGACGCGCAGCTGTTCGCCGCAGTGGTGTCGCTCTATGACGACCAGCTGCGGCCAGATGGTCGGATCTTGCGCAAACGGCTGGCCGAGCTGGGGGAGGCTGCCGAAGTGGATATTGCGGCCCTGCGCGCAGCGTGCGAGTCATGCCGGTGCCTGGACTTCCATGCCGATGCGTCCAGCGATTGGTTCGTGTTGCTGCCCGGGCGCACCAGCAGCTTCATCGACGTGTACAGCCCGGAGGACCCCTACGCGCCCGAGATGTGGCAGGCCCTGGAGCGCTACCTCGGCGGCCTGAGCGACTGGGACATGGTGAGGCCCGGCGGCCGCTACTCGTGCGCCCAGCTGCTTGTGACGCGCGGGCTGCCCTTCCTGGAGCCGTTCTCGCTCGGTCAGGTCTGCCACATCGTGCAGCTGGCGATCTCGCAGAGGCAACTCCTGGGTTACCTTCACGGCGGGGTCGTGCCGTACCTGCAGTCGAAGTCCAAGCAAAAGGACCACTGCGCTCAGCACCAGCGCCCGAGCGCCGATGTGGCCGGCCCGGCTGGGCTCGCCACCTGGCAGCAGCTCCGTTCGTTTTTGGAGACCATCGCCGCCAGCAGCAGTAGCAGCATCCCGCTTGCCCGCATCAAGCGCCAGTTCCGGAGGCTGGCCGGCGCCGAGCTCAGCGAGACCGCGCTCGGGTACGCCAAGCTGTCGGAGCTGCTGCAGGACCCCCGCGTGAGCGACCTCTGCCGCGTGCGCGCCCACGGATCCGGGTACTCGCTGCTCCCCCTGGCCCCGAGCGCCGCGCCGCAATCGCCAGCCTGCGGCTCGGCCCCGGGCGGCGCGCCGCCTGCGGCGCGGCCCCGGCCCGCAGCGCTCTGCCCCGACCCCGACGCCGGCACGCCCACGCAGGCCTGCGCCTCTCGGCGGCGCGCCAGGGGGGGGGGGGAAGCGAGACGGGGCGGGCCTTCTCAGAGGGCTCGGAAGCTCTCCCCCCAGGAGGCCTCCCGAGAAGTTTCCTCCGAGCCTCTCCCCGACGGCGCAGAGAGGACCCTTTCTCCAGAGGGCGCGAGGGGGGCCCTCTGATAAGCCCCGCCGCCTTCGGAGCCCGACCCCGCGCGTCATGATTCTTTCATGGCGTCGACCCCCGGAGGTCTGGACCCCTTTCCCGGGACCAGCTTTTCGCCCCGAGTCGTTTTTCCACGGTCCCGAGGGTCGGTGAGGGCCCCCAGAGGCCGAAATTGTAAAAGATTCCCCGCCGTGATTACCTAACAGCTTGTTCTGATAGGTTTCTAATGGGCTAAAAAGAGAGCAGCAGATGACTCCACAGGGGGGTCTGGGCGGGTGCCGGACAGGGTGCCGCAGAAGTCGTTTTAAGCCAACAGTCACACACTTCGTGCTCTTCGACCTCCCAGAACTCCATTCCCGGGCCACATTCTGAATGCCCGGAGCCAACTGTAGGCCACTTCGTGCTCTTCGACTTCCCAGAACTCCATTCCCGGGCCACATTTTGAATGCCCGGAGCCAACTGTAGGCCACTTCGTGCTCTTCGACTTCCCAGAACTCCATTCCCGGGCCACATTTTGAATGCCCGGAGCCAACTCTAGGCCACTTCGTGCTCTTCGAGTTCCCAGAACTCCATTCCCGGGCCACATTTTGAATGCCCGTAGCCAACTGTAGGCAACTTCGTGCTCTTCGACTTCCCAGAACTCCCACTCCTGGGCCACATTTTCAGCAGGGGCAAGAGCACGACGAGGAGGAGGACGAGCAAGACCAGGAGGACGAGGACGAGCAGGAGCAGGACGAGGAGCAGGAGGAGCAGGAGAAGAAGGACGAGCAGGAGGAGGAGGAGGACGAGCAGGAGGAGGAGGACG
>CAUYUJ010017993.1:432310-489725 GCA_963575745.1 Prorocentrum cordatum | reverse complement strand
CATTCGTGCGTTCCAGAAACATATTGACCCGCAGAAGAATCGGATCGAGATATACGCCAAACCAGTCCCCGAAGGAGGCGACCCCAGCTGTTTCGATTGGAACAGCGTTATTGCCATTCGATGTGTTGGAGGCCACAGTTGCGTCAATCCACTTTCCAAATCATGGAACATGGGCTGGGAGAGCCTACAATGGCCAGACGTGAAATACCTCCATCATGGCACGACATTCCGTGCTTGGCGCAACATTCTCCAGACAGGGATCTTTCCTGGATATATCGATCCATCGTCTCAGAGAGAAGTATTATAAACCATCACCGCGCACGGAGGCATTCTTCAGTTCCAGCACATACATAGACAATGTCCAGAAGAATCCCCACACCTCGGTACAAGTCATACAAGTTCATACATAGACAATGTCCAGAAGAATCCCCACACCTCGGTACAAGTCATACAAGTTCAATCACTACAAGAACGAGGTCGAGCTGGTGATCAACATGGAGATTGCCACAAAAGCTGGTTGCAGATTTTGGTTGGGCGCTCAAGGCGCTATTATGACAGAAGACGTGGTTCCCGCAGCGGCAGTCATTGCAATTCGCCGTCTCCAACCGCGCCACGCGCACGGCCAGCAGATATGGCCGGAGGGCCCGCCCTGGGACTATCCGCTATTGGCCGCGAGACAACCGTTGAGCAAATGCGAAATTTGTGCCGTTCTTCCCGGGCAGGAGTTCATCGATAACCCTCCTGGGATTGCACCAGCTGACACGGATCACGACATGGATCAGCAGCCGAGGACACCATCAGCATCAGCATCTTCGGCTCAGCGACCGATTGCCCCTCAGCTGGGGGCAACCCCTGCTGGCCGCATATCTGGCGCCGACGCCTTGGACGAACAAATGGCCCGCGCTATGATCGAAGAATGCGAGCACAAAACAGAAGATAAATAATGGTTAATCGCTATGTCATACTGCCGAGAGGCTCTTCGACCCATCACATCAAAGATTACACAGAAAGATTGGAATCGTCGGCCTATGTTTAATGATGTTTGCATGGGTGACTTCATTGTCACTAAGAAATGGGGATCTACCAATTGTTATCATTATGACAATCACTACCCCAAGGGCAATCACAACACCAAGGTCCTCATGAACAAGGGCCACATATACGGCCCAATCATTCATGTCGGAGTCTTTGACAAGTTCTTTGCGGTACAAATACCTATCCTCAACTCCGGTTTACGATGGGTAGACATATGGTACAACGACAAAAACATGCCTCTCAAGGGTGTTGTCTTTGCTTTGCCAGTACGTGCCGACATCGACCCGAGAGATATGAATGCTGCGCTGGAAGGGCCATCCTCATGCCGCGACAAAATACATCAGCATAAAACAGATGGAGATCTACCATATCTCGGAATGCCGAGCATTTATAAGCCGCGTATCCCGCGTACGCCGACCAGACGGCCCGCTCCTCGGACACCCGATCCCGAAGAGCTGGTGGCCACACCTGCCGAGGATACTGCTCCTGCGGACGATGGGCCCCGACAGAAGGAAGGCCAATCTGCTGACCCTCTGGTTACCGTCATTGTGGATATATCAAACATCCCACTCACTGCCGAGGAGAAAGCAGCAAATGACAACATGAGAGCAGATTTTTCAGCAGAGATCCAAGCAGATGAGCACGTCGACGCGAGCATCCTCGACAATATTATCGACCCGCCAGAAGACTTCCTCAACCACTCCGGCTACGACCCTGAGGAGGACTCAAAGTGGATCAAACAATCATATGACCACCGTATATACCGCTGGACATCGCAGTTGTTGGTGGACTCACCTATGTGATAAAGGTGAAACAAATCATTGAGGTGCACACTGGCGCGGACAGGTTTGTGGTGGATAAAGCACAGTCGTACTTACGATTTGAAATTCAATTCGGATCCAAAACATGGAACGCGGAGACATACTATTTGGATTACAATCGTACCCACAAATGGGCACGTGACTTACCAATTTGCAGTGCAGATAGCTTCTTCAAAAAAATTGTACACTACCTGGACCCAGAGGTCATCGAGGAGTCGACTACAGGCGTCTTCCAATGGATCTCTAAAGTGTATCAAATCAAATTGCTGGACAGTATTGGGGAGCCCCGTGATTTCACAAAAGATGCGATTCATCAGAACCATCCTGCACTCAAGACGTTGCATGATCTATTTACACACTGCATCCAGACATTCGGCAATCCAGGCTTCCCCGTATGGACGGAGCTGGTGGAAACACCTGCCGCGCCACCTGGCCCAGGCGCGGAGCAGGACATTCCCCAGGATCCAGGCAGCGTTGCATCCGCAGCTCCAGATCAGGAAACCATGGTACGGATCATAGCCCAACAGAAGGGAACCAACCGCGAGGAGGGTGATAACGAGTCCGCCTTGCAGGAAGAGGCTGGCCGTATCCGCACAGAAAACGTATGCCATGGTGATACTGACGACGCGGACAACGACACGACCGAGCGCGTAGGACTGCCAGGGGAAATATTGTCTAGGATCGAGATCGAGGGAATGAGCAGATCGATCGCTTCCCGCCCGACCGCCGAGATCAACCGCGATGCCATCGATCAGATCGGCCGCAGTCTTGCTCGTGGTCGGGACACTCGCTGGGGATCTCGTGAGCACCTCACGGTTGACGGAGCCCCAGAAGATAGTCAGCATGGTATCGCGCGATGTCGGAATTGCGATCGCATCTTATCCCTAGGGATCGTTACAGATGAAGGTACCGTTTGTGACATCTGCTGGCAGTACACTGTTGCCGTAGGTGCTACGGGTAAAAGCACCGCTGTCGAGAGCGACCTGGCATACCTCCAGAAGCTGACCCACTGGATCAAGATGGCGCTCTCCCAGGAGGACATCACGAGGTACATGAGAGACGGAACGCAGGTCATCATGATGGGCAAGCGCTCCGTTCCAGGCAATGAGAAAGACGTGCTGAGGATAATGGCCAATTCCGCTAGGAAGAGGCATGAGAAGTGGGTCGCCGCTGGCTCCCCTCCTGCACACATGTGCAGATTGATGGGCGAGCGTGAGGACGACAGACCTCTATGCCATCCCTTTGCCAACCTCGTTCGGCGCTTTCTCAATGATTTGAAATTCCACCACCAAATGACAGGCGCTCGTGTCAATAAAGGCAAGAACGCTTATACCATTGAGGACATGCGCGGCGCCTGTGAAATCCTCGAGACCAGCATCAGGACTGGCCAAGCTGGTCGGAAGAAGTGGTGGTTAAACGCAGGCAGACTCGACCGAAGCACGCGGCAGGCACGCGGACTTGTCACGATTGCCCTTCCCAGAGGGGATGGCACCCGTGAGAGAGTCACGCAGCGCAAGTTTGCCGTGCTTGCTTCTGTTGAACCCGCCTTGGGTTCCACTGACCAGAGGGGGGTTGATTCAGGGGTGAGAACCGATCCGATCGAACCTGATACACACTCCCAACACCCTGATGATGCCATGGAGCCATGCATGCCGCGGCACCCGCCGCCGCCGCCGCGCCCTGCTCCTGGCGACGCTGCAGGGCCCAGCGCCTCTGGCGCGCATGACTACGTGCCCGCGGGGCCGCGCGGCACTGCAGCGCAGCGGCAGGACAGCGACGACAGCCGCAGACCTGCGACACCTCCCCGCGCCAAGAGGGCGCGCACGACGGAGGACTACGCTACATGGTGGCGCGACAACCTGGAGGACAGCCAGTGGGGCCCCAGATACTGGAGCTACTACATCAAATGCTGGATATACATCACGGACAGCAACGACGAGTTCGCATACGTCCGCGACATCCAGTACAATGAGTGGTTCCGCCACTGGATCCCGAGGGCGCCTTGGGAGACCTTCGCGACGAGCTACGTATCGCACGATGGCCACAGGATGTGGGACCGCAGGTTCTACGAGAGGGGCAACGCGTAGTAGAGTCGGCCGCCAGGCCCACCGCTCGAAAGGCTTGAACTTCATCATTATACAAGTTCGCCTTGAGCGGTGGCTATTATATTCTTTTAGGCCACTTCACTATCCAAGACAAGTGGCCACACACACATATTGCGATGCCCAAGGCAGCCTCCTAAGGAGCAACGCCAACGGGAGTCGCCAAATACAGAATTTATATATATGCAACTTTTTCGTGTTTATCAACACGACTTTGCGTCTGGCCAGACATTTGCTTTGATATTTAGACGTGTTTCTAAACACGATCGTGTTCATCAACACGACCTCAGAATGCATTTTTTTAACGTTTACTCTTTAGACTTTGCTTACATTGCGTTGATAATGATCTGACGGCCAGCTCTCGACAGAGAGCTGGTGGCAACACCTGCCCCGCTTAGGCGCGGCAGCTTCTGATGTTGCTTTAACTGGCTCAGATCCTCTTTCTCCGCCCACCCGTGTCTCATTCTTCTCCGCCCTCGAGTGCCGAAGCGTTTTTGGGGGGCGCACCGAGGGGGCGCCAAAGCGTGCTTGGCGAAGAAATTGGGACCCTGGGTGTTCCTTCTTACCTTACCTTGCAGCTGAGGCTCTGATCTTGCGCTCAGCTGCCTGACAGAATTGAGGATTGAAGGAGTAAAAGGGTGACGGATTCTTTTCCTCTGTTCCCGAGTCCTACCCTCACGGGCGGGATTCGGGACGGGGGGTGTGAATAGAACCCGTGTAATACCCTCATATATACTCCTTATCCTCACCTCTCCTGCGCCTGGCCGTTTGGGCTCAGGTATTGGGGCAGATCGATCAGACCTTTGATCGTGCAGGAGGGAAAGACATCCATCTATCCCTCCTTCCCTCTACCAACGGATCAGGGGTTCTGTACCCTTGTACTTCAACCCCATACACACTCCGAGCCTCTTGTGCAGCTGCTTTACGACGAGGCAGACGAGATGCGCAAGGGGCAGGCCCAGGCGCGCGTGAACTTGAGTTTTGCTCCCCTTGTTCTGGGCGCGGACGCTGCCCTTGAGGGTTGGATCCGAGCGGCCAGTGAAAGGCACGAAGGGGTCCTTCTAGTCTCGTTCGAACCTGGGGCGGACGTCAAACGCGACCAGCGGAAGCGGCGCCTCGACGAGCTGATCCGCCAGAGCGGTTTCTATGGCGCGATCGCGGAGGAGTGCGTCGGGGCTCTCCTCTGGAACCCCGACCGCGTCAAGATGTGCGAGGGCCTCCGCGTGCACTCCCACGGGAAGTTCTTGTGCCAGGCCTGGGCGGTTGTCTCGGCAGAGGGGGCCTACAATCCCCAAGCGAGGAAGGCAAGCTCTCCATGGCAGCGGGGGGCGTGTTCTTTCGGTGCGAGACGAGCCGCGTCGGTGGCGCGCGGCCCGAAGGTTTCCGCGGCGGGTTTCGAGACCTCGCGTTGCAGCATCGAGCGCGTGTTCTCGCGGGGATCTTCGACGGAGAGGCGGGCGATCTCTCGGAGCTGCTCAGAAGCAGCGGCGCGGCTGGGACAGGCGCTCTCGGGTTGGCTTTCTTGTGCGAGGATGCACAGACTCGCGTGGCGCGCCCCCGCTACGTCGTGATTCTGGGCCCCGCTCAGGTTCGCGAAAGCCCTCCGAGCGAGCATCCGGCTCTGCCCTCCCGGTGGGATCTGGCGCTGCAGCCCCCGCAGCAGCGGGGGTGCGCCAACGGGCTGCAGCGTCGCCAGCTGGATTGGGCGGCGCGCCCGGCCTGGGTCAGGCTGACGGACGCGGAGCGCCAGAAGCAGGGGATTGATTTCTGGCCGCACTTACACACAAGGTGATTTTCAAGGCCCAGACGGAGAACCGCCTCAGGCCACAATGCCACACTCTGTTTGTTTTCATAGAGAGCAAGAGCAGGAAGTCAGGCAGAGGCGCGACGAACAGGAAGAAGGCGCGGAAGGAGGTCGAGAAGGAACGACGGTGGGAAAAGGAACGCGAGGAAGAACCCGAGCAGCCTCCGCAGCAGCGGGGGCGCGCGGAGCCCAGGAGGAGCTTGGGGGCGACGGGCGCGACGACGTCGACGGCTGCAGCCTCGAGCCGCCCCGGGACGAACACAGGGGCCAAGACAAAGGAGAGACGAAGGAGAGCGGGAGGAGGAGGAGGAGGAGCAGAGACCGAAGGAGCAGGAGGAGGAGCCTTCCCCAGCAGCCGGAGCACCCTCCGCCGGCGCGCCTCCTCCCCAGGCAGCCTGCGCCTCCTCGGAAGGCGCAGCTCCGGCCGAGGCCGCCTCCGCATCCGCCGCCTGCTGCGGCCTCTCGGGAGAGGGCTGAACGGCTTCTCTCTGAGGTTTCCTCTCTCCCCTCGTTCACGGCTTTCAAAAGCGACTCCGCGAGCTGCAGGATGGAAGCAGCGAAGTTGACGAGGGCCACTGACGGGGCGAGCGCGGCGGAGGAGGCCCCCGCAGCAGCGCGGGTTCCCATGGCGGGTCTGAGGCGCGGGCTCGGCGCGCGCGCGCGCGAGGAACCGGGCGCTCGCGGCGCGCGGCTGAGGATTTCGTCGTCGTCGTCGTCGCCGTCCGTCGGTGTCGTCGTCGTTTTCGTCGTCGTCGTCGTCGTTTTCGTTTTCGTCGTTCCCCTAGTCTTCGTCGTCGTCGTCGGCCGTCGTCGTCGTCGTCGTTGTCCTGAGTAATCGTCGTCCTTGCCGTCCTCGTCGTACTCCCTTCCCCCTCCCTTCCTCTCCCTTTCTCTCCCCTTCCTCCTCCCCTCCTCCTCTCTTACTCCTCCCTTCCTCCTCCGTTCCTCCGCCCTTCCTCGCATCCTCATCCTCATCTTATCCTCGCCCTGTTGTCCTCCCTCGCATCCCCCTCCTCCCCTCGCCCCCCCTTCCTCCTCCTTTCCTCTTCGCCCACCCCGCGGGTCAGGACTTGCTAGACTGCGTCGCCCACCCCGCGGGACAGGACTTGCTAGATTGCGTTGCCCGCCCCGTGGGTCTGGACTTGCTGGATTGCGTCGCCCACCCCGCGGGTCATGACTTCCGAGATCGCGTCGCCCACCCCGCGGTTCTGGACTTGCTCGATTGCGTCGGCCGCCCCGCTGGTCTGGACTTGCTAGATTGCTCTGCCCTTCTCGTGTCCTTCTCCTCCGTCGCCTCGTTGATGAATCCTATCCTTCTCCTCCTTCGCAGTTCGAATCTTGAGCCCTCTGTGGCCATTTAGCGTCTCAAGTGCGGGCAGGCCGCGGGCCCCCCGAGGTCCGCCCCCCAGTCCTCGCGCGCGACTGGCGCTCGTGGCCCAGGCGGGGCCCCGCAGCAGCGGGGCCTGCCGTCGCGGACAAACCGGCGGCGAGGCTGCCCCCGCAGCAGCGGGGGCAGCGGCGAACATGACCGACGCTAGCAAGTCAGGCCCCGTAAATGAGGCAGCTGCGTTGCGCCGCCGCCATGCCTTGAAGGACTCAGAGGGGCAGCGGGTGAAGGTCAAGATCCCAATGGGGGATTTCTCCATCCACCCGCAGAACAGGGGTGGAACGTACCCCTCTGCTGCCAGAGCGGTGGGTCTCCTGTGTGGGATTCTGAAAGACAGGCTCCTCAAGGAGGAAGCGCAGCACGAAGCAGCGGTTGTTCAGGAACTCCTTGCCGAGATTCAGGCCGAGTGCGAGCGCCTCCGGGGCAAGCCGTGCAAGAGGCATGCGGACCACAACGCTCGGAACGCGGAGTCCGTGGAGGCTCTCCGCCTGGCGTTCACGAAGCTGTCAACGTACAGCTACGGGGCATTGAGCCACTGCACGCTGATCCTTGGTTTGATGAGTCTTAAGCACGGCGCCGTGTGGGAAATTCCCGAAGAGCACAAAGGGCGTGGTTTGGAAGAATTCCAGACAGGCCCGGGCGGCTCCTGGGACATCCCGAAGATGCGGCGCACAGAAAAGTTCAGCGAACTTATGGGCGTGCTCGATAACGGTTTGTTTTGCGAGGTGCTCTCGTGGGGCATTCATTTCGATCCCGACTTCGCGGAAGGCCCGGCCCTCATTGCCGCAGCCTTGAACGACCCGCAGGGGAAGTGTGTGGCCTCTCACGAAATCGAGCTCCTGAAGTCCGTCGCTGATCTTGTGACCACCGCAGCAGCGGGGGCCGAGAGAGCCGCCGCGGGATCTCACCAAGATCAGCCCTTCAACATCCCCTACGACAGCATCCTGAAGGCTTGCGCGCAGCGACGCCCACAGTGCGCGAAGGCCACGCGGTTCGAGGACATGTTCAATTTCGCGATCAACGCAGGGGCCGCGTCAGGACAGCTCATGCCGCAGATTCTGGATTATGACAGACGGTGGGTGGATCACTCAAAACGCACCCTGTCACCAGCCACATGGGCCGTCCTCAACCAACTCCCCGCGGAGTGTCCCCATGCGAAGGTTGCCCTGGTCATGGGGGCGCACTCCCAAGAGCCGAGGGGCGGGCAATGCCCGGCGCCAGAGACGGCGTGGGGACAAATGCGAGAGCAAACGGCTACTCGAGCTGAAAGCCCTGTTGGGGCATGTCCGTCGCAGCTTGGCCTCCGCAGCAGCGGGGGCCACGTCGGAGGAGAAGGGCGCGACTTTGATAGCGGGGGCGGTTCTGTCTGCGGCGGGATCTTTCTACCAGGCGTACGTAAAGGTGAAGACAAGCCACCCTCTCCCCAAGAAGGTTTCGGAGGCCGTGTGCGAGGCAGTGCGTCCGTGCCGTGCTCAAGTGCGCGAGGCCTGGAAGAAACTTGACAAGAAGAACAAGAAAGACTTGGGGCCCCCTCCTGCGCCGTGGGCCGACAAGGTGCCCAGACGCCCCGAGAACCCCGCGGGCCCTCGCAGCTGCGGAGGTCGGGAGAGCCCTCGCCCGCAGCCAGTATTGATAGAGCTCAACGCGGAGGACAAGCCCCTCAACAGTCAGATGTCCGCGCTGTCAAAGCCCCAATAATGCCTGATGGTGGCCCGGGTGAAATCGCGGCACGCTTCGGCCCCGTCTGCCAATCTCGACACCGAGAGGTGGCACCAAGCAAGCATCGCGGAAGTGACGACCTCCTTCCATCGCGACTGGGAAAC
This sequence comes from Prorocentrum cordatum, assembly GCA_963575745.1. Taxonomy (NCBI): domain Eukaryota; class Dinophyceae; order Prorocentrales; family Prorocentraceae; genus Prorocentrum; species Prorocentrum cordatum. The sequence continues at coordinate 480,753 of CAUYUJ010017993.1, read as the reverse complement.
GTGCGCCCAACCCGTCCAGATGCAATGCGACGTGGACGGCAAGAGTGTCCATGTGGTGGCTACTGAGGACCTCGCCGAGGGAAAGCTGATGCCCTTCCCTTGCTGCCCCACCGCCAAGACCTTTTCGAAAGTCACCAGCAACCCGCGGGCAGTGGAGGTGCTAGTCGGTGAGAAACGTCCGACTCCAGTCGAACACATGGAAAGATATTTGGCATTGCCTGATGTCAAATTACCGGAGGTGGAGCTCGAGCCCGTGCCGGCGAAGGGGCGCAATGTAGCACCGCGGCCCACCAAGGAGCGGAGGTCGAAGGGGCGGCCCCCGCAGCAGCGAGGGCGCCCCCCGCAGCAGCGGGGGGGGAGATGCCGACGTCGACGAGGCAGAACAGCCGTGCCATTTCAAGTTCGGGGAATCTGAGTCCTCGCACTTCTTTTGGGGGGTCGACAGGATGACAGCAGAAGAACTTGCCCGCGCCCAGCTCCTGGAAGGACAGGAAGACTGGAAGTTCCACGTGGCGCTTCGCGGACAAGAGTTCGCGACTATGACAAAGTGCATGGAGAAGGCGCCCATGCGCGTCTGCAGCGTGGTTGCCCCGATCATGCACAGCGCGGTGCCTCTGGCGCGCGGAGAGCGGCTGATCCTGAAGATCGCAGAGGAGAAGAAGGCACCCGACCCCAGCAAAGAGAAGCACGCACGGCAGAAAGAGAAGGAAGAGCAGGAGAAGAAACGGAAGAAGGACGCGGAGGAGGGGCGCAAAGTCCCCAAGGGCGGTAAGATGACAATCTGCGGCCAGGGAACCCACTTCGTGCGATCCCGCCGCAGCAGCGGAGGGCGCGCGTGATCCCGCCGCAGCAGGGTGCGTGTGTTCCCGCCGCAGCAGCGGAGGGCGCGTGCGATCGCCTGAGCGCAACGGCCCCGAACGAGCCGCCAGGGGGAGGAGGAAGAGGAGGGGGGGGGGAAAGAGGGCGGGGGGGGAGGTCGAGGAGGGAGGGAGGAGGGCGGCAGAAGAAACAGCGTAGGACAGGGAGGGGGAGGTCACGCATCCGCCGCAGTAGCGGCGGCGGGCCGCGTAATTATCGGCGCGGCGGCGCAGTTGACGCTGAAACATGGAGCAAGTGCGAGGGCCTGCTTTCGCCTACGCATGCTCCTCGTCCTGGTCCTCCCACTCCTCTCTCCTCTTCCCTGTTCCCTCCTCCATGAGATCTCTCTCTTCTGTTCTCGCGACCTCCTCCCTGTTCCCTTCTCCATGGGATCTCTCTATCCTCGGTTCGTCTTGCCCTCCCCTCATGCCTCGCCGCCTCCCTCTCCGTCCTCCCTCGTCCGTTCCTGCCCCCCTCCCGTGTCATGTTTTCCTGTCTTGGTGCTCATCGTCCTGCTCATCGCCCTGCCGTCCTGTTCGCGGGCCCCCATCTGTCGCAGGGGGGCGGCGGCGGCCCTGGTCGGGGCCCCCTGCGAGCCACGCTGCCAACATATCAAAGGTCATGGGCGCCCCGCCACCCTTGCCAGCAACCGCGCCTGGCCGATTGAGACCATCAGGGGAGCGCTCGGGCAGAGGAGGGGGCGGCGCGGTGGCGCGCGAGGGACGGGCGAGCAGGGGGTAGGATGAGATGGCAGGATGCGCGAGAGGGATACCAGACCGCTTTCCACAGCCGTTTAGTTCTCAGACCGATCGGGCGGATCATCAGTGAGGGCAGCAGACACTCAGGACGCGTGCTTGCGCCTCCGCAGCAGCGGGGGTTTGCGCCTGGCGTCATGAAGCGCAAGGCAGAGGAGACGTGGCGGGAGGTCGTTGTCGGGAAAGCAGCGCGCCTTGATGGCGCGAACATGGGCGTGCTCTGCGCGACGAGGGGGCTGTGCCGGAGTCGCGAGGGGGCAGCGGGATTCGTTTTGGCATGCGAAGAGCGCGATTTCTCCACTGGCGGGGGCGGGCGCCGGCAAGTCTACGTGCCCATCGGGAAGCGCCGCCTGTGGGTGCTTAAGGTGGTCGGTGGTCTCAGTGCCGCGAAGGGCGCCTTGAACGCAACGACCATGTTAGAGCAATTGGTCGCGAAGCTTCGCGCAGGAGAAGGAGACAACGTGGGTGGACCTGCGACTCCTGCGAAAGACGCCTCCGCAGCAGCGGGGGTATCCGCAGGAGCTCCCGCAGCAGTGGAAGAAGGAGCTCGGGATCCCATGGCGGCTCTCCTCGCAACCGTCAAGGTCGCATCGAGATCCAAAAGGGCGCCGGCGCGTGGCGACCAGGAGAAAACCCCGGAGAAACCAAAAGGATTTCCTCGAGGCACCTTCGTCAGAGTAACCGTGCCGATGTCTCCCATGGCCGAGGAGGCCGACGCGAAACAGCTAGTTGTGTATGAGAACAAGCAAGGCGCCCTTTTCGTTCAGTGTCAGGACCCGCCATGGCTCCTGCACTACCTGTACGAGGAGAACCAAGGCAAACGCGTTCCCGAGCCCATCGACGACGATGGCGCCGACGACGCTTTGGACGAGAAGCGCCCGTGGACCACGAGATGGTGCCCCTCTGGGATGTGGGCAGTGGAGGTCAAAGGCGGACCACTCGCAGGCCGAAAATGGGCTTCGAAGATTCAGGATCTGACCGCGGAGAAATTGGCCACAGGCGCTGCGTTGACTGACGTGGCGACGCCCTTTCAGAAGGCCGCCCGTGGACAGCAGAAGGAGGTTCCACTGGCGTTCTTGGAGGACGTGGTCCAGAAAGCCATAGCGCAGGAGGCGGGGCAGCGATGTCCCAGTGATCGGCTGGCTTTCGCGCGCCGCAGCAGCGGCGCGCTGGCCGGTACAACGGTTTGATGCGTGTAGACTGCTTCGGTGTCTGCGCCGCAGCAGCGCCGCTCGGTGTCTGCGCCGCAGCAGCGGCGCGGTGACCGCTGAGATCGGTGTCTGCGGGGGGCTGTCGACTAGACAGCGGCGAGGGCCCGCGCGGGGGATCGCGAGCCTGCGGCTTATCAGTGCTCGGGCGAAGACAAAAGGAACTCGAGGAGCAGGAGCATGGGGCAGGAGGAGGTGGGGGGGCAGGAGCAGGAGCAGCAGCACCACCGCCACGAGCCGTTTCGCCCCCCTGCTGCCTTGGGCTCGAGACAGGGGGGCGGCCGCAGGTTCGCGCGCAGGGCTTCGGCTCATGGCCGCCGCAGGCGCTCCGCCCCCAGGCCCAGGAGATGTTCGGCCTGCAGACGCGCCTCTGCGGGTCGGGCACGACCGCGAGGCAAACGAGTTCGTGGAGTTTTGGTGCCAACCGGACAAATATAAGGACCCAGCGCAAGTGCTGACGAACCCAAGGAGACGCCAAGGGACAATGTTCGGATTCGGGTAGTTATGCGCCGCAGCAGCGGCGCGGCTTGCCATAATCCGTCTGGCCGCCGCATTTGTAAGAAGATTCATCTCTGCTCGGAATGGCCCTGTCCCAGCGACCATCGTCTGGCGGACGGTTCTGTGGACTACTCCAAGTACTCAGATTACCCAGCGTTCTGGCACTTAGTGCGTTGCGAGGACGGGTGGCCCGCAGGAGCTGAAGCCGCCGCAGCAGCGGAGGCGCCAGCGGAGGCGTGCGTGGCCCCTGCTGAAGCGGCATCGGAGCCGCGCGTGGGCCCTGCTGAAGGCCCCGCAGCAGCGGGGCCGTCAGCGGAGGCGCGCGTGGGCCCCCCGGAAGTGGCAGCAGCGCCGCGCGTGGGCCCTGTTGAAGGCCCCGCAGCAGCGGGGCCGTCAGCGGAGGCGTGCGCGGGCCCTGCTGAAGGCCCCCCAGCGGCGGAGGCGTGCGTGGTTCCTGCTCATGCGCATGGCGCCGACGCTATCGCCGAGGCCGCTTCCGCAGTGGAGGCTGCCCTGGAGGGCTCCGCGGCAGGCGCGGCCCTCTCAGCAGAGGGGGTTGCCCCTGTTGCTTCCCCCGAGCCCGCTCGGCTTGCTGTCCGCGACATAGCGGAATCCGTGCTTCAAGGAGCGGAGAATGCTGCAATGAGCACCCCTGAAATGTCATCCGCGAGTGTAGGCGCTGTGGTGGCCCCTCCTGAGCCTGCAGGAGCACTTTCAGAACAAGGCCGGAGGTGCTTCGAGAAATTGGTGAAATTGTCTCGCAGTATTCGCCGGCCCCGAGAGTGGATAGGGCATTCGGCTTTCGTCGTCTCTGCACTTCTGCGGAAGGTGCGCGTCTACGTTTGGGAAGGAGAGAACAGCGTCGACCTTTGCAAAGCTGTGCTGCCGCCGTGGCAACTGGAGGAGTTATCCCGCGAGCCTTCGGCGTGCGCAATCGCGCGTTGCGCCGTCCCCCGACACTCGGGGCCTCCAGACTGGGCCCCCGTGTCGGGGGACAACCTTTTAATGCTATGGAATCATATCATCGCAGGCGTCTCCACAGACTTTGTGGACATCACGGGAGATGTGTCGACGGTGGGCGGTTTCTACTCTGCTCTCGGTGTCTACGTCGTGTCCACAGTGGCAGACGGGGACTGCGGCTTGGATTGCACGTTGTGCATGACACAAGAGGTTTCCACACCAGAGTCTCGCAGGGAGCTCCGCCAGGACAGCTTCTCTCTGCGAGTTTCCTGATCCGTCGCTTCCTTCTCTGCGGCCCCCGCGTCCTCTCCCCATTCTTCCCTCCTCATTGTCCTTCTTCCCTCTCTCGTTGCGCCCCCCTCCGAGGGCCTTGCCCTGCCCTCCCCGCCGATTCCCCTTGCCCGCCGTTTGGCGCGGCCCCTCGACGCGATGGTCCTGGCGCAAGATGTCGCGAGGGATGGCGCACAGGAGCTTCGGCGCCTGCAGAGCGCATTAGACGGGGGGGAACTTGCCCCCCAGCCTGGGCACGCCGCCCCCCCGGGAGCACAGCCCGGCGCCGCCGCGGCAGCGGCGGTGTCATCTGACGGCTTGGGAGTGGTGGAAGTCGACGACAAGGCGGTCTGTGAGGAGCTCGCGCAAGCCATCCAATGGTGGACAGGACTCAAAGACACTGCGTGCGCCCTGGACGTAGCTCGGGAGTTGTTGCCCGCAGAGCGGGAGGAGCAGCTCTTGAGGTTCAGGGCGCCGGGAAGGGGGCGGGAGTTGAGCGGGAAGGGGGCCATTCTAGAAATAATTACATATCGCCCCCCGAGGTGGCGGCAGACCCCGCAGTGGCCAGCTCCACGGCCTGCGCCGCTGGAGGGGCCGCAGGAATGGACGCCGCAACGGGACTTAGAGCCCCCGCAGCAGCGAGGGCCAGGGTTGCAAGAGCAGCAGCCGCGCGAAGCGCCCCCGCAGCAGCGGCGGCCACAGACGCCATGGCAGCACCCAGCAGACGCGGAGTGGCGCCGGGATGAGTGGCGCGGCAAATCTTGGGAATGGTGGCGCAGCAGGGAGGGCGAGGAGCACGAGTCGCAACGGCCAAGCGGCGCGGCTTCCTCGCCGCAGGACTACGGGGTGCAATCCGCCTGGCGCAACATGCATCATGCTTTCGGCAACGACGCGCGCCCCAGTGACTGGTGGAGCAGCCACGCGCACTCGAGTGGCGGCCAGGGGCGCTGGGAGGCCACGACCACCTGGAGGTGGGTCGAAGACCATGAAAAACCGAATCCCTGGAGAGAACTGCGCTGAATCGTCGCGCAGGGGCCGCCCCTCCGCAGCAGCGGGAGGGAAGCCCCATCGGCCGAACATCGCCCCTCCGCAGCAGCAGCGGCCATGGCAGTGCAGCGTGAGCGGCGGCGGGTCGCGCGCGCCTTCGTGCTCGGCGACCGCTGCCCGAGCGGGACAGGAAAAACAAACGGTGCTGTCATCGGTGCTGTCGTTGCCTCCTCTCCTTCATCGATTTCTTTTCCTTCCCCCTCCCCGGCCCCCCATCCCGCCATCACATGTTTCACCCCTTCTATCGTCTCCAGTCGTAGCGGGAGGCCCCGCGGCAGAAGAGCACCCAGAACGAGCCCCTCCGCGACAGAGGGGGGCCATCTCAGCGCCCCTCTGTGACAGAGGGGGGTCGAAATAACAGAATTCCTATCTAATTCCGGCTTGTTGATGACCCGGAACCGAAAAATCCATGCCTCCACCCCAAGAGGCCCCCCGGAAGCCCCGAGACGCCCCAAAGAAACGCCAGGGCGCTCCCAAGACATCCCCAGGAGGCCCCAGGAGGCCCCCCAGAGGCCGCCAAGCGCCCTAAAAGGCCATCGGGAGGCCCCTAAAGAGGGCCCAAGAGGCCCCAAGACGCCCCAAAACTGCTACCAAGAAGCCCCCAAACTGTCTCCCAAAGGCTCCCGAGAGGCCACCCACGAGATCCCAATCAACATCCACGTGATCTCTAATTGTTCAATGTTTTTTTGAATGAGTTTTGCCTTCTCGCCTTCTCGGCTAGCCGACGCTCCAAGACGGCCGAAGACACCCACAAGACCGCCCCAAGACGGCCCAACAGGCTTCCAAGCGCGTCCCCAGACGGCCCAGGGAACCCCAAGATGGCCCAAGAGGTGCCCAAACCGGCCCCCGAGGACCCCAAACCAGGACCCCCAGGAGGGACCCCAGAGGCAAACATTGCCCCATTGCGTCGCCCCAAAACGCGCCAAGACGCCTCCAAAGGGCCCCGCACGGCCCTGGGACGGTTCCAGAGGCGCCCGAGACGGCCCAGGACGCACCCAAGACAGCCCCAAGAGCGCCCAAGAATGGCCAACGAAACGGTTCCGAGAGGCTCCATGGAGCGCCAAGACGGCCTCAGAGCACCCTTGGGGGCCCCACGACAGCCCCAGAGGCCCCCAAGGCAGGCCAGGAGGCTCCGAAGACTGCCCAGGAGGGCCTCCAGGAGAGCCCCGAGAGGCCCAAACCGTCAGTCCCGACGGGAGACGTACATTTTTCGATATATCTTGTTTTTTCGTCCTCGCAGCGTCCAGGAGGCTATACAGGCCCCCCAGCTCGCCCCAAGACGCGCCCAGACGCCCCCATGAGGGCGCCCAAAGGGCCACACACTGCCCCGGGACGGCTCCAGAGGCGCCCGAGACGGCCCAAGACGCACCCAAGACAGCCCCAAGAGCAGTTGAGAATGGCCCACGACGGCCCCACCGCCCCGTCTCCAAGACGGCTGTAAAGGCCCCCGCCGCCCCGTCTCCGAGCTTTTCCGTTTGGACAGTCTCGAAGACGGTCTCCGGGCCGTCCAGGACGGTTCCCGAGGGTCCCGAGACGGCTCAAGAAACACCAAAGACAGCCCCAGGAGCGCCCAATATTGGTTCAAGATGGCCTCAAGACTGTCCCAATATTGTCCGAGAGGCGCCCGAAACGGCCCCACATCGCCCCAAGACGGCCCAAGATGCACTTCAGATTGCCCAAGAGGGCTCCGAGAGACCCACCCCCAGGAGGACGAAAAGATGCCCCCAAGCGGCCCCCGAGAGGCCTTGGATGCTTCTCTCTTGGAGAGCGTCGAACTTCCAGCATCGTTTTGGAGGCTTCTTGGACCCTCTGGGAGCCATCTCTGCGCTATTTGGGGACGTCTTGGGGAGGTGCGCTCGAAAAGTCGATTCGTGTCCTCGCATTGGGGCTCTTCTTGGAGGAGTTCCGTCTCGCGGCCCTCTTGCAGGCTAGGCCGCGCCCACTGGCCCCATTGTCACCACACTGCCAGATGAAATTATCATTCGGCCCCGGCGGAGAGCAGGTAAACTTCTCACGGCTACCTTCCCCGCAGAAGCTATGATGAACACAGACTGCGGCGTCAGAAACAGCTTCTGTCCACACCTTGTCATGCCCACATGGGTGCGCTTCCAGTAACACCGCCTCCACCACCGCGTTCCTGCCTTCAGGCCTGCTTGCCTGCATCCCTCGCCCACCTCCCCGTCCAGCGGCCACCTCCATCCACGCCGTCCCCTCCAACCTCCCCTTACCCGCGAGGCCCCAGAGACGCTCCACTTCCACGTCCACGCCAGGGCGGGCAAAATCCGCGGCCGGAGGCCGCGGGTCAGCCCTAGTCAGCTACAACGCTGGGATCAGCGCGTGCACGAAGGGCGAGCAGTGGCAGCGGGCCCTGGCGCTGCTGAGCGAGATGTGGGCGGCGAAGCTGGAGCCCAACGTCATCAGCTATAGTGCTGGGATCAGCGCGTGCGAGAAGGGCGAGCAGTGGCAGCGGGCCCTGGCGCTGCTGAGCGAGATGCGGGAGGCGAATATGCAGCCCAACGTCATCTATACTATATGGCAGGAGGAACCGCGTGCCGGAAGGAAATCCAGCCAAATGGCTAGAAACGGCCCCAGAGGACCCCGGCTCCGAGACGCTGCATGATCGGCCGCAGAGCCGAAGACGGGCTCACAGAGGTCTCCAAGACGGCACATGGGGCCTGCAAGCGTATTCCCCGAGGGCCCCGAGCGGCCAAAATCATCCACTTTACGGCGGTTTTGGAAGGATTTTGGCCTTCTCGCCTTTTCCGCTTTCCGACGCTCGAAGACGGCCCAAGAGGCCTCCAAGAGCGCCCCAGAACGGCCCAAGAGGTTTCCAAGAGCGCCCCAAGACAACCCAAGAGGGCCCCGAGACGACCCAAGAGACGCTCAAGACGGCCCACGAGGGCCCGAAGACAGGCCCAAGAGGGGGCCAAGAGGGGGACCACGGACCGAAAATCCGAGCATTCCGCTCCAAGAGGGCGCCAGGAGGCCCAAACAGGCCCCCAAGAGGCCCCAAGGGGCCGCCAAGAATCCCCCGAAGAGGCCCCAGGAGGCTCCCAAGGAGCCCAAACGAGGCCCCAACAGAGGCCCCAACAGCTTCCAAAATGGCCCCAAAGAGGCCTCGAGCCCGCCTCCGAGCTTCCTCGCCGCGAGGGTGCCAACACGGCCCCAGACGGGCCCAGGACGGCCCAAGGCGCGCTCAAGACGGCCCAAGACGACTCCAAGACGGTCCCAGGAGGGTGGGCCCAGGACGGCCCAAGGACGCGCCCGGTCGGGGCCTCAAGACGGGCCAAGATGGCAAGAGAGCCCCAGCTGGCAAAAATCGTTAATTTTCCATTGCTTCTGTTACACCCTTTGCGTTTCCCGCCGTTTCGGCGGTCCGATGCACCAAGAGGCCCCAGAAAGTCCCAGGATGGTCCGAGGAAACGCCCTGGAAGGCCCCAAGACGGGCCAAGACGGACCCAGCACAATCCAAGGCGCGCTGCGACGGCTCAAGACGGCTCCAAGACAGCCCCAAGAGGGTGCCAACACGGCCCCTGCTGGGCCCAGGACGGCCCAAGGAGGCGCACAGGAGGGGCCCAAGACGACTCCAAGGCGGCCCCCTCACGGTCCCAGACGGCTCCAAGACAGCCCCACAATAGTGCCAACAAGGACCCCGATGGGCTCAGGACGGCCTACGGACGCGCCCATGAGAGGCCCACGACGAACCAAGACGGCCCCATCACGGCAAACGGCGCCCTCAAGACGGGCCTAGACGGCTCCAAGACGGCCCTCCCACACCCTTCGGGCGAACACTTGGGGGGGCTGGGAGCTTGCGACAAGTCTCCCACATTCATTGTCCTGCCCCATTCTGTTCGCCTGGAGGCCTCCTCCAACCCTGTGGGCGAACAAGAGGAAACCCAGCGGGCCGCCAACCCTGGGGCCCGTGGGCCCCGCGCCGCTTGGGCAGAAGACGAACGCCGGGTCTGACAGGCCAGCTACCGCCCCCCTTTGCCCGATATGCTGTGCCATTCTGTTCCCCCAGGGGCCTTGGCAAACTCTTCGGGCCAACCAGGGACCCACAGCAGCCAATTGATATGACCCAGGACAACCTTCCCTTCATTCCTTGCCCTGTCCCGTTCTGTTCGCCCGAAGGCCTCCACAGACCCTCTGGGCGAACAGAATGGGACATGGCGAACAAACCCTCCCGTTGGCGGTGATGCGACTGGATCGCACCATCAAGGCGTGCCCGGAGGTGATGGCCGACCCAACAGCGGTTTCTCTAAATATTTTACAGAATTTCAAATTTTCTTGAAGCTCTCTTGGGCCCTCCCTGTAGATCCTTGCGAGCCTCCCCGGCGCTTTCGGTGGCTTTCCCCGATGGCCTCCCGAGCCCTTCCCCGGGCGCTCCTGAGACGCCTCAGATGGGCTTCGACTTCGACGCACATCCCCGAGAGACTTCGAAACTGCCTCAATAGGAGGGGGGTGAACGAGCAGTGCGCTGGGCCAAGCTGCTGGAGCGCTGCAAGAGCTCGGACACGAAGGCGCGGTCTCGCTGCCGCCGCCCGAGCCGCCGCCGTGTTTGTAGATTTTCGGTACAATCTGCGCCGTTCCTCCGAGAACCATTCCAGAAAGATGTCGTGGACGGAGTCCACGGGTCAGCCCTAGTCTATACTATATGGCCGGAGGAACCGCGTGCCAGAAGGAAAAAGCGCCAAATGCCCGGAAACGGCTCCGAGACGCTCCGGAGGCCGCCCCGACGGCCCAAAGACGGCTCCGAGCCGCTCCGATGGCTCCGCTCAAGATGCCCCGAAGGCGCCCAAGAGGGCCCCGAGACGCGCAATGATCCGGCCAAGACGCCCGAGATTGGCCCAAGACGGCCCAAGAGCTCCCCAAGACGGCCCAACAGGCCTCCCAAGAGGCGCTCCAAGAGAGCCCCGAGAGGCCAAAATCGTTGATTTTCATTGTTTTTTTCCGAGGTTTTTTGCTTCCTGGCTTTTTCGGCTTCCCGACGCTCCGAACCCCCCCCCCGAGGCATCCAAGACCGCTCCAAGACGGTCCACGAGGGCCCCAAGACGGTCAAGGCGGCCCCAGGACGGCCCCAGAGGCGCCCAAGACAGGCCAACGGGACCCCAAGATGGCCCGAAGAGCGGCCCAAGACAGGCTCCCAGACGGCCCGAGAACCGCCCAAGATGGCCCGAAGAGCGGCCCAAGATGGCTCCCAGACGGCCCGAGAACCGCCCAAGAAGGCCCTAGGGGGCCCCAAGACAGCCCAAGGGGCACGATAGACGAGCCCAGAGAGGCCCAAGAGGCCCCCAGGAGCCCAAAAGAGGTCCCCAAGAGGTGCCACGGAGGCCGACGAGGGGACCGCCTCAGGAGGTTTTGGACGGTTTACGACGGTTTTGGAAGGATTTTGGCCTTCTCGCCTTTTCCGCTTGCCGACGCTCGAAGACGGCCCAAGAGGCCTCCAAGAGCGCCCCAGAACGGCCCAAGAGGTTTCCAAGAGCGCCCCAAGACAGCCCAAGAGGGCCCCAAGACGACCCAAGAGACGCTCAAGACGGCCCACGAGGGCCCGAAGACAGGCCCAAGAGGGGGCCAAGAGGGGGACCACGGACTGAAAATCCGAGTATTCCGCCCCAAGAGGGCGCCAGGAGGCCCAAACAGGCCCCCAAGAGGCCCCAAGGGGCCGCCAAGAATCCCCCGAAGAGGCCCCAGGAGGCTCCCAAGGAGCCCAAACGAGGCCCCAACAGAGGCCCCAACAGCTTCCAAAATGGCCCCAAAGAGGCCTCGAGCCCGCCTCCGGGCTTCCTCGCCGCGAGGGTGCCAGCACGGCCCCAGACGGGCCCAGGACGGCCCAAGGCGCGCTCAAGACGGCCCAAGACGACTCCAAGACGGTCCCAGGAGGGCGCGCCCAGGACGGCCCAAGGACGCGCTTGGTCGGGACCTCAAGACTGGCCCAAGATCGTTAATTTTCCATTGCTTCCTGTAACACCCTTTGCGTTTCCCGTCGTTTCGGCGGTCCGATACACCAAGAGGCCCCAGAAAGTCCCAGGAGGGTCCGAGGAAACGCCCTCGAAGGCCCCAAGACGGGCCAAGACGGACCCAGCACAACCCAAGGCGCGCTGCGACGGCTCAAGACGGCTCCAAGACAGCCCCAAGAGGGTGCCAACACGGCCCCTGCTGGGCCCAGGACGGCCCAAGGAGGCGCACAGGAGGGGCCCAAGACGACTCCAAGGCGGCCCCCTCACGGTCCCAGACGGCTCCAAGACAGCCCCACGAGGACCCCGATGGGCCCAGGACGGCCTACGGACGGCCCATGAGGGGCCCACGACGAACCAAGACGGCCCCTATCACGGTACACGGCGCCCTCAAGACGGGCCTGGACGGCTCCAAGACGGCCCTTTGAGGGAGCCAACGCGGCCCCACACCCTTCGGGCGCACACTTGGGGGGGCTGGGAGCTTGCGACAAGTCCCACATTCATTGTCCTGCCCCATTATGTTCGCCTGGAGGCCTCCTCCAACCCTGTGGGCGAACAAGAGGAAACCCAGCGGGCCGCCAACCCTGGGGCCCGTGGGCCCCGCGCCGCTTGGGCAGAAGACGAACGCCGGGTCTGACAGGCCAGCTACCGCCCCCCTTTGCCCGATATGCTGTGCCATTCTGTTCCCCCAGGGGCCTTGGCAAACTCTTCGGGCCAAGCAGACCGGACCCCTGGGACAGCAGCCAATTGATATGACCCTGGGACCTCTCCGCATTCTTCGGACGAGCACCTGGGGGGCCCAGGAGATTCGGACAAGTCTTCCCCATTCCTTGCCCTGTCCCGTTCTGTTCGCCCGAAGGCCTCCACAGACCCTCTGGGCGAACAGAATGGGACATGGCGAACAAACCCTCACGTTGGCGGTGATGCGACTGGATCGCACCATCAAGGCGCGCCCGGAGGTGATGGCCGACCCAACAGCGGCTTCTTTACAGATTTCACAGAATTTCACATTTTCTTGAAGCTCTCTTGTGCCCTCCCTGTAGATCCTTGCGAGCCTCCCCGGCGCTTTCGGTGGCTTTCCCCGATGGCCTCCCGAGCCCTTCCCCGAACGCTCCTGAGACGCCTCAGATGGGCTTCGACTTCGACGCACATCCCCGAGAGACTTCGAAACTGCCATCAATAGGAGGGGGGTGAACGAGCAGTGCGCTGGGCCAAGCTGCTGGAGCGCTGCAAGAGCTCGGACACGAAGGCGCGGTCCCGCTGCCGCCGCCCGAGCCGCCGCCGTGTTTGTAGATTTTCGGTACAATGTGCGCCGTTCCTCCGAGAACCATTCCAGAAAGATGTCGTGGACGGAGTCCACGGGTCAGCCCTAGTCAGCTGCAACGCTGGGATCAGCGCGTGCGAGAAGGGCTGGCAGTGGCAGCGGGCCCTGGCGCTGCTGAGCGAGATGTGTGAGGCGAAGCTAGAGCCTGACGTCATCAGCTATAGTGCTGGGACCCTCGCTTGCGCGAGGGGCGAGCAGTGGCAGCGGGCCCTGGCGCTGCTGAGCGAGATGTGGGAGGCGAAGCTAGAGCCCAACGTCATCTATATTACAATACCTGGTATTGCGCGTGCGAGAAAGGCGAGCGATGGTCACCTGCGGCGGCGCCCCGGGGGTCCCGCCCGTGGGGTGACGCCGTCTCGGCCCGGCACAGCCCAGGGACGGCCCATGAGGGCCCCGACGCGGAGGCCTCGAGAGTCTCCCGGAAGCTCCCCAGAGAGCCCGAGAGGGCCCCAGGACGGGTTCGGAGGGCCCCCGCGAGCTTCCACGGAGCTCCCAGGGGACCCCCACGAGGGCCCCGAGGCCGCAAAACAGTCGATATTCTCTAGGGTTTTTGACGTTTCCGGTGGTGCTCTTCCCGCCCGCCCCAAGATGCCCACCATGGCACTGCGGGCGTCCGAAATCGGGCCCATGCTGCCCGGGGGGCCTCCAAGAGAGTTCTCAAGACGACCCAGAGGCCCCCGATCGAGCTCCCGGGGCCCCCAAGACGGCCCAAGAACCCCCGAAACGGCCCCAAGGGACGCCTTTCCCCCCCCTCTGGGCCCCTCCACGGCCAGCAAGGCTCCAAGACGCCCCCAGAAGGCCCCGGAGGCGCCCCCAAGAGGCCTCCCGGCGCTCTCCAGAGGTTCCCAGAAGGCTCCAGAGGCGCTCCCAAGAGCTCTCCAGAGGCTCGCAGAGGTTCTCCAGAGGCTCCCACAGAGCCCCACGAGGACCCCCTCCCGGGTATCGGAGGGCCCCCCCGCCGCTTCCCCGATGCCTCCGCTGGGAACAGCCTGCTACAGCACGGTGCACTCCAGGACCTCTCAGGCATGACCGCCCCTTCCCCCCCCGCCTCCACCCCAAGAGCGTGGCCCCTTCGCGGGTTCCTCAGGACACGTCGGCCCATCCACCCTTGCGCAGCCAGCGTGCCCTGGGCCTTCCTGCTCCGGAGCATCGCCCCTGATTCGAAGAAACCACACCCCACACCTCTTGGGATAAGCATCACCTGGGAGGGGATGCAAAAAAGCCCTGCTTGGACCACCCGCAGACATCCCAGGCCCCCTTTCCATGGACCCTCCCGCACGGAGCGTGTCCCAAGAGGTGTGGGGTACGGTTTTCTCCATGCCAAATGCGCGCTCCCCCTCGCCTTCCTCCTCCCCGCCCCTTGCTCGCGCCCCCCTGTTCCTGCGGCTGCTGTTGCTGCTGCTGCTGCTGCTGCTGCTGCTGCTGCCGTTGCTCTCCCTCCGCCTCGTGCTGCTCCGCCTGCTGGACCCCGCCGCCCCTCCATCCCTGCTCCCCCCTGCCCCTCTATCCCCTGACGACGACGACGACAGCGGCGACGACGCCGTTGACGACGACGATGACGACGACGACGACGACGACGACGACGACGACGACGACGACGACGACCATGACGACGACGACGACGACGACGACGACGACGACGACGAGGACGAGGACGAGGACGAGGACGAGGACAAGTACGAGGAGGACGAGGACGAGAAGGCCCCCAGGAGGCCCCCGGAGGTCCGCGTTGCTTTTGTTGTTGCTGGAGCTGCTGCTGCAGCTGTTGCTGCTGCTAGTGCCGATGGTGCTGGATCTGCTGCTGCTGCTGCTGCTGCTGCTGCTGCTTCTGCTGCTGTTGCTGCTGCTGCTGCTGCTGCTGCTAGCGCTGCTCCAGACGCCGTCAGGATCATCAAGCAAACAGCGCACCCTGAAGCAAGAAGCAGCAGCGAGCGCACGCTCAATCCTCTGGCATTCGTGGACGGTATACTACAATTCCGGGCGAAGCGCTTGCGAAAAGGTCAAGCAGTGGCAGCGCCCCGGGCCGCCCAGAGAGCTCGCGGGCCGACCGGAGAGCCTCCGGGCCGCTGCCCGACGGGCCCAGGAGGCTTCCGGACCGCTCGCGGACTGATCCAGGATTCCCAGATCGCTCCAAGACGGCCTCAGGAGGTCCCGAAGACGGCCCAAGACGGTCCAAGAGTGTATCCGAGACGCTTAAGATGGCTTCCAGACGCCTTCAAGACGGCCCAAGACGCCTCCACGAGGCCCCCAGCGCGCTCGAAGTGCACCTCCAAGAGGGGCCGCAGAAGCCAAAATCGTTGATTTTCTTTGTTTTTCAAAACATATTTTTGGCCTTCTCGCTTTTTCGGCTTTCCGACGCTCCAAGACCGCCCAAGAGGCCCCCAGGACCGTTCCAAGACGGCCCAAGAGGCCTTCAAGACGGCCCCAAGACGGCCCAAGAGGGCCCCAAGACGGCCCAAGAGTCGTCCAAGACGGCCCAAGAGGGCCCCAAGAAGGCCCCAAGAGAGGCCCAAGACAGGGACCCAGAACCGAAAAATCCAAGCCTCCACCCCAAGAGGCCCCCAGGAAGCCCCAAGACGACCCAAAGAAACGCCAGGACGCTCCCAAGACATCCCCAGGAGGCCCCAGGAGGCCCCCCAGAGGCCGCCCAGCGCCCCAAAAGGCTCCCAAGAGGCTCTAAAAGAGGGCCCAAGATGCCCCAAGACGCGCCCAAACTGCTACCAAGAAGCCCCCAAACTGTCTCCCAGAGGCTCCCGAGAGGCCACCCACGAGATCCCAATCAACATCCACGAGATCTCTTACCCATTACCCAGGCCCGCGGCGAGATTGCCCGCAGGCCACTACAGCCGGTTCGGGGGCCCTACGTATACCAGCACCCGCACCCTTGGCTGTATCGGGGGCCTCACCGCTGCTCTCTCGGTTCTGCTGGCTTCGACCTGCCAGAGCTCTGAGCCGCTCCCCGACGGCCCCAGGACGCCCCTGGAGCGCTCCCCGACGGCTCCAGGACCCCCACATCGCTCCAAGACGGCCCCAAAGACGCCCAAGAGAGCTGAAGCCGATCCGGCCAGAGCCCCACGACGGCCTCGAAATGCCCCAGAGACATGCCTCGAGGGCCCCGTGGACCGCGCAAAATGCACCAATTACCGTTTCCCGGAGGTTTTGGAGGATTCTTGCTCTTCCCGCCATTTCGGGACACGAACGGCCCTTCACGGCCCCAGGACCTTCTCAGATCACCCCTACACCGCCCAACAGAACCCGAGGATGGCCTTCATATGGCCCAAGAAGGGCCAGAGACCGCCGAAGAAGGCCCTAAGACAGCCCGAGAGAGTTTCAAGTCACGCAGAAGACAGCGACAACTGGGCCTCAGGTGCCGCCCAACAGAGCCCAAAGCGAGCTCCGACACGGCCCGAGACCCCCAAGATGGCCCCAAGACCTCCCTGCGCGGCCCCCAACTGAGGCCCGCAAACGTGTTCCCCTCATTCTGACTATGCCTGAAAAGCCAGGTGTGTTTGCTAATCGCCCCCAGGCCCGGCGCGATTAGCAAAAACCCATTCCTTTTCACGCTTCCAGGTCAGTGCCCCTGGAGCTCCCCCGACTGCTTTCCAGGGTGGCCCCCAGACGTGGCCCCGTAAACGTCGGCCTCACACGTGGCACCCAAACAGGACCCCCAAAGGCGGCCCCCACATAAAGCCTCCGAAGGTCGTCCCTCCCGCCCCAGTAAGCGTGGCCCCCGAACGTCGCCCCCACGAGTAGCCCCCAGGCGCCCCCAAACCTGGCCCCCACACATAGCCACCAACCGTTGCCCTCAAACGTGACCACACATCTGCCTCCGAAGGTCGCCCCTACCGCCTGCCCCAGGGACGCCCGAGCTGTTCAACTTCGACGAGTTGGTCGCCTATGGCGTGCGAGTCCAAGGCTCAGCACGCCGTGGATTTAATCCACGGGTTCACACCAGTCAGCTACGTCGCTGGGATCAGCGCGTTCACGAAGGGCGAGCAGTGGCAGCGGGCCCTGGCGCTGCTGAGCGAGATGTGGGAGGCGAAGCTGGAGCCCAATGTCATCTACACTACAACGCAGGAACACGAGCGTGCGGGAAGTGCGGGCGCTGGCGGGGCGTAACCGGCCCCCCTGGTCGCCCCACGACTGCCCGAGACGCACTAGATGGCCACAGAGCGCCCAAGACGGCCCAAGAGGGCCTTCGACTAGGTCCCACAGCGCTCCGAGATGCCCAAGCTAGGCACCAGACGGCCCAAAAGTCCTCCCGAGACGCTCCAAGTCGGCTCCAGGACGAGCCCCCAAAAAGCCAGATCAATGAAAAATCGTTAAAATTCCTAAGGGAAACGAGCCTTTTTCCAGGTCCACTGCTTTTCGTCCACTGCGATGTCCACACGGCCCTACTGGCCCTCCAGATTACCCCACCACGCCTCTGGAAGCCCCCTGGACGGCCCCCAGACGGCCCCACGATGGCTCTTGAGGCGCACGAGGCCGCCGAGAGAGCATCCAGACGACCCAAGAGGGCCCCAAGACGGCCCAAGACGGCCCCAGGAGTGCCTCATAAGGTGAAACTCCAACTGGCATTTCGCGCCCTCCGCTCCAGGATGATCCCAGAAACCGCTAGTTGCCCTCCAAGAATCCCCCCCGAGGCCCCAGAAGGCCCCACAGTGCAGGAAGACGGCCCAAGCGGGCTCCAAGAGGCCCCCAAGAAGGGCTCCGAGACGATAATTACGCTACCGAGGAACCCCACATACTTTATTTTATGTCCCGTGTGCACCACGCTACCACTACCAGCGCCACCACCACGAGCCACGCGAGCCAGCCAGCCAGCAACCAAGACAACGTCGTAGTCGTCGTCGTCGTCGTCGTCGTCGTCGTCGTCGTCGTCGTCGTCGTCGTCGTCGTCGTCGTGGTCGTCATGGTCGTTGCCGTCGTCGTCGTCGTCGTCGTCGTCGTCGTCGTCGTCGTCGTCGTCCTCGTGGTCGTCGTCGTCGTCGTCGTCGTCCCCTCGACCGAAATCGGCTCAAAATCAATCCCCAGACCCCTCCTGGGGTCTCCCCGATTCAGTTTTTCGTTCCAGATCGATTCCTGGCGGTCCTGGAGCCCTGGGGCTTAGAACGGGCCTCCAGACACCGAAAGCGGGAAAAAACCTCCTCGAACCTCGAAGTTCGTCGTCGCCGTCGTCGTCGTCGCCGCCAGACATGGTCAGACATGTGGAGCGGCAGAGGGCGGGAGCGGAGGCCGGGGTGGCCGGCCAGAGCTCCAGCAGACCGACGACGGCGACGACGACGACGACCTCTCTCGCTCTGCCTTCCGCCACCATCTCTTCTCCTCTCTCATTCCTCCTCCTCTTCCCTTGCAAAACCTCCAGGAGGGCGCGCGATTGTCAGTGACTCTGCGAAGCACACAGTTCTTACCCCAGTCGCGGGCCATAGTTTTAACATGCCTTCCTCCTCCTTCTTTTCCTCCTCCTCCTCCTCCCTCCTCCTCCTCCTCCTCCTCCTCCTCCTCCTCCTCCTCCTCCTCCTCCTCCTCCTCCTCCTCCTCCACCTCCTTCTCTTCTTACATCTTCGTCGACGTCGTCGCCAGCATTTGTAGGAGGGCTATGGGGAGTGAAGAGGAGAAACAGTTTTTGATTGGTACACGAGGCGTCCAAGAGGCAACGAACACTATGGAGCGTGACCTTCGGCGAAAAGCCTCCGATCAGAACTACATTTCGGCGGAAAACTTCCTGCGGCGCCTACGGGATCAAAACGGAGCGCAGCAGTCTTCGGCATAAAGCCTCCGATCGTGCCTCACTGGCGTGCTCCATTCTACATATCCCAGCCGTGAACCTCGCTCACACACGGCGAGCTGGTGATAGAGTGCAACTCAAGCGGGCCCTCCGCCCGCCATATGTTCCACACTCCGTTCCGCTTTCGTCAACAGGTTCTCGAGCTGAACTGATTCTCGCAGGCTTTGCGACCAAGGTATTTCTGCCCAGCGGCGGTCCGTCTGAGCCGGCTCAGGGGACAGCTGAATGCGAGAGGTACCCGTGGAACGAACAGAGGTAGCAAGCAGAACTGCTGGGGACCGCTGAGGGGTGAAGGCCTGCATGGGCGTGGACTTGATAGGCGTGTCCTGCGCGGGCGTGGCAACGCCCCCGTTGCCGGCGTCGCCGACCCGCCGAACTTTCGCCAACGGCGAGCCATCGCCTTCCTCCGTCCCCCCCCCGGCTGATCAGCTGGGAACCCGCCGGACGAAGGGTTCAGCAAGTACCTGACCAAGCATTGCCTCCTTGCATCGTCGTCGCCTCGGTGACGCGGCAAATTGTTGTACCTGGCGAGGAGCGTCCCAGGCCACCAATTCAGAATCTGTCGCTGGTAAGCATGAGAGGCGGTGTGTACCAAAACGTTCCCATGCCTGACAACATACGCGCGCAAACCATCTAGGTTCACCTCGGCGCCCATCTCCAACATTGTGGTCTTGAGCTGCTCGCACGAAGGTGGCAATGCGGTGATGGCGCATTTGGACGCCAGGACAGGGAGGTTACCTTTGACGGAAAATCACTGACGGTCGCCAGCTTTCACACATCGAGCTGCGTGAACCGGCATGAGCCAAAGTGGCAACAGGTCTTGATGATGCTGATGTTGATGATGGTGATGATGATCATTATGATGATGATGATGATATGATGATGATCATGATGATGATGATGATGATGATGATGATGATCATGATGATGATGATGATGATGATGATGATGATGATGGTGATGGCGCCCCCCTTGGCTTGTGCTCCTTTGTGTCCTTACACCCTGAGAAAACCCACCCCGCGCGCACTCCCTCTGGCGTCGAGAGAGTGCCACGCCTGCTATGCCCTGGACGAAAGGCGCGCATAGCGGCCGCGGTGAGAGACCACCCCCTGCGCACCCCCTCTGGTGTCGAGAAAGTACCACGCCTGCTGTGCCCTGGACGAGAGGCGCGCGTAGCGGCCGCGGTGAGAGACCACCCTCTGCGCACCCCCTCTGGTGTCGAGAACATGCCACGCCTGCTATGCCTGGACGAGAGGCGCGCATGGCGGCCGCGGTGAGAGACCACCCCCTGCGCACCCCCTGTGGGGTCGAAAAAGTCGCCTGCGGTGCCTGGGCGAGAGGCGCGCGTAGCGGCCGCGGTGAGAGACCACCCCCTTGCGCACTCCTCATGGTGTCGAGCAAGTGCCACGCCTGCTATGCCCTGGACGAGAGGCGCGCATAGCGGCCGCGGTGAGAGACCACCTCCTGCGCACCCGTTCTAGTGTCGAGAAAGTGCCACGCCTGCGGTGCCCTGGACGATAGGCGCGCATAGCGGCCGTGGTGAGAGACCACCTCCTGCGCACCCCCTATGGTGTCGAGAAAGTGCCACGCCTGCGGTTCCCTGGACGATAGGCGCGCGTAGCGGCCGTGGTGAGAGACCACCTCCTGCGCACCCCCTATGGTGTCGAGAAAGAGCCACGCCTGCGGTGCCTGGACGAGAGGCGCGCATAGCGGCCGCGGCGAGAACCCACCTCCTGCGCACCCCCTACGGGGTCGAGAGAGTGCCACGCCTGCGGTGCGTGGACGAGAGGCGCGCATAGCGGCCGCGGTGAGAGACCACCCCCTGCGCACCCCCTCTGGTGTCGAGAAAGTGCCACGCCTGCGGTGCCCTGGACGAGAGGCGCGCGTAGCGGCCGCGGTGAGAGACCACCCCCTGCGCACCCCCTCTGGTGTCGAGAAAATGCCACGCTATGTGATGCGTGTGCGGCTGTGCCACGCCTATTCTGTCTTGTGATGTGCTGTGTTGCTGTAGTGTGTCACGCCTGTGCCACGCCTGTTTTGTATTGTCCTGTGCTGTGTTGCTGTCGTGTGTCACGCCTGTGCCGCGCCTTGACGACATGCCGATGCGTGCCACGCCTGTGCCACGCCTGTTCTGTCTTGTGCTGTGCTTTGCTGCTGTAGTGTGTTGTTTGTGTGTGGTTCGATGCGGTCACGCCTGCCGTGCCCTGCGCGCCTGCCCTGTGTGCCGCGCTGTGCTGAGCTGTGCTGAGCTGTGCTGTGCTGTGCTGTGCCGAGCTGAGCTGTGCTGAGCAGTGCTGTGTTGTGCTGCGCTGCGCTGTGTTGTGAAGTGTGCTACGCGTGTCTCATGTACGTGCCGTGCAGGTGTTGCGCGTGGGTGAGGGAGTGTATGCGTGTATGTGTGTGTGGTTGTGTCTGTGTGTGTTTGTGTCTGTGTGTGTGTGTCTGTGTGTGTATGTTTCTGTGTCGGTGTGCCTGTGTATGTATGTATGTATGTCACGTTTGCCACGCTTTGCGGGGAAGGGAGGTGTGCGGGTGAGACGCGGGTGCGACGCGGCAGAGAAGAAAACCATAACCCCACGAAACATGTTGGGAAAAAAGATGGGTTGTTACGAATTTTCCAAGGGTTTCAGCGTTTTCGTTTTTCAGAGTCTCCACGCTCCCAGCCGGTCCCGGGGCCCCCGAGAGAGCTCCCATACGGCCCAAGAGGGCCCCAAGACGGCCCACAAGCCCCCCAAGACGGCCCAAGACGGTCCCAAGAGGACCGCACGAGGGGAACTCGAACTGACATTTCGCGCCCTCCGCCCCAGGATGATCCCAGACACCGCCAGCTGGCCCCAAGGAGGCCCGCCAGACGCCCCAGAAACGCCCCGAAGAGGCCCAAATCAGGCCCCCAGAGACTCGAGAGGCCAGAAGACACCCCCGAAGCCGCCTTCAAGAGGCTTCCGAGGGAAGATCCCTCGGAGAGCTCTGGAACCGCGCCTGCCACCCTGGAAAATAAGGCTCCGATGCGCCTCTTATTTTCTTCCCTCCTTTGCAAAAGGCTCCAGTCTGACTTACTCGCATCTTCGGAGCCTCCACGCCCCAAGCCGGCCCCAGGGCTCCCAAGAAGGCTTCCGAGGGAGGATCCCTCAGAGAGCTCTGGAACCGCGCCTGCCACCCAGGAAAATAAGGCGCCGATGCGCCTCTTATTTTTTCCCTCCTTTGCCAAGGCTCCAGGCTGAGTTCGGGATCAAGCAGCAAGAAGCGACATAATCAAGCGGCAAACGCCGAAGAAAGACAGAACGATCAGCCTCGAGTGGCAACACGCAGCACTCAGCAACAGCAAGCGGATGTAAAAGGCACTGGGCAGAAGCAAGCACGCTTGCCCAGACACCGCTCGCCACCTCGAGCAGATGTCGTGGACGTAGGTCCACTGCTTTTCGTCCACTGCGATGTCCACACGGCCCTACTGGCCCTCCAGATCACCCCAACACGCCTCTGGAAGCCCCCTGGACGGCCCCAAGACGGCCCCACGATGGCTCTTGAGGCGCCGATGGCAGCCCAAGAGGCTGCCACGACAGCGCCGCGACGGTCCCGAAACGAGTCAAGACGGCTCCGAGACGGCTCCAAGACGGCCCCAGAGGCGCTAAAGACGGCTCCCCACTGCCCCGAGACGGCCCCAGAGGCTCCCTAGAGGACCCCACCAAGGCTCTAGAGGCCTCCAAGAGCCTCCAACAGTCCTCCGAAGCATGTCCCCAGAGGCCAACATCCTGTATTTTTCCATGGTTTTTCAAGGAGTTCTGCCTGCTCACCTTCTCGGCTAGCCGACGCTCCAAGCCGGCCGAAGAGACCCAGAAGACCGCCCCAGGACGGCCCAACAGGCCTCCAAGCGCGTCCCCAGAAGGCCCAGGGAGCCCCAAGATGGCCCAAGAGGCGCCCGAGACGGCCCCGGAGGACCCCAAGCCAGGCCCAAGAGGGGGCCCAAGCACGGGGAAAAACCCTGACACTTCGAGCCCTGGGCCCCCATACGCCCACACAAGGCCCCAAGACCCCCCCAAAGGGAACGCTAAGGTCCCCAGAGGCCCCAAGAAGCCGAAAGCAAGCCCCATGAGGCCCCAAGTCGGCCCCCAAGAGGCCCCAAAGCTGCCTCCCAGAGGGACCCCAGACGCCTCTGAGCCATTACCCAGGCACAGGCACGGTGGCGGATTTCGCCGAAGGCCATGTTGCGTGCCAGAAGGTCCTGTGTCTTGAAATGTCCGCCGGGCTCTCCAGGCCGCCCTGCGAGACCACGGGCCGCTGCGAGACGGTTCCGAAACGCTCTCGAGGGCGCCGGGACAGACCAAGAGGGACCCAACCGAACCCTAGCTCGGCCCCAGAGGCCTGCAGGCCAGGAGGCTCCCAAGGCGGCCCAGGAGGACCCCCAGGAGGGACCCAAGAGGCAAGAATTGCCCCCTTCCTTTTGGAAAACGTACATTTATGATCTGCTCGCTCTTTTCGTCTTCACTGTGTCCAAGACGGCTATACAGGCCTTCCCGATCGCCCCAAGACGCCCCCAGAGCACCCCAGCTGGGCCCCCTAACGGCCCGAGGCGGGCCCGCGACGGCTCTAGAGACGCCCTAGACGGTCCAAGAGGCAACCAAGACAGCCCCAAGAGCGGTAAGTAACGGCCCCAAGACGGCCCCAAGACGGTCCGAGCTGCGCCCAAGACGGCCCCACACGGCCCCAAGACGGCCCAAGAGGCATTTAAGACGGCCCAAGAGGGACCCAAGGGATTCCCAGGAGGCCAGAAAGAGGCCCCCAAACGGCCCCCACGAGGCCCTAAGTGGCTTCCACCTTGCCTCTAAGAGAGGGGGGTCGGACGAGAGGCGAGGGCCGGACCGCATGCCCACAAGAGCTGTTTTCAACGCTCTGGGGCCCTTCCATGTTTGTTCTTTTGGGAGCGGTCCAGAGCGCCCCAGAGCGCTCCGGGAGCCCTTCGGGCGCTCCAGGACCCTTGGAGGCTCCCCAGATGGCGCCATGAGGGCCCCACACGGCGCCATGCGGGCCCCAGACGGTCCCTGCACGATCCGGGAAGCCCCACAGAGCGTCCACGAGGCCCCTCAAATGGGCACGACACGACCCAAGCGAGCGCCAAGGCGCTCCGAGAGGCCTCCAAAAGGCCTCACAAGAGGGTCCCGAGTGGTCAAAATCGTTTGTTGTCCTACGCTTTCCTAAAGATTTCCCGCTTGCCGCCAACTCAGCTTTCGGACACTCGAAGCACCCCTGGAAGACTTCAAGGCCACCCCAAAAGGACCCCAAACGCCCCCAGGAGGCTCCCAGGAGGGCCCCAAGACGGGCCAAGACCGCCCCACCACGGCCCGAGGCGCGCTGAAGACGGCCCAAGACAGCTCCAAGACGGCTCCACGAGGGTGCCAACACGGCCCCAGACGGGCCCAGGACGGCCCAAGGCGCGCTCAAGACGGCCCAAGACGACTCCAAGACGGTCCCAGGAGGGTAGGCCCAGGACGGCCCAAGGAGGCGCCCGGTCGGGGCCTCATGACGGGCCAAGATGGCAAGAGAGCCCCAGCTGGCAGAAATTGTTAAGTGTCCATTGTTTATTGTTACACCCTTTGCGTTTCCCGCCATTTCGGCGGTCCGATGCCCCAAGAGGCCCCAGAAAGTCCCAGGAGTGTTCGAGGAAACGCCCAGGAAGGCCCCAAGACGGGCCAAGACGGATCCAGCACAAGCCAAGGCGCGCTGCGACGGCTCAAGACAGCTCCAAGACAGCCCCAAGAGGGTGCCAACACGGCCCCTGCTGGGCCGAGGACGGGCCAAGGAGGCGCACAGGAGGGGCCCAAGACGACTCCAAGGCGGCCCCCTCACGGCCCCAGACGGCTCCAAGACAGCCCTGCGATAGTGCCAACGAGGATCCCGATGTGCCCAGGACGGCCTACGGACGCGCCCATGAGGGGCCCACGACGAACCAAGACGGCCCCATCACGGCAAACGGCGCCCTCAAGACGGGCCTAGATGGCTCCCAGACGGCCCTTTGAGGGAGCCAACGCGGCCCCACACCCTTCGGGCGAACACTTGGGCTGGGAGCTTACGACAAGTCTCCCACATTGTCCTGCCTCATTCTGTTCGCCTGGAGGCCTCCTCCAACCCTGGGGGCGAACAAGAGGAAACCCAGCGGGCCGCCAACCCTGGGGCCCGTGGGGCCCGCGCCGCTTGGGCAGAAGACGAACGCCGGGTCTGACAGGCCAGCTACCGCCCTCCTTTGCCCGATATGCTGTGCCATTATGTTCCCCCAGGGGCCTTGGCAAACACTTCGGGCCAACCAGACCGGACCCCTGGGACAGCAGCCAATTGATATGACCCAGGGACCTCTCCGCACTCTTCGGACGAGCACGTGGGGGGCCCAGGAGATTCGGACAAGTCTTCCCCACTTCTTGCCCTGTCCCGTTCTGTTCGCCCGAAGGCCTCCACAGACCCTCTGGGCAAACAGAATGGGACATGGCGAACAAACCCTCCCGTTGGCGGCGATGCGACTGGATCGCACCATCAAGGCGTGCCCGGAGGTGATTGCCGACCCAACAGCGGTTTCTCTAAAGGTTGTTTAGAATTTCAAATTTTCTTGAAGCTCTCTTGGGCCATCCCTGTAGATCCTTGCGAGCCTCCCCGGCGCTTTCGGTGGCTTTCCCCGATGGCCTCCCGAGCCCTTCCCCGGGCGCTCCTGAGACGCCTCAGATGGGCTTCGATTTCGACGCACTTCCCGGAGAGACTTCGCAACTGCCATCAATAGGAGGGGGGTGAACGAGCAGTGCGCTGGGCCAAGCTGCTAGAGCGCTGCAAGAGCTCGGACACCAAGGCGCGGTCTCGCTGTCGCCGCCCGAGCCGCCGCCGTGTTTCTGTAGATTTTCGGTTCAATCTGCGCCGTTTTTCCGAGAACCATTCCAGAAAGATGTCGTGGACGGAGTCCACGGGTCAGCCCTTGTCTTCTCTACAATGCAGGGACCCGTGCGTGCGGGAAGTGTCCCTGTCTTGATGGGCGTAAAATGCCCCACAACGGCTCCAGGGACGCCCCAGAGGCGCTCACGCGGCCCCAGAGGCGCCCAGGACGGCCCCAGACACCCCCAAAACGGCCCAAGAGCGCTCCGGACCGCCGAAACGGCCCCGACAAGGCCCAGGAGGCCTCCACGACGGCCCCAGAGACGCTCAAGAGGCGTCCCAGGATGGCCCCCACAGGTCCAAATCATTATTTTTCAAACGAGAAACGTCCAATGTTAGCACACACTGCTTGCCGGGAGTATGGCGCGGAAGCTGGGACAAGAGGCCCCCACGACCGCCCCAAGACGGCCCAAGAGGCCCCCCAGGGGCACGAAAACCGGCCCGCGAGAACGTCCAGAGACCCAAGATGCGCCCAACACGGCCCCCAGGCGGCCCCAAGAGGCTCCCAGGAGGCGCCCAGGACGGCCCCAGACACCCCCAAGACGGCCCAAGAGCGCTCCAAGAGAGCCCAAGACCGCCGAAAACACACCCAAGACGGCCCAGGAGGCCTCCACGACGGCCCCAGAGACGCCCAAGAGGCGTGCAAGGATGGCCCCCAGAGGCGAAAATCATTGTTTTCCCGAAGAAAAACGCTCACTTCCAGCATGCGCTGCTTCACGGGAATATGGCGCAGAAGCTGGTCCCAGGTCCCCACGACTGCCCCAAGACGGCCCAAGAGGCCCCCAAGACGCACGAAAACCGGCCCGAGAGGGCGTCAAGAGAGCCTAAGAGGCGCCCACAACGGCCCCAGGGTGACACCAAGAGGCGCCCAGGACGGCCCCAGGTATCCCCAAGACGCTCCAAGAGCGCTCCACGACAAGCCAAGACTGCCTCTTGCGGCGCCAAGACGGCCCAAGACGCCTCTACGACGGCCCAAGAGACGCCGAAGAGGCTTCCCAGGAGGGCTTCCCAGGAGGGCCCCGAGACGGCCCAAGACGCACCCAAGCCAGCCCCAAGAGCAGTTAACAATGGCCCAAGACGGCCCCACCGCCCCGTCTCCAAGACGGCTGTAGATGCCCCCACCTCCCCGTCTCCAAGCCTTTCCGTTCGGACAGTCTCCAAGACGGTCTCTGGGCCGTCAGGGACGGCTCCAGAGGCGCCCGAGACGGCTCAAGAAACACCAAAGACAACCCCAAGAGCGCCCAATATTGGCCCAAGATGGCCCCAAGATTGTCCCAAGATGGTCCAAGAGGCCCCCAAGACGCACGAAAACCGGCCCGAGAGGGCGTCAAGAGAGCCCAAGAGGCGCCCACAACGGCCCCAGGGTGACACCAAGAGGCGCCCAGGACGGCCCCAGGTATCCCCAAGACGCTCCAAGAGCGCTCCACGACAAGCCAAGACTGCCTTTTGCGGCGCCAAGACGGCCCAAGACGCCTCTACGACGGCCCAAGAGACGCCGAAGAGGCTTCCCAGGAGGGCTTCCCAGGAGGCTCCCGAGACGGCCCAAGACGCACCCAAGCCAGCCCCAAGAGCAGTTAACAATGGCCCAAGACGGCCCCACCGCCCCGTCTCCAAGACGGCTGTAGATGCCCCCACCTCCCCGTCTCCAAGCCTTTCCGTTCGGACAGTCTCCAAGACGGTCTCTGGGCCGTCAGGGACGGCTCCAGAGGCGCCCGAGACGGCTCAAGAAACACCAAAGACAACCCCAAGAGCGCCCAATATTGGCCCAAGATAGCTCCAAGACTGTCCCAAGATGCCGAGAGGCGCCCAAGACGGCCCCACATCGCCCCAAGACGGCCCAGGACGCACTCAAGATTGCCCAAGAGGGCTTCAAGAGACCCCCAGGAGGACGAAAAGGGCCCCCAAGCGGCCCCCAAGAGGCGTTGGATGCTTCTCTCTTGGGGAGCGTCGAACTTCAGTATCGTCTTGGGGACTTATTGGACCCACTGCGAGCCATCTCTGCGCCATTTGGGGACGTCTTGGGGCGGTGCGCTCGAAAGGTCGATTCGTGTCCTCGCACTGGGGCCCGTCTCAGGGAGTTTCGTCTCGCCGCCCTCTTGCGGGCCTCCTGGGCCGCGCCCACTGGCCCCATTGTCACCACACTACCACATCAAATTATCATTCGGCCCCAGCGAAGAGCAGATAACTTCTCACGGCTGCCCTCCCCGCAGAAGCTATGATGAACACCGACTGCGGCGTCAGAAACAGCTGTCATGCCTACATGGGTGCGCTTCCATTGACACCGCCTCCACCACCGCGTTCCTGCCTTCAGGCCTGCTTGCCTGCATCCCTCGCCCACCTCCCCCTCCAGCGGCCACCTCCTCCATCCACACCGTCCCCTCCAACCTCCCCTTACCCGCGAGGCCCCAGAGACGCTCCACTTCCACGTCCAAGCCATGGCGGGCAGATTCCGCGGCCGGAAGGCCACGGGTCAGCCCTAGTCTCTACTACATTGCAGGGCCCAGTGCGTGCCAGAAGGGCGCAGGCTCCAATGGGTCAAAACCGCCCCGGGCTGGCCCCGGGCCGCCCCCGGCCGCCCAGGCAGGCTCCAGGACATGTCGAGAGGGCCCCCAGAAGCCCCCAAGACGGCCCCGGAGAGCCCCGGCACGCTTAAAGACGGGCCCAAGACGCCCGAGAGTCGCCCCAGACGGCCCAAGAGGCGTCCAAGACGCCCGAAGAGGCCTCCCAAGAGGCCTCCCAAGAGGGCCCCGAGCGACAGAAATCGTTGATTTTTATTGTGTTTTTCTATGTTTTCGGCCTCCTCGCCTCTTCGGCTTCCCGACGCTCCAAGACGGCCCAAGAAGTCCCCCCGACCGCTCCAAGACGGCCGAAGAGGACCCCAAGAGAGCCCCAAGACGGGCCAGGAGGGCCCCAAGACGGTCCCAAGACGCCCCAGGACGGCCCCAGGACGGCCCAGGAGGCGCCCCAGACGGCCAAGAGGCACCCAAGACGGCCCCAGGAGCGGCCCAAGACGGCCCAAGACAGCCCAAGAGGCGCCGAGGCGGGCCTCAGACGGCCCCAAGACGGCCCAAGAGGCACCCAAGACGGCCCGAGAGGGCCCTAAGACCCCCCCGGGAGGCCAAAAACAAGGCCGAAGAGGCTCCGAAACGGCCCCCACGAAGCCTTCAGTGGCTTCAGAATTCCCTCCAGGAGCGGGGGAGCGGACGAGAGGCGACATGCATATCGCAGGCAAAAACGCCCCAAGACATCCCCAAACGGCCCCCACGAAGCCCTACGTGGCCTCAGAATTGCTTCCAGGGGGGGGGAGCGGACGAGAGGCGACCGGCATATCGAAGGCACAAAAGAACAATGTTGGACGCTCCGAGGGCCTTCGATGTTTCTCTGTTGGGGAGAGTCGTCGTAGGATCGACGATTGCCGACCGAGGGCATGGAGAATCCAGCGAAAGAGGAGAAGAAGGTGGAAGAGGAGGAGGAGGAGGAGGCGGAGGAGGAGGAGGAGGAGGGAGGAAGCAGCAGGACCTCCGAGCAGCAGCAGCAGCTGAGGAACACAGGAGAGCAGGAGGTCCTGGAGGGTGTGGAGAGCGCCTTCAACTGGCCACGTCGAGCTGATGTCGTGGACGGAGTCCACAGGTCTGCCCTAGTCAGCTGCAACGCTGGG
This sequence comes from Prorocentrum cordatum, assembly GCA_963575745.1. Classification (NCBI taxonomy): domain Eukaryota; class Dinophyceae; order Prorocentrales; family Prorocentraceae; genus Prorocentrum; species Prorocentrum cordatum. The sequence goes on along the minus strand of CAUYUJ010017993.1, from coordinate 451,527 downwards.
ATCAGTGCGTGCGTGAAGGGCTGGCAGTGGCAGCGGGCGCTGGCGCTGCTGAGCGAGATGTGGGAGGCGAAGCTGGAGCCCGACGTCATCTCTTCTACAATGCAGGGGTCCGCGCGTGCGAGAAGGTCTTCTGTCTTGACTGCCTTTCCGGACCCTGCGGGGCGCCCTCCAGGGCGCAGATGCCCCCCAAACGGCCTCGGGATGGCTCCGAGAGGCTCTAGGGGGCGCCGAGACGGCCTCAGAGCACCCTTGGGAGCCCCAAGACAGCCTTCGAGGCCCCCGGACGGCCAGGAGGCTCGAGACGGCCCAGGAGGGCCTCCAGCAGAGCCCCAAGAGGCCCAAATCGTGCCATTCCCGACGGGAAACGTGCATGTTCAATCTACCTTGCTTGTTCGTCCTCGCAGCGTCCAAGACGGCCATACGGGCCCCGCAGCTCGCCCCAAGACGCGCCCAGACGCTCCCAGGAGGGCCCCCGAACGGCCCCACACGGCCCCGGGACTGACTGCTCCAGAGGCACCCGGGACGGCCCAAGACGCACCCAAGACAGCCCCAAGAGCAGCTAAGAATGGCCCAAGACGGCCCCACCGCCCCGTCTCCAAGATGGCTGTAGAGGCCCCCGCCGCCCCGTCTCCAAGCCTTTCCCTTTGGACAGTCTCCAAGACGGTCTCTGGGCCGTCCGGGACGGCTCCAGAGGCGCCAGAGACGGCTCAAGAAACACCAAAGACAGCCCCAAGAGCGCCCAGTATTGGCCCATGATGGCCCCAAGACTGTCCCAAGATGGTCCGAGAGGCGCCCAAGACGGCCCCACATCGCCCCAAGACGGCCCACGACGCACTCAAGACTGCCCAAGGGGGCTCCGAGAGACGCCCAGGAGATCGAAAAGAGGCAGCCAGGGGGAGACGCCCTGGGCTCCGAGAGACGCCCAGGGCTCTCTTGGGGAGCGTCGAATTTCCAGCATCGTCTTGGGGGCTTCGTGGACCCTCTGGGAGTTTGGGGACGTCTTGGGGCGGTGTGCTCGAAAGGTCGATTCGTGTCCTCGCTCTGGGGCCCGTCTTAGGGAGTTCCGTCTCGCCGCCCTCTTGCGGGCCTCCTAGGCCGCGCCCACTGGCCCCATTGTCACCACACTACCAGATCAAAGTATCATTCGGCCCCTGTGAAGAGCAGATAAACTTCTCACGGCTACCTTCCCCGCAGAAGCTATGATGAACACATACTGCGGCGTCAGAAACAGCTTCTGTCCACACCATGTCATGTCTACATGGGTGTGCTTCCACAGACACCGCCTCAACCACCGCGTTCCTGCCTTCAGGCCTGCTTCCTGCATCCCACGCCCACCTCCCCCTCCAGCGGCCACCTCCTCCATCCACGCCGTCCCCTCCAACCTCACCTTACCCGCGAGGCTTCAGAGACGCTCCAATTCCACGTCCACGCCATGGCGGGCAAATTCCGCGGCCACAAGGTCGCGGGTTAGCCCGAGTCTATATTCTAATGCGGGGGGCCGTGCGTGCCAGAAGGCTGCATGCTCCATGGTGTCAAAACCGCCCCGGGCCGCCCCGGGCTGGCCCCGGAGCCGCCCCTTGCCGCATATGGAGGCTCCAAGTCACGCCATGAGGGCCCCAAGAGGCTCCCAAGATGGGCCCAAGACGCCGAAGATTGGCCTAAGACGACCCGAGAGGCGGCCACAATGCCCCACGAGGCCTCCCAGCAGGGCCCCGAGCGGGAGAAATCGTAGATTTCCATTGTGTTTTTCTATGTGTTTCGCCTTCTCCCCTTTTCGCCGTCCCTGCGCTCCAAGACGGCCCAAGAGGTCCCCAACGCCGCTCCGAGACCACCGAAGAGGCCCCCCAGGAGGGCCTCAAGACGGGCCAAGAGGGCTCCCAGACGGCCCCCAGACGCCCCAAGACGGCCCAAGGACGGCCCAGGAGGCGCCCAAGACGGCCCAAGCGGCACCCCAGGCGGCCCCAAGAGCGGCCCCAGACGGCCCACGACAGCGCAAGAGGCGCCCACGCGGGCCTCCGACGGTCCAAAGACGGCCCAAGAGGCACCCCAGACGGCCCAAGAGAAGCCTACGAGCCCCCCGGGAGGCCCAAATGAAGTCCCCAGTGGCTCCGAACCGGCTCCCATGGACCCTGAGTGGCTTCAGATTTGCCTCCAGGGGGGGGGGGGAGCGGACGAGAGGCGACAGGCGCCTCGCAGGCGCAACACTTCCGTTCTCACAGGGCCTGGGGCACCCAAGACAGCCTCAAGAGCGGCCCAGGGCGGCCCAAGACGACCACCCGACGGTGCCCAGACTGCTCCAGAGACGCACAAGGCGGACCCAGGCAACCCCCAGACGGCCCCGAGAACGCCTCAGATGGCCTGCAGGCGGCCCAAGAGGCTTCCCAAACGCTCCAAGTGGGCTCCACGACGAGCCCCAGGAGAGCTCGAACATTGAAAAGTCGTCCCATTCCCTCGGGGAAACGTGCATTTTGGCAGTTCCCGGGCTTGCCCTCTTCACAGCGTCCAAGACGCCCATGCAGGGTCCCAGGATGGCCCTAGGACGGCTCCTGAGGCGCCCCTGGCGGCCCACGGGGTACCCAAGACAGCCTCAAGAGTGGCTCAGGACGGCCCAAGACGACCTCCAGACGGTGCCCAGACTGCTCCAGCGACGCCCAAGGAGGACCCAGGCAACCCGCAGACGGCCCCGAGAACGAGCCCCAAGAGAGCTCGAACACTGAAAAATCGTTTCATTCCCGCGGGAAAGCGTACATTTTGGCAGTTCCTGGGCTTGCCCTCTTCATAGCGTCCAAGACGGCCATACAGAGGCCCAATATGACCCTGGGACGGCTCCTGAGGTGCCCCTGGCGGCCCACGGGGCACCCAAGACAGCTTCAAGAGCGGCCCAGGACTGCCTTAGACGACCCCCAGACGGTGCCCAGACTGCTTCAGAGACGCCCAAGACGGCCCCAGACAACCTTCAGACGGCCCTGGACCGCCTCAACACGGCCCAAGAGGCACCCAAGACCGCCCAAGCCCAGGAGGCTTCCAGGAGGCCGAAAAGAAGCGCTGAGAGGCTCCAAAACGACCCCCAGGGGCCCCAAGATCACGGCCCAAGAAGCAACGAAGACAGCACCAACAGCAGCCAAAGACGACCTAAGACGGCCACAGACGGTCCCAAAACGGCTTCCAGCACACCATGGGCCTCTGATGCTTGTTTGGCGCTCCTTGCCGGATTTGGCCTCAAAATCCCTCGCCCTTTTTGTCGGTCTGGAGCCTTGTCCGCGGCCTCTTGGGGCCATGCCGTGTTTCGCTCTTCTGGTGGCCCAGAAACGCCTCGGCCGACCCCAGAAGCGCGCGCGGCCGCCAAGGGCGCGTCGGGAGGGATTCGGGGTCGGCGGCGCGATGGCCCAAAATCGGTCCCGCCGAATCTGGGCGGGCGGCCATGATGAAGCTATCTGGGAGGCGTGTTGGTGATCTTGGGGGCCCGTCAGAGGGCCCCCAGACGCCCCGAGAAGGGCGGCCCCAACGCACCGACAAAGCCCGACCCGATCCCAAGGGAGCCCTTGAGCGCCCCAGCTGAGGCGTCCAGACGCTCCTCCGTCTCCTCGCTCAGCGATGTGTGGCAGGCGAACATGACGACATTCATCCTGATCGCCTTGCAGCAGCACCCCTTCACCCCGCAAGTGGACGTAGTCCACGGGTCGGCCCTAGCGGCCACCTCCCCCTCCAGCGGCCACCTCTTCCATCCACGCCGTCCCCTCCAACCTCTCCTCACCTGCGAGGCCCCGGAGACACTCCATTTCCACGTCCACGCCATGGCGGGCAGACTCCGCGGCCGGGAGGCCGCGGGTCAGCCCTAGTCAGCTATAATGCTGGGATCAGCGCGTGCGAGAAGGGCGAGCAGTGCCAGCGGGCCCTGGCGTTGCTGAGCGAGATGTGTGAGGGGCGAAGCTGGAGCCCAAGGTCATCAGGTACAACGCTGGGATCAGCGCTTGCGAGAAGGGCGAGCAGTGGCAGCGGGCCTTGGCGCTGCTGAGCGAGATGTGGGAGGCGAACGTGGAGGCCAACGTCATCAGCTATAGTGCTGGGACCAGCGCGTGCGCGAAGGGCGAGCAGTGGCAAGGGGCCCTGGCGCTGCTGAGCGAGATGTGGGAGGCGAAGCTGGAGCCCGACGTCATCAGCTACAGTGCTGGGATCAGCGCGTGCGCGAAGGGCAAGCAGTGGCAGCGGGCCCTGGCGCTGCTAAGCGAGGAGATGCGGGAGGCGAAGCCGGAGCCGGACGTCATCAGCTATAATGCTGGGATCAGCGCGTGCGCGAAGGGCAAGCAGTGGCAGCGGGCCCTGGCGCTGCTGAGCGAGATGTGGGATGCGAAGTTACGGGCCAACACCATCCGGTGCGAGAGTGGCGAGTAATGGCAGCTGGCTTTGGCACAGCTGAATGAGATGCGTGCGACAACGTTTGGACCGAGCTTCAACATTGATACACGCTCCAACGGCAAAGTAAAACCCGAAGAGGTTGATCTGACATTCCACGCGAGCGCTGGAAACACAGATGATCGAGCTAGGTGTATCGGGCAGGCTCGCAATCGTGTGTGCCCCACAGGAACTCATGTTCTCAAGCGTCGTAACGGAAGCAAGCGTACCCACCGCGGTGGGCACTTGTAGCACCAACTATGTACGACGTGGCAGTGTAGCTACCACAGCTGAGGTTGCTGTCTCGCAGCAGTGGATTCGCAAACGATCCCCTGGCAACGTAGATGATGCGGCGGGCGTTGGCGCTGTGGGTGGCCTGACCTTCTTCACCGATGTCGTGAAGTCTCACGTGGACGAGAGCGGCACACTCACCCGGATATAGATTTGCGCGAAGTGAAGCCGGGCGTTTCTACTGACCACATGAAGCAGGCTATGGGTGCGCTGCTCTTTATCAGTTGGGCCGTCCGAGAGCGCCCACCACCGGTTCCGACGAAGCTCTTCCTTGCTTTGCCAGAAGATCTCGATGAAGAGGTACGTCGCTGCTTTGAGTCACTGGGTGTTTAGATTTGCGTATGGCCAGATATGCCGACATCAGTGGCCGCATCTCCACCTGCGGAGCCGTGGGCAAGGAGGGCGAGCAGTGACAGCGGGCTTTAGCACTGCTCAGCAAGGTATGAGAATCGAGCCAATAGGCGGTCCCCACAATTTTTGATTCGCGTGCGAGAAGTCCCCACTCCCCGGGCCCTCCGGGGCGCCCTCCGGTGCGCAGATGCCCCAAAAACGGCGTCGGGACGGCGCCGAGAGGCTCCAGGGGGCGCCTAGGCGGCCTCAGAGCACCAACTGGGAGCCCCAAGACAGCCCTAGAGGCCCCCAAGGCAGGCCAGGAGGCTCCCAAGACCTCCAGGAGGGCCCCGAGAGGCCCAAATCGTCCCATTCCCGACGGGAAACGCACATTTTCAGTGTATCTTGTTTTTTCGTCCTCACAGCGTCCAAGACAAGACGGCTATACAGGTCTCCCGGGAAAGCCCTCGAACGGCCCCACCGCCCCGGGACGGCTCCAGAGGCGCCTGAGACGGCCCAAGACGCACCCAAGACAGTCCCATGAGCAGTTAATAATGACCCACGACGGCCCCACCGCCCCGTCTCCAAGACGGCGGTAGAGGCCCCCACCGCTCCGTCTCTAAGCCTTTCAGCCTGCACAGTCTCCAAGACGGTCTGTGAGCCGTCCGAGACGGCTCCAGAGGCGCCTGAGACGGCCCAAGAAACACCCAAGACAGCCCCAAGAGTGCCCAAGATCGGCCCAAGATGACCCCAAGACGGCCCCAAGATGGTCCGAGAGGCGCCCAAGTCGGCTCCACATCGCCCCAAGACGGCCCAATAGGCACTCAAGACTGCCCACGAAGGCCCCGAGAGACTCCCAGGAGGACGAAAAGAGGCCCCCAAACGGCCCCCAAGAGGCCTTGGATGTTTCTCTCCTGGGGAGCGTCGAACTTCCAGCGTCGTCTTGGGGGCTTCTTGGACCCTCTAGGAGCCGTCTCTGCGCCAGTTTGGGACGTCTTGGGGCGGTGCGCTCGAAAGGTCGATTCGTGTCCTCGCACTGGGGCCCGTCTTAGGGAGTTCGTGGGGCCCTCTGAGCCTCTTGGCCCGTCCTGGAGACCTTGCGGGCCACTTCGCCGCCCTCTTGCGGGCCTCCTAGACCGCGCGCACTGGCCCTATTGCCACCACACTACCAGAAAAAATATCACTCGGCCCCTGTGAAGAGCAGATAAACTTCTCACGGCTACCTTCCCCGCAGAAGCTATGATGAACACATACTGCGGCGTCAGAAACAGCTTCTGTCCACACCATGTCGTGCCTACATGGGTGTGCTTCCACAGACACCGCCTCAACCACCGCGTTCCTACCTTCAGGCCTGCTTGCCTGCATCCCTCCTCGGCCACCTCCACCTCTAGCGGCCACCTCCTCCATCCACGCCTCCCCTTACCCGCGAGGCCCCAAAGACGCTCCACTTCCACGTCCACGCCATGGCGGGCAGATTCCGCGGCCGGGAGGCCGCGGGTCAGCCCTAGTCAGCTACAGCGCTGGCATCGGCGCGTGCGGGAGGGGCGACTAGTGGCAGTGGGCACTGGCGCTGCTGAGCGAGGTGTGCGGGAGGCGAAGACGGAGCCCGACGCCATCTGTGCCAGAATTCTGGGTGTGGCGCGTGCGAAAACGGGCTGCAGTGCTGCCCCCGAGCGCCCGCAGCGCCCCGGCGCCCTGCGCCAGCTGTCTTGCCCGCCAGCGGAGGTGTCACTCTCCTCCTCCTCCTCCTCCTCCTCCTCCTCCTCCTCCTCCTCCTCCTCCTCCTCCTCCTCCTCCTCCTCCTCCTCCTTTCTCCTCCTCCTCCTCCTCCTCCTCCTCCTCCTCCTCCTCCTCCTCCTCCTCCTCCTCCTCCTCCCCCCGTGCCAATGACCCCCCAGGCTTCTTGGTTCTCGATGTGGTCGGGGACGCACGGGGCAGCCTTTAAGGATCCCTGCTGGGGTCCGACGAGCACCCCGACCACGAGGGCCAGGGAGTGGGGGTCGGGGCGACAAAGGCTTAATTCGGCCAGCTCGTGCATGATTGGAGCCTGCCATGGCTCGAGGCTGAGCGTCAGTAAGCATACAGTGGTTGACTGGGGCCCGGGGACCCAAACCCATATTCCGATGCTCGGGATAGGAGTTTGGGGTACGGAGGCAAAGAGCTACGGACTCACGGAGTTCGCATGCAGCACTCAGCCGGTCGTTTCGACAGGAGCGACCAGGGCCCAAGTAGTAGTTGAACATCTCACTGCCGTAACCACCACGCGGGTGGCCTGTATGTGCATCATGCGTACTGCTTACCGCCGCTTCGCCTTAAGGGTCGGGGACTACGGACCACTGCACAGCAAGTTCGCGGTAGCCCCTGGCCCGCTGATTCGACCGGATCAGCTTGCCATTCAATATGCTGCCCCCCCACGCCCATTGCCCAAAGGGTCGGGGACTAAGGACCACTGCATAGCAAGTTCACAGTAGCCCCCGACCCGCTGATTCGACTGGATCAGCCTACCAGCCGCCGCGCGCGCAGCCATCGTCAAGCACATCGCTTTAGCCGCCTGCCGCTGCTGCAGCTCTTGGGTCAGTGATGTGCGTGTCTGCTCGGGTGTGCGGCCGGCCGAGGGGGGGCGATTCGTTATTTATCCTCCCCGCTCGGGGCGAGATAACTGCGCTTCCTCGTCGCCGTCTCTGTCGTGGTCTCTCTGTCTCTGTCTCTTAACCCTTGCGCGTTGTACTATATAGCTTGCACCGCCTTCCGTTACATGCTCATATACACGCCCCCCCACCCGTCCTCATCGGTTGGGTACTTCCTAATCCGTTCACAAGAGGGCCCCGAGTGAAGGGCAAGCTGGCGCGGGAGGTATGCCCGTGCGAACGGTTCACGTGTTGGCCAAAGCATGCAAGACTGAGGTCTGTTCGCTGCCCCTGTTAAGTAGCTGTGAGTTCTCTATTGCAAGCTATGGGGGGAAGCTCACACGTCGCCCGCTTCCGTTCACAAGAGGGGCCAGAGTGAAGGGACATTCTGTTCGCTGCCCCCAGATACAAGCTCGCTTGCAAGTAGGGCGGGTCTGCACAACCCACGTGCGTTCCGAGCTCTGGACCCGCTGGCACTCAGAATCCGAGGGGGGCAAAACTACTCCCGCCCGATGGCGATCGGTTCTAGTACGGTGGCTGCTTCGGCTGGTCAGGTGGGGCTCATTGGCCACGCCTGGAAAAGCCACCGGTGCGCTAGGCAGCCCACCAGTGTAGTGCGGCTGTTGCCGCCGTGCCTGGTGGGAACACCGGTGAGCTGGGCAGCTCACCGGTGCGAAGCGGCTGCTCTGGGCCGGGCCTGGTGAAACACCGGGCGTGAGATAAGTCCCAATGAGTCCCCCTAAGGGGACCCAAGTAACCTTCATGAGGGAATCAAGGAGCCCCCGCGAGGGGCTCAAGAGGACCCTACAAGGTGGTCCAAGGGAACCATGCGGCGGGGCTCCTGGGGGGGAGCAGTGTGGGAGCGCAGGGAGGCCCAAAGAGGGGTCCCAAGAAGCCCCAAAAAGGAGCGCCACCCACAATCCCACGTAGTGGGATAGCGTCGTTTGCCATCATAAGCCCTGTTGCCTAATGCATGCTGGGACCTTGTCCCCTCGTGCGTTGCATGCTGATGCCGGGGCGTTCGCCCCTCAAGAGCACCCAATTCAGTGGTGGTGGCATCCAGGCCCCCCGCCCTAATCGAGGGGGCCCTGGCTGTCATTCAGGGGCGCCACTGGGCCATGCACACCCCGACCCCCCCGCTGACAATCGGGAGTCCGAAGCACTTCTTGAGCTGCGCGACCGCATCCCTGTCTATTCGTGCCTGGCCCCCGTGTCTTAGTGGACCTCTGCCCCCGCAAGTTCACTTCCCTTCGGGATGCCACCCCCTAGGAGCCCAGATCCGGGGATCGCTAAGAAGGGCTGCGGGGTGAGGAGGGAGGGTAAGGAGGACCACCAGTCGGACCAGTAGGATTTCTGCCTGCAGGAGATTGTGTGTTCGGCCCCTGCGCCTTTGCTGGCTTTGTCAGGTCCGTGGATCCGTACCCTCCCCAGTTTTGGGTCTTGATTTGGGCCCCCCCTGTTCGCTCAGCCCTACCCCGAGGGTCCGGCGAATGGGGAACCCATTCTTGCACCCAACTGTCAGTCCGTGCTAATCCTCCTCCTCCTCCTGCTCCTCCTCCTCCTCCTCCTCCTCCTCCTCCTCCTCCTCCTCCTCCTCCCCCTCCTCCTCCCCCTCCTTCTCCTCCGAGAAGGAGAGATGCCCTCGCCGGAGGTGGCGGGGCTTCTAAGAAGGCCTCTGGCCTGATGAGAGGTGTGCTGCGCTTTCGGGGAAGGCTTCGAGAGCTTCTCACAAGGCCGGGGGACTTCCGAGCCTTCTGAGAAGGCCCGCCCCTTCTCATTTCCCCTCCTCCCTCCCAGCCGTGCAGGCCATTCGCCTGCTCACTGTGCTCACTTCTGCAGGGGTGGGGGGGCGCGGACGAGTGCGAGGAGGAGGGGGAGGAGGGGCAGCAGGGGGAGGTTGGGGATGGGGCGGACGGGGAGTAAGGGGCGGGTAGAGGGGGAGGAGGGGGAGGACGGAGAGGGGGGTGGAGCCTAGCCCAGCGTGGCATATGGCCGGTGGGAGGACAGGGAAGAGAGAGGAGGTGGAGGAGAGGAGGAGGAGGAGGAGGAGGAGGAGGAGGAGGAGGAGGAGGAGGAGGAGGAGGAGGAGAGGAGGAGGAGGAGGAGGAGGAGGAGGAGGAGGAGGACCACAGTACACCCAAGAGTCATCAACGATGTTGGAATAAACCCTCCCTCTAAGCTCCCTCTTCAGATGCCCCCACAACGGTTAATTCCCACTGAGGGAACTGCCTCGTTGGAAGACAAGCTGTTGAAGACCCTGAAACATGTTAAATCATTCCAGGAATTCCAACGCCACGGGTCAACCTGATTGTTGCGTCTTGACGATCTGGAATCGTGCCAGAACGCTATTCTTGGGACTTCCAATCCGCGAATCAACCGCCTTCAATCCTGAAACTCTTGCAAAGTTTTAAAGACGAAAGTGCGCGGCGCTGAGGCGATAGCCACATTTTGAAAACGACCCGCCTTCCATCCGTGAAGCGCTTGCATATAATGGCAGCGAATGTGCGCGGCGCGAAGGCGAGAGCCACATTTTGAAAACGACCCGCCTTCCATCCGTAAAACTTCTCGCCTTCTTTATGAACGAATGTGCGCGGCGCGAAGACGAGAGCCACAGTTCGAAACGGAACCACCTTCAATCCGTGGAAATTCTGCAAGGTGTTAACACGAATTTTCGCGGCGCCAAGTCGAGAGCCACATTTTGAAAAACACCCGCCCTCAATCAGTGAAGTTCTTGCATTTTGTATAAACGAGTGCGCGCGGCGCTAAGGCGAGAACCACAGTTTGAAAACGACCCGCCCTCCATGTGTGAAACTGTTGCCACTTTTTAAGCCTCAGGGTCAGAAGTAATGAGAAAGTCTCAGGCGAAATGCCCGTCAGCCCTAAAAACTGGCCTCGGGGTGCGACAGGTCTATTTTTAAAAATAATGGAGGAGGAGGAGGAGAAGGAGAAAAACAGGGAGGAGGAGGAGAAGGAGGAGGAGGATGAGGACCTGGGTGAAGAGCTGGGTGAAGACGACCAGGAGAAGGACGAGGACAATGAAGAGGACCATGAGGATGAGTGGGACAGGGAGGAGTTGGAGGAGGCGAACGAGCAGGACGGACGAGGACCGAGGAACACGGGGACCAGGACGGAGCAAACGCTTGAGGAGGAGGAAAGATCGAGGTGCCGCGGCCGTATGCATGCCTTTTGACTTCCTCTCTCCACACTACCTCGTTCCCTCCGTCCCCTGCCTCCCTCCTTCCCTTCTCCCTGCTCCCTCCCTCCTTCCCTTCCTCCCTTTTTCCCTTCCTCCCTTATTCCCTTCCTCCCTCCTTCCCTTCCTCCCTCCCTGCTCCCTTCTCCTTCTCTCTTCTCTCCTCCGCCGTGCCTCTGGCCCAGCGGCCCTCTCCGTGCCGCCACACGCCCGGAGGGACGGCGGCCAGAGTAGAGGCACGCACCCGCGCTTGCGCCTGTGCGGTCAAAAGATGGGGGACGGTGGATGGCGGCGACCCCCGCAGAGAGGCCGTGCGATTCTAGCCTTAAGTCGGGCCTGTCCCTTTACAGGAGGAGTATCGGAATATTCAACAACAGTCAACGAATAGTCTGGGGCCGATGTTTCTTGATTGTTATCGTGGTTATCATTGAACAGGTCTTGGCTGTGTTTGCCCCGCTCTCTGCATCCCCGTGGCCCCTCGCGCCAGTGGTGGTGTTGGCGATTCGAGCCGTTTTGAGGCTTGCTTTGTGTGCCACGCCCTCCCCGCCCGAGTCAGATTCCGCCGCCCAGGGCCACCTCCAGAATACCAGAACCACGCCCAGGGGACGGATTGTTCCGCACACCAGGCCCACGACCAGGACCCTCGCCCGCCCCCCCTAGGGCTTCTGGCACAGCATGCGTACTTTTTTGGGGGCGGGGGCCGTGCTCGGGCGGAGCCGCTCTCGCGAGCCGACCCCTCCCTCGCCGGCCTCGCACGGCCGCTCGACACGACGACCCGCGCGCTCTCAAGAGAGAGGGCCCCTCGGAGAGCCCCTTTGGCAAGGGCGCAGCTGCTGGAGCACCGCGCGGCCCTGGCGTCGCTCGGACGTGTGCAGGTTTTCTGGGAGGAGGAGGAGGAGGAGGAGGAGGAGGAGGAGGAGGAGGAGGAGGGGGAGAAGAGGAAGAGGAGGAGGAGGAGAGAGGAGAGGAGAGGAGGAGGAGAGAGGAGGAGGAGGCCGAGCGACGGCGAGCGGCCTCCTCCTCCTCCTCCTCCTCCTCCTCGTCCTCCTCCTCCTCCTCCTCCTCCTCCTCCTCACAGATGGCCTCCCCCAGCAGCTCCCTGGAGGTATGACCCGACGCCCCCCAAAAGGGGACAGGAGTGTCCAAGACCTCGACCCTTGATGCACTTCATTGTATAGTCCTCCTCCTCCTCCTCCTCCTCCTCCTCCTTTTCCTCCTCCTCCTCCTCCTCCTCCTCCTCCTCCTCCTCCCCTTCATCCTCCTGCTGCTCGCGCCTCCCGCCTCCTCTTTCCTGTCCCTCTCCTTCGGCGACGACGACGACGTCCCGGAGACCCCCCGTCGAGGTCGCCGACCGACGACGGCAAGTGGACAGGGTTGCCCCGGCCAAGACGTGACATGGGCGTCTTCGCCTCCGCCGCGCGCTTCCGCCGCCTGCGATCCAGAGCGGGGCAGACGCCGACGACGCCGTCGTCGTCCTCTCTCGCTCCTCTGTTTCTGCCGCTCTCGTGGAGGTTCTCATCGCCACGGCTGGGCGCAGATCGCACGCGTGGCTGGCATGGACCCCAGGAGAGATTTCGGAGGAGGAGGGGGTGATCGAGGAATCCAGGAATCGAGGAGTCCAGGGGAATCGAGGAATCGAGGAATGGAGGGGGAGTCGAGGAATCGAGGAGGAGGAGGAGGAGGAGGACGAGGAGGAGGAGGAAGGGTACCAGTGTAAACCCAAGGCTCATCAACGATGTTGAAATACACCCTTCCTCTAAGATCCCTCTTCATAGGCCCCCACAAGGGGTCTTTTCACTGGGGGAATTGCTCCGTTGGGGGACGACCGTGTGAGCATCTTGAAGCTTGCGAGAACACCGTTCTCAGGACTCAACACCACGAGATTATCTGACTGTTATGTCTTGGCGCTCCTGAATCTTGCCAGGGCATCATTCCTGGGAATCCAACACCGCGAAGCAACGTAACTGTTGCGCCCTGGCAGTTCAGAATCGCAGTTCTTTGAGACTAGTGTGTGCGGCACTGAGGCCAGAACCACATGTTGAAAACCACCCGCCCTCGATCCGTGAAACTGCTGCAAATGGCTGGAACGAATGTACGCGGCGCTAAGGCGAGAACCACATTTTGAAAATGACCCGCCGTCAATCCGTTAAGCTCCTGCCACTTGCAGATTGTCTAAACGAATGTGCGCGGCGCTGCGGCGAGAGCCTCAATTTGAAAACCACCCGCCCTCAATCCGTGAATTTGTTGCACACGTTTTAAAGTAATGTCGCGGCGCTCAGGCGAGAGCCACATTTTGCAAACCACCCACCCGCCCTCAACCCGTGAAGCTCTTGCAAGGTTGTGAAACGAATGTGCGCGGCGCCGAGGCGAGAGCCACAGTTTGAAAACCACCCGCCCCCAATATGTAAAGCTCTTGCAAGGTTTGAAGACGAATGTGCGGCGCTAAAGCGAGAGCCACATTTTGAAACCGACCCGCCCTCAACCCTTTACATTATTGCAGAATTGATTAAACGGATGTGCGCGGCCCTGAGGCGAGAGCCCCATTTTGGAAGCGACCCGCCCTCCATCTTTGAAGGTGCTGCCAGTTGTTAAGCTTCAGGGTCATAAGTGGTGAGGAAGCCTCAGGTGAAACGCCCTGCCCGCCCTTTCGACTGGCTTTGGGGTGCGACAGGGAGGAGTTCTCTATAAGAAAAAAGACTGGCGGAGGAGGATGACGAGGAGGAGGAGGAGGAGGAGCAGGAGGAGGAGGAGGAGGAGGGGGAATCGAGCAATCGAGGATCGAGGCTCTTTTGGGCGCTCCTGGTTGGTCCTCATGCTGGGGCGAGGCCTCCAGAGGGCCTCCCGAGGTGACCTCCCAGGGGGGTCTTGCAGGCCTTTGGAGGACGAGGGGGATGAGGAGGGGGGAGGACGAGGAGGAGGAGGAGGAGGAGGAAGACCAGGGAGGAGGACGAGACGGATGAGGACGGGGACGCGGGTGGAGATGGTGAAGACGATGGTGACGACGATGGTGATGGTGGTGGTGACGGCGATGATTGTGATGCTGATGATTGACATGGTGTTGGTGGTGATGGCGATGGCGATGGTGGTAGTGGTGTTGTCGGTGATTGGTGATGCTAATGTTGATGTTGATGGTGATGGTGGTGATATTCATTATGCTGATGGTGCTGATGTTGATGGTGCTGGACATGATGGAGATAGTAATAACAATGCACGCGATTCAGGTGGCGTTGGTGGTCATGGTGGCGATGATGGTTTTGGGGTGATGATGGTGGTGGTGAGGATGAGGAGGAGGGTGATGGTTCTGATGAGGGTGGTGATGCTGACGAGGATCAAGATGATGATGACGATGACGATGCTGATGATGCTGATTCAAGGGCATCCGCGGGGGCGTGAAGTTATTCACGCTTCATGCTTCACGCTCTGGGCGACATCAGAGCGAGGCGTGAAGTTATTCACGCTTCACGCTTCACGGTTTGCTCTCGGTCGCTCAGCCCCTGGGGGTGCCCCTTCCTTGTCTGGTTTCTGGTTGTTTTCGGTTGTCTGTCGGTTGTTTCGGTCGCCCGTGGCCCCTGGGCTTGCTCTCGGTCGCTCGGCCCCTGGGGCATCCCTTCCCTGTCTGGTTTTGGTTGTCGTCGGTTGTCCGTCGGTTGTTCTGGTCGTCCCTGGCTCCTGGGCTGGCTCTCGGTCGCTCGGCCCCTGGGGTGCCCCTTCCCTGTCTGGTTTTGGTTGTTTTCGGTTGTCCGTCGGTTGTTCTGGTCGTCCCTGGCTCATGGGCTGGCTCTCGGTCGCTCGGCCCCTGGGGGCGCCCCTTCGCTGTTTGGTTTTGGTTGTTTTCGGTTGTCCGTCGGTTGTTTCGGTCGCCCGTGGCCCCTGGGCTGGCTCTCTGTCGCTCGGCCCCTGGGGCGCCCCTTCCCTGTCCGTCGGTTGTTCAGGTGGCCCGTGGCTCCTGGGCTGGCTCTCGGTCGCTCGGGGGGGCGCCGAGGTCGTGCGCCTCGGCAGGCCCGACCGCGGCACACGCTGCCAAAACAAGCGGCACCCCCGGGGGCCGAGCGGCCGAGAGCCAGCCCAGGGGCCTGGGGCGACCGAAACACAACCGACGGACAACCAACACAGGACAACCACAACCACAACCAGACAGGGAAGGGACACCCCCAGGGGCCGAGACCCAGCCCAGGGGCCAGGAGCGACCAGAACAACCGACGGACAACCGAAAATAACCAAAACCAGACAGGGAAGGGGCGCCCCAGGGGCCGAGCGACCGAGAGCCAGAACAACCGACAGACAACCGGAAACAACCAAAACCAGATAGGGAAGAGGCACCCCAGGGGCCGAGCGACAGAGATCCAGCCCAGGGGCCACGGGCGACCGAAACAACCGACCGACAACAGAAAACAACCAAAACCAGACAAGGAAGGGGCACCCCCAGGGGCCGAGCGACCGAGAGCCAGCCCAGGGGCCAGGAGCGACCAGAACAACCGACGGACAACCGAAAAGAACCAAAACCAGACAGGGAAGGGGCGCCCCAGGGGCCGAGCGACCGAGAGCCAGCCCAGGAGCCAGGGACGACCAGAACAACCGACGGACAACCGAAAAGAATTAAAACCAGACAGGGAAGGGGCACCCCAGGGGCCGAGCGACCGAGAGCCAGCCCAGGGGCCACGGGCGACCGAAACAACCGACAGACAAGCGAAAACAACCAAATCCAGACAAGGAAGGGGCACCAGGGGCTGAGCGACCGAGAGCCAGCCCAGGGGCCACGGGCGACCAGAACAACCGACGGACAATCGAAACCAACCAAATCCAGACAGGGAAAGGGCGCCCCAGGGGCCGAGCGACCGAGAGCCAGCCAAGGGGCCAGGCACGACCAGAACAACCGACGGACAACCGAAAACAACCAAAACCAGACAGGGAAGGGGCACCCCAGGGGCCGAGCGACCGAGAGCCAGCCCAGGGGCCACGGGCGACCGAAACAACCGACGGACAACCGAAAATAACCAAAACCAGACAGGGAAGGGGCGCCCCAGGGGCCGAGCGACCGAGAGCCAGCCCAGGAGCCAGGAACGACCAGCGACGATGACGAGGACGACGACGACGACGGCGACGACGGCGACGGCGACGACGACGACCGCACGACAAATTTTAGGTTAAATTTGTCGCGTTGGCGTCTGGCTCCTGGGCCCCTCGGGGCCCAGGTGCCAGGAGCGACCAGAACAACCGACAGACAACCGAAAACAAAGAAACCAGACAGGGAAGGGGCACCCCAGGGGCCGAGCGACCGAGAGCCAAGCCAGCCCAGGAGCCAGGGACGACCAGAACAACCGACAGACAACCGAAAACAACCAAAAGACAACCGAAAACAACCAAAACCAGACAAGGAAGGGGCACCCCCAGGGGCCGAGAGCCAGCCCAGGGGCCAGGAGCGACCAGAACAACCGACAGACAACCGAAACCAACCGAATCCAGACAGGGCAAGGGCGCCCCAGGGGCCGAGCGACCGAGAGCCAGCCAAGGAGCCAGGCACGACCAGAACAACCGACAGACAACCGAAAACAACCAAAACCAGACAGGGAAGGGGCACCCCAGGGGCCGAGCGACCGAGAGCCAGCCCAGGGGCCACGGGCGACCAGAATAACCGAGGGACAACCGAAAACAACCAAAACCAGACAGGGAAGGGGCGCCCCAGGGGCAGAGTGACCGAGAAGCGTGAAGTTATGCGCGCATCGCGCTTCGCGAGCCCCTCGCTTTGTCCGGGGGGGGTCGGCGCAAAAGCGTGAAGTTATTCACGCTTCACGCTTCACGCAGCGTGAAGCGTGAAGTTAGATGCCCTTGGCTGATGATGATGAGGATGAGGAGGATGATGATGATGATGATGATGATGATGATGGTGATGATGATGATGATGATGATGATGATGATGATGATGCTGATGATGATGATGATGATGATGATGATGATGCTGATGATGATGAGATTAACGATGGTGTTCATCATGAGGATGAGGAAATGAGGATGAGGATGATGATGAATGAATGATGAGGAGGAGGAAAGGAGGGGAGAGAAGGAAGCATGGGGTAAAGAGGAGGGGAGCCCGCTCCGGTGCAGTCCCCTTCCTCTCCGCCGTCTGCGCGACCGCACCCTCACAGCGATCGGCGAGAGCGACCGAGGCGCACGCGCGCGGGCGGACAAGAGGGGCCTGCCACCTCCACCCTGGCCAGGAGGACAGCAGGGGGGAGGAGAGGGATCCCTCCTCCTCGTCCTCCTCCTCCTTCTCCTCCTGCTCCTCCTCCTCCTCCTCCTCCTCCTCCTCATCCTCCTCCTCCTCTCCTCCTACTACCCCTCCTCCACCTCCTCCTCCTCCTCCTCCTCCTCCTCCTTCTCCTCATTTTTGAACTCAAAGCTCCGCACGCCTTGCCCCCTGGGTGGACGCTCGGCCAGTCCCCGATTGGGCTTGCTTCGGGTGGCGAGGCTAGAGGGGTTTTCTCTGCCGGGCCGCCGCGGATAGCTGCCGCGGATGCATCCCCCCCCCCCTTTCCCCTCTCACATTCCTCTGCCGGCCCCGTTTTCTCTGGCTCCCCCTTCTGCCGGCCGCAGCCGATGCTGCTGTTGCTATGCTCTGCCGGCGGCGGGGCAGATGCTGCCAAGTGCCCTTCCCCTCTCTGCTGCCGCCGCCGATGCTGCCCATGGGCTTCCCGCGCCTCGTACGCTCGTCGCTGCGGCCGTCCGCGCGGCGGTGGACGCCCATGCGCCGAGGCGCACTGTCGCCGCCGTCACCCGCTCCGCGTGCTCGGCCCTGGCCTTCGCCATGGCCGCGCCGCGGGGGCCGCGTGACGCTGGCGCTGGCGCCGAGGCTCGAGGTGATGATGGCGTTCGGCCTGGGGGAGACGCGGATCCCGCGGTGCGGGCTGCGCGGCGGCGTCGCCGCGCGGCGCGGCGCGCGGCCGCCAGGGCGGATGCCGACCCGTCTACGGCCGTGGTGCCCCCCGCTGCGGCGGCGGCTGGCGCCGCGGCGGCCGCTCAGGCCACTGGAGCGGGCCGTGGGCTCGCGCTGATGGCCGTGGAGGCCGCCTCTGACACGGTCGATGAAGTGATGGACGACGAGTGGGCCGACGGCCTGCTTCGTGCACCTGCTGCTGCTGGAGGTTCGGCTGGAGTTGGCGGCATGCCGCCTGCGGAGGCTGGGTCTGGTCGTGCGCGTGCTGGTGCGGATCCTGCGGAGCCTGCGGCGGCGGCTGCTGGAGCGGCGGCCGCGGCGGGCGGAGCAGGCGACGATGGGCTCGCGTCTTCGGTCGCGTATTTCGAGCGGGAGCTCCTGAAGCCCTTGCCCGCGGCTGTCAGGGCGCGCCACGTGGTTCAACTGGAGCGCGCTCGCGCTGCAGCCCGCGGCGGCGGCCTTCCGAGTTCGTCGTGAGGGAGTCGTTCGAGACCGGGGCGGCGGCTGCGGCGGCGTCCGCAGCGGCGGGGGGATGGCGATAGTGCCCGATCGGGCCGTCCTCCCCCTCACGTCCTTCGTCTTCGGCTTCCTCGTTCTCGTCGGGTCCTTTGAGACGGTCGGAGACCTGGCGCCTCAGGTGGTAGCCAGGTCCCCGCGGTCGCGGCCGCTCGGCGGCCGCGTAGTTCGTTTTAGTCTTGCGAGACTCTTCCCCTCGGGGCTGTCTTAACCTACCTCCTCCTCGTCCTCCTCCTCCTCCTCCTCCTCCTCCTCCTCCTCCTCCTCTCCCTCCTCCTCTCCCTCCTCCTCTCCTCCTCTCATCCTCTCCTGCTCTCCTCCTCTGCTCCTCTCCTCCTCTCCTCCTCCTCCCCTCCTCTCCATCTCTCGCCTCCCTCCTCCAGCCTCCCTCCTCCCTCCTCCTCCTCCTCTCATCC
Organism: Prorocentrum cordatum; assembly: GCA_963575745.1. Taxonomy (NCBI): domain Eukaryota; class Dinophyceae; order Prorocentrales; family Prorocentraceae; genus Prorocentrum; species Prorocentrum cordatum. The sequence goes on along the minus strand of CAUYUJ010017993.1, from coordinate 432,831 downwards.
TTCACCCCCTTCCGTCTCCTCCTCTCGTCCTCCTCCGCCTCACACCGCCTCCGATCTCCTCCGTCGCCTCCTCCTCCTCCGCCTCCTCCTCCTCCTCCTCCTCCTCCTCCCCATTCTCCCTCCTCCTCCTCCTCCCTCCCGCTCCTCCTCCCCCTCCTCCTCCTCCTCCTCCTCCTCCTCCTTCTCCCGCTCTTCCTCTTCCTCCTCCTCCGAGGGGGCAGGACTCAGACATCCACGCACCTTTAACGCAAAGTCGCACGCGTGATTGGGCAGTTCTCGGGGCCTCCTGGGGCCCTCCTTCGGCCCTCCTGCGGCACCAGGGACCATCACGAAACGACGCGGTCGGGAGCCTTGGGGGCGGGGGCCGCTGCAGACTGGGGTCGGTCAGAGCGCCGAATCTTGCAGGATCCGTCAAGGCTAGGGTTGCACTGACCCTGGTTACGCGCGCAGGATTCTGCGTGATCTTGCAGGACCTTGCAAAGTCGCAGGCCTAGAGGTTGACACCAACGCCAATATCGGCG
>CAUYUJ010017993.1:392310-424810 GCA_963575745.1 Prorocentrum cordatum | reverse complement strand
AACAGGGAGGGCGGAGCAGGAGGAGGAGGAGGAGGAGGAGGAGGAGGAGGGAGCAGGAGGAGGAAGAGGAGAGTAAGGAGGAGAAGGAGGAAGAAGAGGAGGAGGAGGAGGAAGGAGGAGGAGGGAGGAACGGGAGGAGGCAGGTGGAGGCAAAGGGGGGGAGGGCCAGGAAGAGGAGGAGGAGGAGGAGGAAGGAGGGGATACGAGGATCATGAGGAAAGCGGATACGGATGAGGATACGCGGATGATATTGATGATGGTGATGTCGATGTTGTTGTTGGTGTTGATGATGGTGATGGTGATGATGCTGATGATGGCAATGATGCTGACGATAATGATGTTGTTGATGATGATGTTGCTGCCGAGGCTGAAGGTGATGATGCTGCTGACGACGACAATGGCGATGATGATGCTGATGATGATGGTGATACTGATGATGCTGATGAGGATGATGATGTTGATTATATGTATAATGATGATGGGATGGTCCTGGTGATGATGCTGATAATGCTGACGCTGATGCTGATGGTGATGAGGGATGGTGGAAATGGGTGATGGATGATGGATGACGATGATGGCGTTGGATGGTGTTGGTGATATCGAAGGTGGTGTTGATGATGATAATGGTGACGATGCTGATGATGGTGATGCTGATAATGCTGACAATGATGATGTATGCTTGATGATGGTGGTGATTATGCCGCTGATGATGGTATGATGTTACTGATGATGATGTTGATGATGCAGCTTATGAGTATGATGATGGAATGATAATGATGATGATGACGCTGATGCTGATGGTCATGAGGGATTTGTGGAAACATGTGATTGATGCTTGAATAACGATGATGATGATGATGATGATGGGGTGAACGCGATGGTGATGGTGATAGTGGTGAGGGCGATGATGACAATGATGATGATGGTGATGATGAGGAGGAGGAGGAGGATTATGATGATGGTGATGATGATGTATGCTGGATGATGATGATATCGGTGGTGGTGCTGATGCTGATGATGATAAGGATGCTGCTGCTGATGATGCTGGTGATGATGATGATAGTGGTGGTGATGATGAGGAGGAGGGAGAGGAGCAGGAGTAGGAGAGAGCAGAAGAAGCAGAGCTGTTGGTTCTCTCGTTGATTGGTGGAGCTGAGGCCTCCTACCCCTCCTTGCCCTGCTGCCTCCCCTTCCAGAGGCATCTGGCCACTCTTGAAACAATCGCGGTTCAAGGATTGATGTTTCTGTGCGCCATCGTCTTGGTCTGGGGCTTCCAGAAGGCTCCTCGTCGCCGCGGCTGGATTCTCCCCCGAGGTTCTTGCCGTCGTGACTCGGGGCCAGGCGCCAGTCCTCGGGCGACTCAACAACAGGGCCGGACCCAAATGCTGTTTTGCTGGACTTCGGCTGTGTTTGGTTTGCGTTTTGACAGGGAGCTACAGTCGGCCCGTATTAGTAGGTCGACCCTGCCAGCTCAAGGGTACCCTTGTGTCCTGTGCCTCGCGACACGTGGCTTCTTACACTCCTATGGCGATGTGGCCCTCGGAAGGGTCCTGTGTCCTCTCGCGTGTCCCGTCCAATCAGGGCCGACTGCATTTTTTGATTATGCCTTGAGTATCGTGGATGTTTCCCCCGAAATCTGCCTGTAGGGGGACCTGCCAGGAGAACGAACAACAGAGCGACGCGCGAGGCGGCCACGGGATGCCACCGGGCGAGAACACCCGGGAACGGAGGCCAACCACTTTGAAGCGAACTGCAGCCAAGTCGCTGAAAGAAGGAGCAGTTTGGGTAAGAAAGGGGCTCGACATTCCTCAGGTCCTTCCACGGCTTTTCTTCTAGCCTTCCTCGCGCACGCAGGCGCTTGTGGGGCCAACAAGGGGCTTCGTTCCTTGTTTATCGTTCCTTCTTTCAGCAGCCCGGCTGCAATCGCAAGCACTGCTTCGGTGAAGGGGGAAGCAAAAGCAGCGTCGGATCTCGGGGCCTCCTCCTCGTCCTCGTCATCATCCTGGTTCCCCCCCTCGTCCTCCTGCTCCTCCTCCAGCTCTCCAGAAGCCTCGAACAGAAACCCGATAACCTCCGCACTGAGCACGTTGATAAACGCCAAACACTTTTGACAACCTTCGAGGAACTCAGAGAAACTCCTCATTCTCTTCCTCCTCGTCCTCGTCCTTAAATGCTCCTCGTCGCAGGTTGTCGGACGCTGTCAGTTCGTTTCGAAAGTGTTCGGATGTCTCGGATTTCCTCGGTAGTGTTTGGTTGGTGGTTTTCAGAGGTGCCCCTCTCCATCATCGTCGCCCTCCTCCTTCTTTTCCTCCTGCTCCTCCTCCTCCTCCTGCTCCTCCTCCTCCTCCTCCTATTCGGCCTCTGCCGAATCACTCTGGTGACCGCCAGAGACGTCCGAGCCCCGCCGAGAATCTTTGAAGACCTCATCCTCCTCCCCATCCTTCTCCTTCTCCCCCTTCGAGGCCTTCGCAGGCGTGCCTTAGCTGAGGAAGGCATGGCCTCGCTGAGCTCAGTGTCTCACACGCCAGCCCATCGGTCAGATGCTGTGATAGCTGCGCTTCCGCCGAGGGAGCGCAAGATAGCCTTGGGTAACAAAGATGCCGATAGCTTGGCTAAACATGCTTTAACTGTTCATCCGGGCCTGCCGCCTGCGGAGCTCGAAGAGCTCGACGCTGTGGTAGGCACGATGCGTAAACTGGTTTCGATGTTCGCTGCTGTCCTATCGCTTTTCCCGAAACTCGTTTTCCGGCGGGACCCCACTGGACCGCGGCCCAAGACCCTGCGTGCCCACCAGTGGCACGATTGGGTCGCTCTGGACTCGGACGACCCCTCGGATGAAATCGTGTCCAGGTGTTCCAAATGTTGTCAAGTGGCGTACGGCGAAGAACGACCGATGCTTGGATGCAAGGGTCTTTCTACCGCCCTTCGACGCCTGCATGGCGCGGAGAGTGAGCGTGGCCACCACCTCTGTGCGACGATACTGCAGGAAGCTGGCTGCCAGCCTCTGGTGTTTTGCTTCCGTTGTGGAGCTTGCACGAGTAAGCGGTGTTTCAAGCTTGGCACGCTGTGTGACGGTCGCCCTGGATCGAGTGGCAGGTCTGCTCTCCACTTAATTCGTCAGGGCCGCCACCCGCACTACAGGAGCGGGGCAGCGGCTGACGCTGGCAATGGTGGTGCCACCTGCCGTGCCACCGCCGGCACTGTGTTGCGAGAAGCAACCCGTCCACCAGCCCCCTCGGCTTCCTCCTCGTGCCGTTTAATTCCCACGGAGGGCATGACGGCACTTGCTGCGCGTATCCGTGCTCGTGAGGAAGCGGCGGCCGCCGCCCGAATCGTTTAATGTATTGCATTGGTGCGGCGGTCATAATGTTGGCGCGACAGGCGCGGGGTGACAATTTCGTGTCGAAACCGCGTCTCGATAGGAATTGGCTTTTTCGAGCTTGAGCCAGCTTGAGCCCAGCTCAAGGGGTCGCCTCAAATCAGCGGCGTTTTGTAGCGCGTATCGTGCGCTGGGCTGCGCGCGGCGCCCCTTGTAAGCTTGGTCATGTTACGTTCTGCCTCCGGGTCCTCGAGGAAATCTCCCTTCGAGGCCTCCTCCTCCGACTCATCCCAATCCTCCTCCGTCGAGGCCTCCTCCTCTTCCTCCTCCTCCTCCTCCTCCTCCTCCTCCTCCTTCTCCTCCTCTCAGTAGCCATGTTGGCTCAAGGTTTTGAGGTTGCAGGGGACCACGTGGGCACCGTTGATCCGCGGCTAGCCGTCGCAGCTTCTTCCGGCGGGTCCGAAGGGCGCCGCTGCCGCGTGCGCCCGCGGGGGAGCAGTCCAGTCGTCCTGCGAGCTCGTTGCCGGGGCGCACAGTGGAGACCCATGCCAAGAAACACCCTGCTGGCCTCCAGGGTGCCCTGGGTTTCAACGGTTCTGCAATGGAGAGCGCGACGCTCTCACACCAAGAGATTCTTGGGTTTCCATGGTTCTGCTATGGAGAGCGTGACGCTCCCTTTCCCAAGACCCAGTGGACGTCCTGGGGTCTCAGGGTTGCGTTCCTTGTGGAAGGGTTTCTCGTGGACTGGCCTCCGCTGTATCTCGTTCGTGGGCGGCAGGCATGGTGGGGGGCAGGTGGGGGCACGGGGGCGGGCGCAGGTCGCATCAGTTCGTCCACTGACCCCCTTTGTCGCTCCCGATGGGACTTGAAGGACACTCACTGGTGCTGTCACTGCGCGGGCCCCTCATCGACCAACCGAGCTTGGACGAGGGGCCCAAGGGCCACTGGGCACAGACGCCCCAAGCGAAGGGGGAGGACGAGTGGGATGGAGGAGGGGGAAGGGGGAGAGGGAGAGAGAGGACGTCGGCTCTCAGTGGGAGAGGAGGAGGAGGAGGAGGAGGAGGAGGAGGAGGAGGAGGAGGAGGAGGAGGAGGAGAAGGAGGAGGAGGAGGAGGGCGAGGAGGAGCAGGAGGAGAGGAGGAGGAGGAGGAGGAGGAGGGCGAGGAGGAGGAGGAGGAGGAGGAGGAGCAGGAGCAGGAGCAGGAACAGGAGGAGGAGGAGGAGGAGGAGGAGGAGGAGGGAAAGGAGGAGGAGGAGCAGGAGGAGGAACTTTTGCTGCTCGGCGTGGCCTCGTATCCGACGCCTGCGGCCTTTAATTTTTCTTGGCGAGGACCATCGAGGAGCATTCTGGATCACCGAGCAACGGAATCACGCACGAGTCCAGAAGATGCACGGGAATAGGACGTCCGAGCGACGGCAAGATGGTGGACTCCATCCGTGTTGCCCGGTAGCAAATCATGAAAGCCTGACATACCCTCTTAATTCCGTTTTCAGCGCGGACTCGCGTCGATTAGCGTCTTGGAGTCGGCGAGATGGCGCCGGTATGGCGTCGGTTAGCGTCGAGCAGTTCCGATGTAGCGTCGGTTAGCGTCGACGAGCGTCGACTCGCAAGCGCTGACAAGATGGCACGGCAGGCCCCCGTGAGTTGCCACCGAGGTGTCGCCCCGTGGGCCGCGGAGAGCCGGGGGCTTCCGCGTGGCCCTCCGGAGGAGCCCGCACGGCTGGCTCCGCACCGGGCGCAGGCGGCTCTGCGCTCGCTGCCGCGCTGTGGCCCCCCGCTGGCCAGGCGGCGGATGGGCGCGCGTCGCCTTATTCAGTCGGGCATGTCCCTCTACAGCAGGAATAGCCAAACATAGTAAAACAATAGTCTAGTCACGAGTTTATGTTCAAATCGTTTTTTTATCCGTAAGGGCTCCGCCCCCTGCCGCCGGCCCCCTCTCTCGGAGAATAGGTCATGGAAGAGCGAAGTCATGAGGCTTTGGCTTCGCCGTGAAGCAGTGTCGGGACCTGTTTGTTTTTCGACCCTGACCCTACGGATCTGCGTGAGGGGTGCCGCCGGATTTCAGAAATGTGGCAATTCCCTTTTGTTTTTGGACCCTGACCCTACGGATCTGCGTGAGGGGTGCCGCCGAATTTCAAACATGTGGCAAATCCCATGTGTTTTTAGACCCTGACCCTGCCGATCTGAGTGAGGGGTGCCGCCGAATGTCAGAAATGTGGCAAATCCCATGTGTTTTTGGACCCTGACCCTACCGATCTGCGTGAGGGGTGCCACGAAATTTCAGAAATGTGGCAGATCCCATTTGTTTTTGGACCCTGACCCCGCCGATCTGCGTGAGGGGTGTCACCGAATTTCAGAAATGTGGCAAATACTATATGTTTTTGGACCCTGACCCCGCCGATCTGTGTGAGGGGCGTCACCGAATTTCAAACATGTGGCAAATCCCATATGTTTTTTGGACCCTGACCCCGCCGATCTGCGTGAGGGGTGCTACCGGATTTTAGTAAAGTGGCAGATCCAATCCTATACCCACCGGTCGTTGAAAGTAGGTATTTTTGGATTCCCAGAACCCAATCTACTTTAAGCGCCTTCCTATTTCAAGAATCATTACTTTTTGTTTTTTTGTGGCGGGCGCAAACCTAATCTACTTCTAGGGTTTGGTTGTCACTTCCCTGGGTGACGCTGGTCGCTCGGCCCCTCGGCTGGCCCCATCTCTTGGTTTTGTTGTTTTGTGTTTGTTTTCGCATGGCCGTCGGCTGCACTGGTCGCCCCAGGCTCGTTCGCCGCCCCGCGGTCGCTCGGCCCCTCGGCTGGCCCAATTCATTGGTTTTGTTTGTTTTTGTTTGTTTTCGCTTGTCCGTCGGCTGCATGGTCGCCCCAGGCTCGCCCGCCGCCCCGCGGTCGCTCGGCCTTTCGGCTGGCCCAATTCATTGGTTTTGTTTGTTTTTGTTTGTTTTCGCTTGCCCGTCGGCTTCGCTGGTCGCCCCAGGCTCGCCCGCCGCCCCGCGGTCGCTCGGCCCTTCGGCTGGCCCCATTCAGTCGTTTTGTTTGTTTTTGGTTGTTGTCGCTTGTCCCTCGGCTGCACTGGTTGCCCCAGGCTCGCCCGCCGCCCCGCGGTCGCTCGGCCCCGCAGCTGGCTCCGTTCCTTGGGTTTGTTTGTTTTTGTTTGTTTTCGCTTGTCCGTCGATTGCATTGGTCACCTCAGGCTCGCCCGCCGCCCCGCGGTCGCTCGGCCCCTCGGCTTGCCCCAGTCCTCGGTTTTGTTTGTTTTTGTTTGTTTTCCCTTGTCCGTCGGCTGCACTGGTCGCTTCAGGCTCGCCCGCCGCCCCGCGGTCGCTCGGCCCCTCGGCTGGCCCTACTCCGCAGTTTTGTTTGTTTTTGTTTGTTTTCGCTTGTCCGTCGGCTGCGCTGGTCGCCCCAGGCTCGCCCGCCGCCCGCGGGCGCTCGGCCCCTCGGCTGGCCCAATTCATTGGTTTTGTTTGTTCTTGTTTGTTTTCGCTTGTCCGTCGGCTGCACTGGTCGCCCCAGGCTCGCCCGCCGCCCCGCGGTCGCTCGGCCCCTCGGCTGGCCCAATTCATTGGTTTTGTTTGTTTTTGTTTGTTTTCGCTTGTCCGTCGGCTGCGCTCGGTCGCCCCAGGCTCGCCCGCCGCCCCGCGGGCGCTCGGCCCCCTCGGCTGGCCCATTCATTGTTTTTGTTTGTTCTTGTTTGTTTTCGCTTGTCCGTCGGCTGCACTGGTCGCCCCAGGCTCGCCCGCCGCCCCGCGGTCGCTCGGCCCCTCGGCTGGCCCAATTCATTGGTTTTGTTTGTTTTTGTTTGTTTTCGCTTGTCCGTCGGCTGCGCTGGTCGCCCCAGGCTCGCCCGCCGCCCCGCGGGCGCTCGGCCCCTCGGCTGGCCCAATTCATTGGTTTTGTTTGTTCTTGTTTGTTTTCGCTTGTCCGTCGGCTGCGCTGGTCGCCCCAGGCTCGCCCCCCGCCGCCCCGCGGTCGCTCGGCCCTCGGCTGGCCCAATTCGCTTGGTTTTGGGTTTGTTTTTGTTTGTTTTCCTTTGTCCGTCCTGCGCTGGTGCCCAGGCTCGCCTCACGCCGCGCGCGCTCGGCCCCTCGGGGCCGAATTCATGGTTTTGTTTGTTCTTTGTTTGTGTTTCGCTTGTCCGTCTGCTGCAATGGTAGCCCCAGGCCTCGCCGCCGCCTCGGTCGCTCGGCCGCGGCTGCCCAATTCATTGGTTTTGTTTGTTTTGTTTGTTTTTGCTTAGTCCGTTCGGGCGTGCGCTTGGTCGCCCAGCTCGCCCGCAGCCACGCGGGCGCTCGGCCCTCGGCTGGCCCAATTCATTGCGTTTTTGTTTGTTCTTGTTTGTTTTCGCTTGTCCGTCGGCTGCACTGGTCGCCCCAGGCTCGCCCGCCGCCCCGCGGTCGCTCGGCCCTTCGGCTCCGTCGGCTGCACTGGTCGCCCCAGGCTCGCCCGCCGCCCCGCGGTCGCTCGGCCCCTCGGCTGGCCCAATTCATTGGTTTTGTTTGTTCTTGTTTGTTTTCGCTTGTCCGTCGGCTGCGCTGGTCGCCCCAGGCTCGCTCTCCGTCCCGCGGGCGCTCGGCCCCTCGGCTGGCCCAATTCATTGGTTTTGTTTGTTCTTGTTTGGTTTCGCTTGTCCGTCGGCTGCACTGGTCGCCCCGGGCTCGCCCGCCGCCCCGCGGCGGTCGCTCGGCCCCTCGGCTGGCCCAATTCATTGGTTTTGTTTGTTTTTGTTTGTTTTCGCTTGTCCGTCGGCTGCGCTGGTCGCCCCAGGCTCGCCCGCCGCCCCGCGGGCGCTCGGCCCCTCGGCTGGCCCAATTCATTGGTTTTGTTGTTCTTGTTTGTTTTCGCTTGTCCGTCGGCTGCACTGGTCGCCCAGGCTCGCCGCCGCCCCCGCGGCAGGCGCTCTGGCCCCTCGGCTGGCCCAATTCATTGTTTTGTTCCGTGCTTGTTTTTTTCGCTTGTCCGTCGGCTGCACTGGTGCCCCAGGCTCGCCTCCGCCCGCGGCGCTCGGCCCCTCGGATTGCCCAATCATTGGTTTTGTTTTTTTTGTTTGCTTTCGCTTGTTCCGTCGGATGCCACTGGTCGCCCCAGGCTCGCCCGCCGCCCCGCGGGCGTCGTCCCCTCGGCTGGCCAGGCCCCTCGGCCCGCATGGTTTTGTTTGTTCTTGTTTGTTTTCGCTTGTCCGTCGGCTGCACTGGTCGCCCCAGGCTCGCCCGCCGCCCCGCGGTCGCTCGGCCCCTCGGCTGGCCCAATTCATTGGTTTTGTTTGTTTTGTTTGTTTTCGCTTGTCCGTCGGCTGCGCTGGTCGCCCCAGGCTCGCCCGCCGCCCCGCGGGCGCTCGGCCCCTCGGCTGGCCCAATTCATTGGTTTTGTTTGTTCTTGTTTGTTTTCGCTTGTCCGTCGGCTGCGCTGGTCGCCCCAGGCTCGCCCGCCGCCCCGCGGGCGCTCGGCCCCTCGGCTGGCCCAATTCATTGGTTTTGTTTGTTCTTGTTTTTTTTCGCTTGACCGTCGGCTGCACTGGTCGCCCCAGGATCGCCCGCCGCCCCGCGGTCGCTCGGCCCCTCGGCTGGCCCAATTCATTGGTTTTGTTTGTTCTTGTTTGTTTTCGCTTGTCCGTCGGCTGCGCTGGTCGCCCCAGGCTCGCCCGCCGCCCCGCGGGCGCTCGGCCCCTCGGCTGGCCCAATTCATTGGTTTTGTTTGTTCTTGTTTGTTTTCGCTTGTCCGTCGGCTGCGCTGGTCGCCCCAGGCTCGCCCGCCGCCCCGCGGGCGCTCGGCCCCTCGGCTGGCCCAATTCATTGGTTTTGTTTGTTCTTGTTTGTTTTCGCTTGTCCGTCGGCTGCGCTGGTCGCCCCAGGCTCGCCCGCCGCCCCGCGGGCGCTCGGCCCCTCGGCTGGCCCAATTCATTGGTTTTGTTTGTTCTTGTTTGTTTTCGCTTGTCCGTCGGCTGCACTGGTCGCCCCAGGCTCGGCGAAAACAAACAAAAACAAACAAAACCGCGGAATGGGGCCAGCCGAGGGGCCAAGCGACCGCGGGGCGGCGGGCGAGCCTGGGGCGACCAGTGCAGCCGACGGGCAAGCGAAAACAAACAAAAGCAGACACAACCAGTGAATTGGGCCTGCCGAGGGGCCGAGCCACCGAAAGGCTGCCAGTGCGATCGACGGACAAACGAAAACAAGCCAGAACAACCGAAATCAGCGAGGGAAGGGGCCATGCGAGGGGCCGAGCGACCTAGCGCTATTGCGCGCCGCTAAGACAGGGCCCGAAAATTTGTAATCTACTTTTTGTAATTGCTGTTGCTGTTGCTTTTTTGGGGCGGCCCCGAACGCAATCTACTTCTTCCGCCTTCCTACTTCATGTTTCTACCTACTTCTTCCGACCGGTGGGTATGCCCATATCAGCGCTGTCAACTCTGGTGTAGTTGAGGTTGCTTTTTCCATGTCGGTCGATGTAGAGTTTGGTACTCTGGCTGCCATCGTGGCGACGTAGGCGAAGCCGCCCTTCTTCCCTAGAGTGATGACGACTGCCCATGCGTCTTTGGTTGAAGCGGTTTGGTGTTTGTTGTCGGGGTATAGGTGGATCCGCTTGATGGTTCCATGCGTCCTTGACGGTGCCAGTTCCACCGCCATGATGGCTGTTGGGTTGGGACTTCTCAGGTGGTTGTGAGGTGGGGCGCCGGGGAGGTGCGGCTGAGGAATTCGGCGATCGGCGCCGTCATTGTGAGGGTGGATCGAATCACTTCCGTCTCTTGACGTCTCTCTCTCTGGTCTCCCGATGTCGCTACCTCTCGCATGGAGCAGGGCTAGGCATTGGTAGGCCGTCGTGCTTGGTGGGCGTGATATGTTGCCCCTGTCGTTGCAGGAAGGTTCTGCCATATCCGCCTGAAGTGGGTCGTGCATTCGTCGAGTATGGAGCTGGTTCCACATCCTCCTATACTGGTTCGAAGCCGTGTCCCATCTGTAGCCCGTGCTGGCGTAGTGGTGCTTTTTGGCTCCATCGAAGTTGGCAGTAGTGTGCCCGTCGTGTGCACACTACGTCGCCCTCTTTATTGAATGTTGGAGTTGCTCTGTTTATTGGTCCGTCGCAACGGTGCCTTAGCAGGTCCTTTTGTTCTGTCGGAGCTCCGTTGTGGGCCCGTCTTAATTATCCTCTCCAATTGCGTTTGGAGTGGGTAGTTGTCCCGTTGATGTGGGTATGGCTAGCTTGGGTCGGTTAAGCGTAGTGGTGCTCCAGACGCACCACGGGCGGCGTAGATTGGCCTTCGTCCGTCGCCGCGCTGTTACCGTCACATGGAGTCCGTTGGGTCTTCACATGCGTCGGGTGCGTCGTTGCTGGTGGCAAGGTTGGTTTGTGGCTGTCATCAGGTGTTACCGAAACCATGATGTGTGGTTCCTTTGGGTCGATGGTTGCCCGTCTGGTGTTTCGCGCACCTGAGCTCCTTGCGGGTGGAGTTGGGTGCTTGCACATTGAGGCAACGATAAGCCGTTGCCACGTGTGAAAATGAAGCGTCGTTGTGGGCTGGTAGCCTGTGGAGGCATCTGCTCGGTTGGGGTGCTGCCATTGTTCCCCCCCGTAACTGGCGACGGGGTGTCTCCTCCTCCCCCTCCTCGTGCTCCTCCTCCTTCTCCTTCTCCTCCTCCTCCCCCTCCCTCTCCTCCTCCCCCTCCCCTCATTTTCCTCCTTCTCCTTCTCCTCCTGCAACAGTTACGTTGACTCGCGGAGTTGAAGTCCCAGGAATGGCTTTCTACCACGATTCTAGATCGTCAAGACGAAGCGGTCAGGTTGATCCGTGGCGTTGGAGTCACGAGACAAATATTTTGGCATGCTTCAGGGTCATCACACGGTTGTCTCCCAACGAGGCAGTCCACTCAGTGGAAATCAATCCTTGTAGGGGCCTGTGAAGAGGGAGCTTGGAGGGAGGTTTTATTACAACATCGTTGATGACTCTTAGGTTGATGCTGGTCCTCCTCCCCCTCCTCCTCCTCGCCCTCCTCCTCCCCCTCGCCCTCCCCCTCACCCTCCTCCTCCCCCTTTTCTCCCCTCCCCCTCCCCCTTCCCCTTCCTCTCCCCCTCCCTCTCCCCCTCCGCCTCCTCCTCCTCCTCCTCCTCCTCCTCCTCCTCCTCCTCCTCCTCCTCCTCCTCCCCTTCCCCTCGTTTTCCTCGCGCTCGGCCTGCTTGCGGTGCTGCTGCTGCTGCTACTCCCCCCTCGGCTGCTGCCCCCCCTCGCTGCTCCTGCCCCGACGGAACACGGCGTGCGGTCTCCTCGTCGGGAGGACGAGTTGAGACCTGTGGACCGGCCAAATGGACATGCCGGGCTGGGGGGTCTTCGGTGCCCGACTCCAGGCGCGCATGCTTCGCCGGGTGCAGCTCGGCCCCCCGGGAGCAGGGAGGGAGGTCACGAAAGGGCTCCTCGCGGTTCCTCGCGGCTCGGGTCCCCGCCCCGCGGCTCCTGCTGATCCACCCCCGCCCAGCCGCTCCGCGCGCGCGGCGCGCAGGAGTGGACGCCGGAGCAGGCCCTCGCCTCGGCCGTCTGGGAGGGCGCCCCCCCGCGCCGTCAGGCTTGGCGGCTCGCGCGCGCGCGCGGCACGCGGGGCGCCGCCGCGGCCCGCAGCGGCCGTCGGAGGCCATCGGCGGTCTTCGGCGCCTTCGAGCGCCCTCGGCGGCCTGCGGCGGCCCTCGGCCGCCATTTGGTGGCAGCGCCAAGGGCCCGCCCCTCTGGAACGTCAACGGGGTGGTCGAGCTGGAGCCCGTCGGCCCCGGGGAGGAGCCCCCGGCGGAGCGGCGACGCGGGCGGGGCGGGGAGTCAGGGGCGAGGGGAGGGAGGAGGGGGCCATGGAAAGACATGGAGGAGGTGAACCTATTCATGCCATGTGTGAAATCCGCTCATACCATCATTATGCGCATACCTACTGTTGACGTCTCGGCTCAGGTACTGGATTATGATACAGCGCCGCCTATCCGCGGCGCATGGGAAAAAGGGATCGCTACGCTCTCCCTTACCTTCCTCTACATACGGCAAGCCTTGTAGGTTCGACTCTTCGGTCGTCACCTACATACACAGGCCAGGACGGACCATTCATGGAGGGACGAGAAGTGGTCATGGAGAGGTGAGACCGGGTTCACAACTCGTTCGCCAGCCGGGGGCGCGTACGCCCCATCGCCGTGCCTAGGAGCGCGCTTTGGTGTGCAGCTGGGGGGGGGGGGCGTCCGGAGCACCACGACAGACAGGAGCGAGGATACGCCGACGGCGAACACAAGTAGACTTGGCGAGAACGACCTGGACTATCAGCAACGCAACGCCGTCTACGTGACCACGCGCGTCGGCACGCAGGGGGTGCGCTTCACTGCGGCGGGCGGCGGCGCAGCGTTCACGGCAGCTGCATGATCACGTCCCATTGCATTTGCCGTCGGGTCGGCCCTCCAAGCATGATGGGCCTGGTGGGAACCAAGCTGGCCTACCGGGCGCTAGCTTGTCGGAAACAGGCCCGCTGCTTTTGGTTGCAGCCGGGCTTAGTTGAAGCCGCCAGAGGCCTGCCGGGGACCTGCGCGGAGGTCTCCGGGGATTTCAAGGGGCCTTTTTGGGGCGCGGCGGTCTCTGCGAGGTTTTCGGAGGCCTCTCGAGGTTTTCTTGTAAAGTTTCGTTTTTTTTTCCATAGGCCCACCTTAGAATGTTCTCAGAACTTGTCGTGCTTCGCGCGGAATGTTTTCAGAACGCTGTTGGCTGAGACTGTCTCGTTTTTAGTCCATCGGCTGTATGTTGTCAGCACATTTTTGCTACTATAATATTTTGGTTTGGGTCGAAACAGATTTCGTGGTCGGCCTTCCGTCTCTAGTTTGGTTCAATGGTCCAGCCACTCCAGACACTGTACATTTTGCAGTTTTCTCCTGCAGGGGCTCCCGCTTCATTTTTGTCCATCCGCAACCGTCCATTACGGGAGTGGTCTCCATTCGTTCCGCTCGCTGGCCTTATGGCAGACCAGCAAGCACACTGGACTGTATGCTTGTCTTTGCTACTTGTCTGTTGCAGCACACACGAAGCAGCATCGTTCAAGGCTGCGACACATGCTTCCAACAACGTGGGTTCGGCAACGTAACGTCTGCGCAGCACGATTTCGAACATTCTCGTTCGGGGTGGCGGAACTTAATATCCAGGAGCTCGTGGAACCCGTCTGCAGCCGTCTGCAGCAGGCGTAGTTGGATGGCCGTGTCTTTGAATGCCGCTTCAGGAGTTTCTGCGTACAGCTCAAACTCGTGATTGAAAGGCCCAGTGAAAAACGGTGCGGAGGTATCAGGTAAATACTTCGAGACCTCATTCCAGTTCGCGCAGACGAGCCAAGGATACTTCCACGGCGAGTAGCTCCTCTGTTTTACTTTGACAGGTGACACGACTGATTCGGTGATTCTGTTGTGGAAATTGCACAGCTACCCCGCTCAATCGGCAATCATCTTCGGACCTTCCTGCACCACTGTATTTAGCGCGGGCAATGTGTGGAACAGTGCGTGGCACACTGTCACGCTTTCAACCTCTGGTCCGTGCAGTATTGCCACCTGGACCCTCGACTTCGATGGAACAATCTACGCTGCTTCGGTTGATTCGATTCGCGACATGGAACTCCACTTGAACCGCCATTGCTGGGACGACGGATCGAGCTGTTCATCGTGGATGAGCATGAAGGTCGACGAAATGATGATCATAAACGGTTTTCCTGCTCCAAGCCCGACGTCCAGCCCGACGCCGCACCCGACGCCGAACCCGACGCCGAACCCGACAGCCAGCCCGACGCCTGTCGCTCCCGCCGCGGGCAGCGTTTTCCGCTGGTCCGTGGCCGTCACAGGCGACCCGCATTTGCAGAACGTCTACGGTGAAAGGCTCGACTTGAGGAGTTCCTGGCAACCGGGTCTTGATTCACACTCCACGGACACAGCATGTCGCAAACGCCCTCCTTCGCGTAGCGGCTGACGCGCAACAACTGGGTGGACACGACACAGTTCTGACATGTGCTTCCAGGAACTGAATATCTCAGTAGCGCAGGTCCACGCGAAGCGGACCGGCGACCTTCACTTCTACGCACAGGACGCGGTCGAAATGACACCGACGTGGGAGCATTTCGGGAAGATCGAGTTAGAGGACGCACGAGGTGGTTCATGGTCGCACGCAGCAGGAAATCCAGCACTTGAATTTCTACGTCAGGCACCTGGGGCGCGTTGGGTTTGCTGCGGGAGAGTTGCTGGGAAAAGATGATCACGCGGAGACAGCGACGATTTCGGCAGCGTGTGATCGGCGCCTCTCCCCGTTTCAGACGTAGCTGCGGTGCGGTCGTGGGGCGTCGGACTTGTCGCTCTTAGAAACCAGAGTTTCTACGACGACGTCTTGCCAACAAAACGCTCAGTGTGAGCCGCGCGTTTTTTTTCTGCGTTCGCCCAGAAAGATTTGCCTGGCGAAGAAACCAACCATATGCAGTTATGAGTACCGTAGTTGCGAGTACGATCTGAGGTGAAAACCCTACGGTGCAACGCCCGCATGCGGGCTGTGCCATTGGGGCCTCAGGTGGAGTTCCCTGGGGGGCCAGGAACTGTGCGAGGCGTGTGCCGAAACGGGGGTGTCGCCCAAGTGCGAACGGTGCCACTGGAGCCTTAAGTGGAGCTCCCTACGGGGCCACGAAACGTGTGAGATGTGTGTTGCCGAGACTGGAGTGACGCCCACATGCGAAAGGTGCCATTGGGGCATTCGACGGAGCTTCCGATGGGGCCACGGAACGTGTGAGGGTTCGCCGAAACGGGGGTAACGCCCACATGCGAACGGTGCCACTTGGGCCGTAGGCGGAGGAGTTCCCTATGGGGCCACGAGGTGAGCCGAAACGGGTTGTCGCCCACATGTGAACGGCGGTGCCATTGGGGCCTTAGCTGGAGCTCCTTACGGGGCCACGAAACGTGTGAGGGGTGCGCCGAAACTGGGTCGACGCCCATATGCGGACGGTGCCACTGGGGCATTAGTTGGAGCTCCTTATGAGCTACAAAACGTGTGAGGTGTGTGCCGAAGCGGGAGTGACGCCCACATGCGAACGGTGCCATTGGGGCATAGGTTGAGTTCCCTATGGGGCTACGAAACGTGACTGGTGTGCCGAAACGCGGGTGACGCCCACATGCGAACAGTGCCATTGGGGCCTTAGCTGGAGTCCTATTGAGGCCAAGAAGCGTGTGGGTTGTGTGTGCCAAAACGGGGGTGACGCCCACATGCGAACGGTGCCATTGGGGTCTTAGGAGGAGCTCCTTATGGGGCCAGGCACCGTGTGAAGGTATGCCGAAACGAGGATGACGATGACGATCACGATAATGATGATGATGATCATGATAATGATGTTGATGATGATGATGCTGCTGATGATGATGAGCCTGATGATGATTGTGATGATGGGGATTATGATGATGCTGTTGCTGATGGTAATGGTGAGAATGAGGATGAGGGTGAGGATGATAATGATGATGATGGTGGTGATGCTGATGATGCTGATGGCGATGCTGATGATGGTGGTGGTGGTGATGGATTTTGTGATGATGATGTTGTTGATGATGATGCTGATGCTGATGCAGATGATGATGACGATGCTGATGCTGATGTTTATGATTGTTATGATGATGACGACGATGATTATGATCAGGATGATGATGAGAATGGGGATGCGGATGAGGATGAGGATGGATATGAGGTTGAGGTGATGATGCAGATGCTGATGATGAGGCTGAGTGGGATGAAGGGGATGAAGAGGAGGACGAGGATGAATATGATGCTGCTGATGATGATGGGGAGGAGGATGAGGATGATAATGAGGATGATGATGCCGATGCTGCTGATGATGCTGACGATGCTGATGACGATGATGATGCTGAGGAGGATATTGAGGAGAAGGATTGTGATGATGATGCTGATGCTGCCGACGATGTTGGTGGTGAGGGTGAAGCTGATGCTGATGACGATGATGATGCTGATGATGATGATGATGATGATGATGATGCTGATGATCAAGCTGATGCTGATGCTGCTGCTGATGCTCATGATGATGCTGGTGATGGTGGTGGTGTTGGTAGTGGTGATGCTGATGATGATTGTGGTGATGATGCTAATAATGACCATGATCATGATCATGATCATGATCGTGGTGATGACATGCGAAGAGCACAGGCAGGGATTGGAGGAGGAAGGAGAATGCGAGAGGAGATGAGGAGAAGAGACGCGGGGCGGAGTCCCTTCAAAACGAGGACCCAACACCACAGGATGGTTGGTAGTTAGCTTGGCGACGAGCCCAACAACATGCAGTTGTGAGTACCGAAATTGTGAGTACGATCTGAGATGAAGATCCCTATGGGGCAGCGCCCGCATGCGGGCTGTACCGGTGGGGCCTTCGGTGGAGCTCCCTGTGGAACCACGAAAAGTGTAAGGGGTGTGCCGAAACAGGAGGGTCGCCCAAATGTGGGCTGAGCCAGTGGGACCGTAGGTGGAGCTCCTTGTGGGGCCACGGCACGTGTGAGGGGTGTGCCCGAAAAAAGGAGATTCGCCCACATGCGGACTGCGCCATTGGGCTTTAGGTGGTCCCTGTGGAGCCAGGAATTGTGTGAGGGATGTGCCGAAACGGGAGTAACGCCCACATGCAAACGGTGCCACTTGGGCCTTAGCTGGAGCTCCCTACGAGACCACGAAACGTGTGAAGGATGTGCCGACATTGGGGTGACGCCCACATGCGAACGGTGCCACTTGGGCCTTAGCTGGAGCTCCCTATGAAGCCACGGAACGTGTGAAGGGTGTGCCGATAGTGGGGTGACGCCCACATGCGAACGGTGCCACTTGGGCCTTAGCTGGAGCTCCCTATGGGGCCAAGGAACGTGTGTGGGGTGTGCCGATTGGGTGTGACGATGCCGATGATGATGTTGATGATGATGATGATGATGATGTTGATGATGATGTTGATGATGATGGTGATTGTGATGATGCTGTTGCTGCTATTGATGTTGATCATGCTGATGAGGATGATGATGCTGATGATCATGCTGCTGCTGATGATGATGCTGATCATGAAGATGATGACGATGATGACGATGGCGATGTTGATGATGGTGGTGATGGTGATGTCGATACTGATGATGATGAGGATGATGATGATGAGGATGAGGATGATTATGTTGATCGTTGTGATGATGTTGCTGATGATGTTGATGATGATAATGGTGTTGGTGATGATGCTGATGGTGATGGTGGCGCTGATGACGATGATGATGGTGATGATAGTGATGGTGGTGATGGTGGCGATGATGATTATGATGCCGCTTATGATTATGATGATGCCGATGTGGATGCTGCCGATGATGATCATATTGATGATGAGGTTGATGATGACGCTGGTGCTGATGACGATGCTGATGGCATTGCTGCTGCTTCTTACGATGTTAATGGTGATGGTAATGGTGATGGTGACGGTGATGATGCTACTGGTAATTGTGATGATGTTGTTGATCATGATGGTGTTGATGATGATGATGATGATGATGATGAGGATGGTGATGATGATGACGATGCTGATGATGATGGTTCGGTTGACGATGTTAAGGATGATGATGCTGATGATGATGGTGATGCTGATGATGATGATGATGATGCTGCTGATCATGATGATGATGCTGATGAGGATGAAGATGACGATGAGGATGAGGATGATGATGATGATGATGATGACGATGATGATGATGATGATGATAATGATGATGATGATGATGATGATGATGATGATGGTGATGATGATGATGATGATGATGATGATCATGATGATGCTGATGCCATGCGAAGAGCAGAGGCAGGGATGGGAGGAGGGATGAGGAGAGCAGAGAGGAAGAGAGAAGGCGCGGGGCCGGGTCTCTTAAAAGCATGGACCTAACTCCACAGGGTGGCGGGGGAACACACATATTCCGTGGCAGGCCTATAGGAATGCTGGGACGGTCGGTCCTTGCTCAATCATCTTTTCTCTCTCCTCCATGCTTCTCCCCCGCGGGTCTGGATAGTTCCTTTGGGAAGCAGGGCGCGCGTCTCCCAGGATGTGGGCGCTCGTCTCGCTGTATAGGAAGTGCCCGCATGCCAGTCCCTATTTCCACGCGTGTCTCATGCGGATTCTAGTGCGCACCGCGTGTGGAGGGAGTCGCTGGGGTGTCCGAGCTCCTCTCCTCCCCAAAAAACGTCCCAAGCATTCCTGGTATACAGCCCTGACGAGGGTAGGCACAGCCCTGACGAGACGGGCGGGGCACATGGACTCCCCCATCCCTGAAGGCAGTGGTCTTCAAGGCCGGGAGGGTAAAACCTTCTGGTCCTGGAGCTTGTTGCAAGGGCCGCTGTTGGCACCTGGCATTGGTCGATGGTTTGTGCATTGCGCAGACCTTGTGGCAGCCACCACTATTTCGGGGGAGCGTAGGACTCGAGCAAGCCAGAACCCGGGTTTGCCGACGCTTTCTGACGAGCGCATGCTGGATGTTGACGGTCCAGTTGTCGTGGGATGTTTGCAGTCGGAGGTCGCGTCCAATTTCAGTCTCGGTTTCGTAATTTTCATGAGGGCCCGTCAGGCCACCCCGAGTCCCCCGAACCCAAGTCTTACGTCTCCCCGAGAGAAGCGAGACTCACAACAACAAGATTGCAGGAACGTTTGGTATTTGCGTTTCTGACCTGCGTACGGGACTCTCTGGCTTTAGGCTTAAGTCGGGCATGTCCCTCTACAGGAGGAACAGTCCAAGATAGTCAAACATCGTCGGGGACGATGTTTGGAGCATGTTTGGATTATTCTGGGGTATATTTTGAGTATTGTTCATTTGTCCTCCAAAATCTGCCTGCATGGGGGACACGCCCGGGTTAACTCGAGGCCACTCGCCCTCCCTCGCCCGTGTGCCGCGCTGCGCCCCTGGCGCGAGCGCTGCGTTCGGACGAGACCCGACGAATGGCACGTACCGCGGTCGTCACTGGCCGATCTCACCAGCGAGCACGGGCCTGGCCCAAAAGTCCAGCGTTGGCTGGGCACCCTTGGAGATGGAACGGGTTGGGTGTGGTACGCCACGAACGCTTGCACGGTTAATATGTCTTGGGATGGCCGCATCTCCAGACGGGAGCAGAGTCGAGACCGACATCACAGCGAACTCTTACCTGGGAAAGGAGGGCAGGGCTCTTGTGGGGCCACGTGTGCGGACCCCATCGGGGGTTCTGGAGGGGGAAATCCTCCTCCCCCCGCTCCTCTGATGGGCTTGTTTTCCACCACCACCATGAGTTGGAGGGGGGAAGGAGGTGGGGGATGAGGAGGAGGAATAAGAGGAGAAGCAGGAGGAGGAGGAGGACCCCTCCCCCTCCTACTTATGGTGGTGGCGGTTGAAAACAAGCCCACCATCCTCATCCTCCTTCAGTGTATTGCAGATGCTCTGGAGGGTAGGCACAGCCCTGACGAGACGGGAGGGGCACATGGACTCCCCCATCCCTGAAGGCAGTGGTCTTCAAGGCCGGGAGGGTAAAACCTTCTGGTCGTGGAGCCTGTTGCAAGGGCCGCTGTTGGCACCTGGCATTGGTCGATGGTTTGTGCATTGCGCAGACCTTGTAGCAGCCACCTCTCTTCAGAGCAACTGTGCATGACCACCTGCGCTGCCACCAGGCTGCGACCGAGAGGCCCGTGCCCTCGCGGGCCAGAGCGCAGCACCGCCAGCACCGCCGCCTGGCCGTGTCGGCGCACGAGGGGGCAGAAGGCCAGGCATGAGGGGCCCACACGCACTGGGCCCAGCGTGGCGGCTGGACGCAGGCGTCCGAGTCATGGCTCGACCCATCGCGTTATTTGAGATCTCCAGCGCTTTGATGCCACCTTGGGCCGGAAGGCTACCCGTGGTCTTCTCCTGGCCCTCTTCGTCCCTGCCCTCGACCTCCTCCGCCTCGTCCCTCGAGTCGAGGTCGGAGGACAGCTCTCCCCTGGCGACTCGGGTCCTTCGGGGGCCTCGAGAGGCCTGTGGAGAGCCTTGCATCTAGGCTGCCCGTCCTCCTGCTCCTCTTCCTCCTCCTCTCTCGGCGGCGAGCCCCTGGGGGGGAGGTCGGAGGGGGCGGGCCTTCTCAGAAGGCGCGGAGGGCCTGCGGCGGCCTGCCTGCCGACAGGTTGCTGGACCTCCTCCGGAGACGGAGGCGTCTTCCCAGGAGGCCGGAGGGCATCTGAGAAGCCTGGACGCCTCCTGACTGGGCATCGCTCGGACGTGTGCATTTTTCCTTCGGCGAGGACCATCGAGGAGCATCCTTGATCATCTGGCGAAAAAGCCACGCACGAAGCCGAACAAAAACACAGGGAGTGGGCGTCCGAGCGATGGCGAGCGAGGAGGCCTGCCCCTGCTGACTCCCCCCCCCCCCCCTGGGCGCGCCGCCGGCTCTTGCTCCTCCTCCTCCTCCTCCTCCTCCTCCTCCTCCTCCTCCTCCTCCTCCTCCTCCTCCTCCTCCCGGGGAGTCCTCCTCCTCCTCCTCCTCCTCCTCCTCCTCCTCCTCCTTCTCCTCCTCCCGGGGAGTCCTCCTCCTGCTCCTCCTCCCTCTGCTGCCTCTTGCCCTTCTCACGACCCTCCACGCTTTCACGGTATGATCGGGGGTGGACAGAACCCCGAGCAGTGACACGTCGATTAGTGAATTGTCCGTTTTCGGTTCTCGAGAGGGCGCCGTGCAGGTTTGTGCCTCAGGTCGTTTTCACTAAACCACGTTTTACTAAAGGGGGGTCTGTCCATCCCCGATATGAACACTACTCTCCTCTCTCCCCTGGTGGCGTCCGGGGGATGTTCGGCCCCCCTCCGCGCACTGGTTTTCTGCACAGGATCCTTTCGTGACACGGGTTTTCGCGTGGGTGCCTTTTCAGAATGCTGCTCTCGCTGAAGCGTTGGTCTCATTTTCGGGCTACTGCTCGTTCCGAATCGTGCTCTCGCTGCAGCGTTGGCGTCATTAATTCCAGGGCCATGCCTCTGCATGGTTTTCGGCCCTTCCAGATAGGCCCCAAAGTCTAGAAAATGCACCCCCTAAAAAAACCTACGGAGGTGATTCCACATTCGGTGTCGATTCGTTGATTTTTGGGGTCCCCCCACGTTGGGGCGTCGCCACGCCATACTAATTCAGGCTACGCTTCCTCCGAATCTTGCTCCCGCTGCAACAATGATGGCATCATTTCCGCGCTTCCGCTCGTTCCGAATCGTGCTTGCTGCAGCGCTGGCGTCATTATTTCCAGCGCCATGCCACGGCATGGTTTACGGCCCTTCCAAATAGGCCCCAAAGTCTAGAACATGGCCTTCTGAAACAACCATCGGAAGTGATTACACTTTCGGTGTCGACTCGTTGATTTTTGGGGCCGCAGAAGCCTCCCCCCCCACTTTGGGGCGTCGCCACGCCGTGCTATGTATACTATGTCATGTAATGCGATGCCCTGCTACGACATCCGACTGTGCGAATAGAGAGGAGATCTACGTCATGGTAAGGGATCGGAGGGAGGGGTAGGACGTCAGAGATGACGCGAGCGCACCTGGCTTGCCCATCTCCCCTCTCCTCCGTTGGACCTCGGTCCGCGGCCGCGACCGCGCTGGCCGGCTGGATCCTGCGGGGAAGTGGCGCCGCGTAATGGGGGGGTCATAAATGGGGGGGTGGCGAGCGTGGTCCGAAAAGAGACCCAAACGGTACCTGAACGAGCCCCTTTGGGGCTCTGGAGGGGCTTGAAAGGGGCACGAGAGGGGAGCTTTTCTGAACCCCCCATTTGTGACCCCCCCTCCTCCTCCTCCTCCTCCTCCTCCTCCTCCTCCTCCTCCTCCTGCTCCTTGTCCTCCTCCTCCTCCTCCTCCTCCTCCTTGTCCTCCTCCTCCTCCTCCTCCTCCCCCTCCCCCTCCTATAGGAAACTATGGGAAGTGGGGGGGAAGACCAAAACCAAGAAAATATAGGAAACTATGGGGAATATGTTTATTTGTGTGTCCTGGGGCCACCCCCTAGGCGATGCTTCAGAAAACTTAAGTTTCGGCCAGAGTCTCGATGATTCTTGATGCTTCAATGCAAATCCTATGATTGAAATAGAAGTTCTGGGTTTTTATTCAAATTCTGAGACTATGAATTTCTGAACCCATGATTTCTTAAGCATTTCGCAGGGTGTACCCGTGCGACCACGTGTCCGCGGGATCGCGCCCCGGAGTCCAGACCGCGAGGGCGCGGCCGAGGATGCGTTCGTCGCGCGCGGGCAGCACAGGCCGAGGGGGCGGCGCCCCCCGTCCTGGGCGGCGCGCCCCCCCCCCGCCGTCGGCGCCAGGAGCTCGACCGCAGGGTGTTCCACGAGTGGCAGGAGGAGGTCCTGGGCGACCCAGACTTTGGGAGGCGCCAGAGCGCGAAGTACGACGGGACCGCGAGCACTCCCCCTCCTGATGCCAGGGGGGCAGGGATATCGCCATGCATCGAACGACTCCACTTGTACGCCACCGCCGGTCCTGGCCAGGCCCATCTTGGGCCTGGGATGGGTGTATACGCGTATGCGCCTTCCCGGCCAACTTAGGAGGGTGTATAAACCAATCTTGGCCCCAGGATTGGTTTGGCTAGGATCGGCATTGACGTGTAGTTGGTGTTCCTTTTTCGGCCTTCTGAGTCTTTTTTCCCAGGCCCTTTGCAAGTCGAAGAGATCTATTCGGGATGAGGCGTGGGGTCCAGCACCCGGCTCCCTCGGCACCCCTTTCTGTTCGTGCAAGTGGGAGTGGAGGGAGGGCGGGTTCTTGGAGTTCTTGCAGGTATTTCATCGGCCCTGCTACACCTCTGAGCAATATGACACGTCATCCGGCCTGCGAGCTTATTCCTCACCGCCCACCAAACGACCCCAACCCAACCCGAAGGCTTAAACTTGCCTTCCATTTTCCGGTGGGGGGGGACGGGGAACACTGAGAAAACACGTGTGGAACCCGTACCCCCCCAAGGCGAAATTCGGGTCTTCGGATTCGCTTGGGGTTGCCTGGTAGGTATAGTCAGACTGGGCGACGCCGGGGAAGCAAGGATCGAGCACTGCGCTGGTCCACGACTCGGCGTGTTCTTGCAATCTGGAGTGAAGGCGGGCCTGTCCTTCTGCAGGAGGATTATTTTCAAACATGGTCAAGAAATAGTTTTGGGACGATGTTTTGCATATGTTTTACTATTTGGGGGTACTTTTTGGGTCGGGTCTTCGGAGGCGGAGGAGGAGGGTGGGGGGAAGAGGAGGAGGAGGAGGAGGAGGAGGAGGAGGAGGAGGAGGAGGAGGGAGGTGGAGGGAGGGGGGAGGAGGAAGGGGAGGAGGAGGAGGAGGAGGAGGAGGAGGAGAGGAGGAGGGATGGAGGAGGAGGGAGGAGGAGGAGGAGGAGGAGGAGGGGGAGGAGGAGGACGAGGGCGAGGAGGAGGCGGGCTTGGGCGTGGGGGGGTCTGGTGGGCAGTCAGCTCCGTGGCCGTCTCCGTCGCTCCCGCTCGTGCCCGCGCGTGCCTCTCCCAGGAGCGGCCGCCGCCCGGGTGTCCGGCTCGTCCAGCGCGTGTTACGTCCTCCTCGCTGTCTCCCTCGCCCGCTCTCCCGCGCCGTCTCTCGCTCGCTCGCTCGCGCGCTCTCTCTCTCTCTCTCTCTCTCTCTCTCTCTCTCTCTATGTATATATATATACCATTTGTATATCGCAAAGTACCAAAGCAATGAACGCGCTGTTAAAGTCAATTGAAGAAGAAAG
This sequence comes from Prorocentrum cordatum, assembly GCA_963575745.1. Classification (NCBI taxonomy): domain Eukaryota; class Dinophyceae; order Prorocentrales; family Prorocentraceae; genus Prorocentrum; species Prorocentrum cordatum. Next base: position 400,754 of record CAUYUJ010017993.1, on the reverse strand, counting down.
TTCCAAGTATGGCCTTCGACTCAACACAACCAAGTGTGAAGTTATCCACACCGGGCATTCCCACCCAAACATCCATTTCGCTAACGGGGACCCTGTGGAAGTCAAAGCGGAAGTCAAATACCTTGGATGCATGCTTAATCATAAGAGCGACACTACCAAAGAAGTCAATGCTCGCATCTCTCAAGTTCTCGCTACGATGAAAAAGCTCAACACTTTCTGGTTGCACAGCGACTGCCCCACTCGCTTGAAAATCCTCGCTTTCGACGCGACAATCCGGTCTAAGCTCCTGTACGGACTGGCCACAGCAACGATCAAACGGATCGACACAGTGCAGCTGAAAGGACTCCGCAAAATCCTGCACATGACAACGACATACGTCAACCGAGCAAACACGAATGCTCTCGTTTTCGAAAGGGCGAACCAGAGTATCCAAGCTGCAGGAGCAACCAAACCAGTGACTCCGTTCAGCCAAATGTACCACTAACAAAAGCTGAAACTGTATCAAAACCTCTTGAACGCCGATCCCTCGGACCCAGTCCGGCAAGCAACCATGAGAGCCGACACGCTAGAGTTTCTACGATTCGAGAAAAACCGGGTGGGGCGACCTCGGTTGAAGTGGACGAAAGAAACTGCTGAGGAATACTGGATAGCGACAGCCGCCCACCGACCCCCTGCCCTCCGGAACATTGCTCTAGATCTTTCTCTCGCCACACATCGAGAAGCCTTGTTAGAAGTAGCTCAAACATTGCCCTTATAAAATTATGAATGATTGTCAGACCGGTGCAATCCGTGGATTCTCTCTTCCCTCCCCTTCCCCTCCCCTTCCTCTCCCCCCTCCTCCCCCTCCCCACTCAGCCCGGCACGCTCGGCGCAGCGTGCGCGCCGCACGTCGCTCCGAGGCGCGCGGCCAGGGAGGCCCCGAGGCCCCGCCGGGGGCATGGGACGAGGAAATATATAGTTGTGTGTATCCCTCTCTGTGCCCCTCTCTCTCGATGTAGCTTTCTCTATATACCTTTATCTCTCTCTCTCTCTCTCTCTCTTATCCTCTCCGTTTTTTTTTTGTTGTTCTCTCTCTCTCTCTCTTTTTCTCTCGTTCTTTCTGTATTGCCTGTCCTCTCTTTCTCTTTGTCGCACTCTGTCTCTTTCTCTCTCTCTCTCTCTCTCTCTCTATCGCCCTCGCCCCCCCGCCCCCGCGCTGGTGCGCGGAGGACCTATGTGCGCGAGGGCATCCGGCTCAACGCGACGCTGGGGCACGCCCTCGAGAGGCTTCGGGCTCTCTCTCTCCTGATCCTCGGGTGCCCGACTCCTTTGCTCCGTGAGCTTTCGGGAGCCCCGAGACGGGGGTCAATGCAAAGAGGGGTCAGCCAGAACGCCCGATCTTGCAGGATCCTTCCGGGACAGGGTCGGAGGAGGAGGAGGAGGAGGAGGAGGAGGAGATCACTGACCTGGGCTTGGGTGCAGGATCCTCCAGGATCTTGTAGGATCCTTCGCGTTGACCCAGGTCTGGGCGCAGGATCTTGCAGGAGCTTGCAGGATTCTGCGAGGTCTGACTGACCTCCGCCTCCATCCCTCCTCCTCCTCCTCCTCCATCCCTCCTCCTCCTCCTCCTCCTCCCTTTTCCTCCCCCCTCCTCCTCCTCCTCCTCCTCCTCCTCCTCCTCCTCCTCCTCCTCCTCCTCCTCCTCCTCCTCCTCCATCCCTGATTGACCTGGGTAAGAAGATCCCCAACACTTTTCTGTGCATTTCTCGGGCGTCCGCGACGGGCGACGAACGTATCGACATATCCACTTGGAGGATCGAAGAGTCTATGGAAAGAAAGGCGACGAAGAAAAGCAGAACAAATCCTGTCCATTTGGAACCGGACTCGCTGTAGATGTCGCCGCGGGCGTTGCCAAGTTGAGACAGAAGGCCAGCTGCCCAACGGCGACCCCTTTCGGTTTGAGACAAAATTTGTTGTTGGCATCTTTCCAATGGTTTCCCGTACCCATTTCCGGCGTCCAGCGAAGATCTGTGCCTGCTTACGTTTCCCATGTGCAAGCTGCCGACGTCCGCGACGAGCGACGCACATCTCAACACATCCACAGCCGCGCCCCCGCGGCTCGGATTCTGCGTCAGCACCGGTGCCCACGCCCACGCGGTCTGGATTCTGGACACGCGATCCCTTGGACACGTTCCGCGCTGGGCATCCGCGCAGAGCCGCCGCCCCTGCGGGCAGCTGCGGCCGAGGAGTCCCGAACGTCAGCCCCGTGGAGATGGACCCGCCTCCCGCATTCCGAGTCCAGAGGAGGCCCAGGCTGTGAAGAAGCCCAGGGCGCCGGATGTCTTCCTCGAGGGGCAGAGCAGATGCTTTCCTCCTTCACCCGGCTTGCGCCACACTGCTTCTCCTGCTTCTCTTCCGCATCCTCAGCAGAGCTCCACTCTCATGCTGCTGTCCCTCTCCTTGTCCGCCCTGCTCTGAGCCACTGGAGGAGAAGCCGGCCAGCTGGGAGCAGGCGGGCCAGCGCGGTTGACGGAGTACGGAAGCGCGAATTGTGGGTGCGATCCCGGGCAAGGGGCGGATCGAGGCTGAGCTTGTTGGGTGTTCGATCCGTAGGGTTTTTCTTTTCATCGCGGGAATCCAGTCGACGAGAGCGCCAAAGACCACAAAAGGTCGACGGAGGCCGAATGGGTAGCAAGGGGTCGTGGTCGAAAAGGTAAGGATGGCAGCAGAGCGCGCGCCTTCTAGGAGGAGGAGGAGGAGGAGGAGGAGGAGGAGGAGGAGGAGCAGGAGGAGCAGGAGGAGCAGGAGGAGGGGGAGGTTCTCCCCCTCTTCCGCTGGGTGCTACCGTCCCGCTTCGGCGCACGGCTCCCGAGGAGGGCAGCGCCCCGCGAGTGCTCGAGGGCCTGCGCTGGCAGAGAGAGAGCCCCGCCGCCGTGGTCGTGCGATCGGCGTCGTACGGGCATGCTCGGCGTGCGTCGCCTCCTCCTCCTCCATCCCTCCTCCCTCCTCCTCCTCCTCCTCCTCCTCCTCCTCCTCCTCCTCCTCCTCCTCCTCCTCCTCCTCCTCCTCCTCCTCCTCCCCCAGGGGGCGACGCGCGCGCCGAGAGGTCTCACAGCAGGAGTTCCATGGCGGGCGCTGCCTGGCCATGCCGCTCAGGAATCAGGAGGGGAAAAACACACAGACACGATGAGTCGTCGACTCCCAGGAACATATGGGAAAATAGGGGCAGTGGGGGGGGAGACAAAAACCCAGAAAATGTTGGAAAATATGGGGCATCGTTTTATTTGTGTGTACTTGTTTGTGTGTCCTGGGGCCCCTTCCATTTGTTCGGGCAGGACGCGCGCCTCCAAAAAGGACGACACGCGGGGCGCTCCAGAATGACTCTGCCTGCGAGGATCGAAGGCGCTGTCCTCTCTTCCGCCGCGCACGGCGGCCCAAAAGGCCCCCAAGGGAGCCCCCACGACGGCCCCAGAGAGCCCCAAGACGGCCCAGGAGGCCTCCCAGCGAGCCGCCCAAGACGGCCCGAGAGCCGCCCGAGAGCCGCCCAAGAGGCCCCCAAGACACGGCGGAAGGGCGGTGGGAGGTCGGCGGAAGCAGAAGAGAAGGCCGCCTCCGCTGGCGGGAGCCGGCGGAGGGGCGGCCGCCCTCGCACGTGCCGCCCAGTGCCGAGGTGGGGGGGGTGCGCGGGGAGCGGGGCTGAGGCACGGCTGCCTCGTCGCCTCGTGCAGGCCGTCGTTTCGGGCGTCGGTCGCATCTTGATCGCGCAGCGCCGTTTGCTCGGTTGTCGCCGTCGCCCCCGCGAAGCTTCCTGGGCAGTGGGGGCTGCGTTTGAAAACGCAAGGAGGGGGCAGCAGAGGGCGGCGGAAGTACAATCGGCGCCCCCAAGAGATGGAACCGTTTTTTCAGGTTCAGGATTTCCGGAATCCCCATATGGTAATAGCATGTCCTTGTGAGTCCCATGATAGTCTCAGAGCGTGAATTATACCTACCCCGCTTTCGCTTCCAGGCAGAACCAAGCCATACCACGCGCCTCCTCGTCAAGCGCCCTGACAAATTGAGGCTGCGATTTGGCATCGTTTGCTATCTCGTGGAAGCGAGGGTGGTCAAAAGCGAGGTAGGTTTGTTTTCCCCCTATATGAAGGGGCCCTGGGACACACAAATAAATACACACAAATAAAAATGTTCCCCATATTTTCCCATATTTTCTGGGTTTTTGTCTTCCCGCCCACTTCCCATATTTTCCCATATTTTCCTGGGAGTGGACGATTAATTGTGTCTGTGTGTTTTTTCCCCTCCTGACTATAGTCGCCGCCGCCGTCTTCTCCGTCATCGCAGTCAACCGCCGCCGCCGTCGCCGTCTCCGGTGGGGCGGGCCGCTCGCTCGGGGCCGGAGGAGCCCCCGACGCCCCGCGTCCGCTGCTCGCCGGTGGAGCAGCTGCCGGACCCCCCGCATGGAGAGGGTCTGCCGGAGTGGCGGTCTCGGTGCACGCCGGTCGCTGAAAGTACCCAGATGGTCTGGTACCGGAAATTTTCGGTAGCGATTTCGACGCACCCCGAATTTCGGTAGCGACCGGATCTTCGTTCGAGGGCGTTGAGATAGCGGGTTTCAGAACGCTCTGATACCGGTATTGGGCGCTACATTTCGGTATTTCGGTAGCGACCGATCTCTGCGGAGCGCTACCGGAAATTTTCGGTAGCGGACCATCAGGGTAGGTCAGAGGAGGAAGTTGTACCCCCACCGCTACCCTTCCCTGGGTTTTTTTGGGGGGGGGCCTGCCGGGAGGCCCTCATCATCGCCCCCGCCGGATTCGCCCCGGAATTCTGGTCAGGACGCACCCCAGGAGAGGTCGGAGAGTAGCGGAATCGGTACCTTCTTGTTTCTCTAGTCGGTATTCTTGAACTCCTAGATCCCAAGATATTTCAGGTGCCCCTCTACTTCAGGAAACAATCTGCCTTGCTCAGGTGTTCGATCATGGGCCCCGAGCGAAACGCAAGCGTCAAGCTTTCACGCCGAAGGCCGCCGAAGACCGCGGAAGCTGGCGAAGACCGCGGGAAACCGCCGAATCCCGCGGGAAACCACCGAAGACCGCCAGAAGACCGCCGAATGAAGACCGCCAAAGACGGCCCGAGGCAGATGGGTAGCAAGGGGTCCTTGGTCGAATGCGTGGCTTTCCTTCGTCCCCCCTCTTCATGGGGGCGGGCGGAGGTCCAAGCTACTTCCAGCGCCTTCCGACTTGATCTTTCTACCTGCCTCTTCCGACCGACGGGTAATTTGTCCTTTCAGTTCTCTCCCCTGTCTGCTCGGCCGGCCACAGCAGACGGGGTCGGAGGATCGCCCCGCGTCCACGATGCCTCGGCGATGCGGCTCCTGGAGCCCGATGTTCTTGATCCCAACATCGCCGACGCATCGGCGACGGGGTACGATCCCCCGACCCCATCTATCTATTTCCTCGGGCCCCATTTCGGTGGCCTCGATCTGCGTGACCTTGAATTTGCAGACGTGCGGGCAGGAGGCCACGACTTCGTCGGCAACGACGACGGTGACGCCCGCCACGATGCCAAAGAGGAAGACGACTTTCCGAGGTTTTCCGAGGTCACCCGATGTCTCCAGAGAAGTCCCCGAAGCCATCGAGGTGCTTGCAGGTCTCCGGAGGCCTCCGCGGGTTTCTGGACCCCCCCGTGGCCCAGGAGGGGCCAAGAGTGCCCAAAGGCCTTTGTCCTCGAACCTCATGTCGTCGCCGTCGCCGTCGTCGCGGTCGTGGTCGCCGTCGCCGCCGGTGCCGCGGCACGTTCCGAGAGCCCGTCTTGTGCATGAGAAGGATGTGGTGATGGGCTTCTTTTCCACCACCACCACCATAAGTTGGAGGGGGAGGGGGTCCTCCTCCTCCTCCTTCTCCTCCTCCTCCTCCTCCTCCTCCTCCTCCTCCTCCTCCGCCGCCCGCGCGCCCCGCAGCGCGCGCCTCCGCAACGGCACGGAGGGCACCCGGCGCGGGCGCCTCAGGCCGGAGGCCGCCCGCCGCGCGCCGCGGCGCCGCCGCGCGAGGGGAGCAGCGGGTGGACCCGCCAGGGGGGTCCAGCGGCAAGGGGGTGGTGCGATAGATTAGGTGTAATAGATTCACCCCTTCTATCGTCTCCAGTCGTAGTTGGAGGTCCCGCGGCAGAAGAGCACCCAGAACGAGCCCCTCCGTTACAGAGGGGGGCCATCTCAGCGCCCCTCTGTGACAGAGGGGGGGTCGAAAAAACGATGTCCTACCTAATTCCGGTTTTTGGACTACATTGTGGGGCGTGCAATACATTCAGGGGGTCCAGCTGCGGGCAAAACTTTTGTCTATATCCACTGCAGTATGGAGTTTCGGGCTCCCTTCCCAAGAAACCCGAGGCGCATTGGACATGGACAAATTTGCCCCCTGGAGGCTCGATGTTTATCCATATCCAGTGCGGCTCGGCCTTGTGGCGCCGCTTCCAAAAGAGTCCAGAAGGCACTGGGTATGGACATGAATCATGCCCGCACCAGCGACAAGGGGGTGGTGCGATAGATTAGGTGTAATAGATCTGTGGGGTGCAGTACATTGTGGGGCGTGCAATGCATTCAAGGGCGCACATGGATTGCCGGAGTTTCACGTGCGATACGCTACTTGCAGTACAGTGCAGTATAACTCTCCGGCGCAATGCGTTTTCAACACAATTGCCACAAACCTATTGCACCACCACCTTTCAGTTGGACCCCCTTTTGGGTGTGCTTGAACTGCGGCCGTTCGATGGAGATGAAAGCATGAAACAAGGCCGAATGTCTGCCCACAGCCGGCCCGAGGCATAAGATCGTTCGGCAGCAAACCATCTCACCTGCTGTAATTACCCTCTTCATTCCGTCTTTGGCGTCGGCTCAGGTCGATTAGCATCTGTGAGTCGATGAGATAGCGTCGACTTAGCGTCAGCTACCGTCGACTAGCGTAGATTTAGCTTCGATTAGCGTCGACTAGCGTCGATTCGCAAGAGCCGACAAGGTGGTATGGTAGGATCCCGGGAGTTGCCACCGAAGAATGTTTGCCTACAGTCGGCCCGAGGTATAAGATCGAGGTCGGTTCGGGGAGGGTGCTCTCGTGTTCTTCGTGTTCGTTGGATGCTCTTGCGCATCCTGGGGGGAGGTACCCTCGAACGTCCTTCAATTTGGCAAGCGGAGGGTCTCGTGTTCTTGAAGGGTGTTCTTGTGTCCTAGGTCCGACTGTATTGCACTATATGTTCGAAATCTTATGTGTTGTTTTGCCGATCGGCGCGGGCCCTCGCACCCCTTCCCCCTCCCATGAAGTAGATCTTGGCTGTTTCTGGCGCCTGTCTCAATCGGGTGGTGTTTCCCCTATAGGACGCACTGTTGCAAACGGTCGCGCTGAGCAGAGGCCCGGAGCCAGACCCCCCCTCCCTTCCCCTTTCGCCCAATGTCGAAACACCGAATCTGAGAACGTTCACTTGCAGTGCGGGCCTATTGCAGGTCGTCTCGTGCGGTGTTCCCAGGTTCTCAGTGACCTGCTGATTTAGGATGTGCTTGTGTCATCCGTGATGCATCGCGTAGAGGAACAACGAAGGTTGGAGGTCCCCAGAGATCCCGGCGTGCCGCCCTTGCCGGGCCCCGGGACCGTCAATGGAAAGACTGGGGACGAACAGTTGGACCTTGGGAAAGGGTTTGGGGCTCTTGAGGGCCACATTGTGACCAGAAGCACGGCTTCGGATGTGCGTGCCAGGACGCAGGACGCAGGGGAGGGCGACGCAGGACGCGGGCTGAGCACAGGAGGAGGAGGAGGCAGGACGCAGGCCGTGGACGAGCAGTCGATAATCCGAAAGCCCGCCTGATGCATGAGAAGGATGTGGTGATGAGCTTGTTTTCCACCACCACCACCATAAGTTGGAGGGGGAGGGGGTCCTCCTCCTCCTTCTCCTCCTCCTCCTCCTCCTCCTCCTCCTCCTCCTCCTCCTCCTCCTCCTCCCCCTCCAACTTATGGTGGTGGTGGTGGTGGAAAACGGGCCCATCATGCGGAGAGCATGCTGCTACGCACGGGATGAATGTCAACGAGCGCATCAATGATGAGGCTATGATGCCTCTGATGATGTTTGGCCGGTTATGATGCCCACTCGTGCCCACCCCGCCCCGTCTTCAGGGATGTCGCATCCCCTTTATGATGGCGGGATGGGAAGACGGGCCGCCACACCCGGCACTGCATGCACGGTGCCTGGTTCGTGGGCATGTGGCTCGACCTCTGCAGCCCTTCCAGTGGAAGCTGCAGAGAGTGTGAGGCCTGTCGGAGAGCCCGCTAGGTAAGGCGGCATGCAGTGGCGCCCCTGCGGCGCTGCTGGTTCGACAGGCGGATGAGGATCTGCAGCCATTTTGACTCCTGCCATTTTGGCTCGAGGGCCATTCTGGCCCTGCCTCCGCGTTCTCCCCACGACCTGCGGAAGGGGGGCTGGCACGAGCG
>CAUYUJ010017993.1:382310-384810 GCA_963575745.1 Prorocentrum cordatum | reverse complement strand
GGCCCGACTTCCCGATGCGATGCGGATGGATCCTGCCCCTGCCCCAGCCTGCCCCCAGAGGCCTCTAGAGGCGGCACGCGGAGGCCACCCCCTGGGGCACCAAAACCAGGCACCGGGACCCCCCAAACAAAAACTCCTGGCCCCTCGAGTCGGTAGCGTTCAACCAATCCCCATCCCCATCCCCATCGCCTTCGAGACCCCCACCGAATTACCACCCCATTTGGGGATGCACCCCTCGAAAGGAACCACCTCTATCCCCGTCTAGGGGGGTACATCTGCCAGTTGGGCCCAGGCCACTCCGCTGGGGATGGGGATCGGTTAAGCGATACTCATCGAGGCCGGCCCCCTGCCCCCCCCCCCTCCTGAACCGGGACACCTCAAGGTCCTCCTAGAGCGAAAAAGCAGCTCGAGTGAGAGCACCTTGCGCCACGGTCGGGGAAGCGTACAGTCGGGGCGTTGACCTAAGGAACCCTAAATAAGGAACGAGGCCCCTTTTTTCCATAAGTTAACCTTCGATTTCCCGTCGAAAACAATAAGGAAAGCCTGAGGCAAGCTGTGAAACACTTCAGGAACGCGGAGCCCCTCCCCAACGAAAAGGGTTCCTTCTTCAGGGCCCCGACTGTAAGACTCGAGTAAGCCAGGACTCGTGGTTGCCGACACTCTTTGAGGAGCGCGTCCCGGGTTTCGACGGTGCAGTTTCCGTGGGCTGCCCGCAGCGGGAGCGCGCGCCAAAGTATGCCGCCGGTCATGATTTGCACCCCCCCTCTTGGACACCCCCCCCATTGGCCGCTCCCGAGAGAAGCAGCAAACCGACGACGAGGATCAAGGGAGGAAAAAGCACCCGGACCGGACAATTGGCGTTTACTGGACGACCCGAGGCGTTTACGAAACAGCCCTGCCCTGTTCGACTCCTCCTCTGCGCGCGTTTACTATAGGCCTCGCGTGTCGGGGTGGTTCTTATCGGGGTGGATCTTCTGCCTTCCTAGAGTCAGGAGGGAAGAAACACACGGACACAATCCATCGTCGATTCCCCCAAAAAGATGGAAAACTATGGCGAGTGGGGGGAAGACGAAAACCCAACACGTATAGGAAACTATGGGGGATAGTTTTATGTGTGTGTATGTATTTGTGTGCCCTGGGGCTCCTTTATAGAGGAGGGGGCGGGAAGAAGGGCGGGCAGGAAGGCCCGCGAGCACCCCTGCGCCCGCGCACCGCCCTCGCCGTCTGGAAGCCGCGGGCGCGCCGCGGGCGCGCGCGCGCAGGCGCGCTGCGCGGGCGGGGGGGGGGGATGGGCCTGCTTTCCAACACCACCACCAGAAAGTTGGAGGGGGGAAGGAGGTGGGGACGAGGAGGAGGAGGTGGAGGACGAGGAGGAGGAGGAGGAGACGAGGAGGCGGAGGAGAGGAGGAGAGGAGGAGGAGGAGGAGGAGGAGGGGAGGAGGGAGGAGGAGGAGGAGAGGAGGAGGAGCCCTCCCCCTCCAACTCCTGTGGCGGTGGCGTGGAAAGCAGGGCCATCCGGGGGGGGGGGCGCGGAGGCGCCGCCGGATGGCGCCGCCAGGAGCGGGGGCGGGCCCTCGCCCGCCCTGGGGGGGGAGGGGGGGCGCGCGGGCCTCTCTCGGGGCACCCCCTCGCGGGACCTGCTCGAGGGTGGGGGGGGGGGGGGAGAGCACCCCCGCGCGGGACCTGCTTGGAGCCTGTTTTTTTTTGGATTCGGGCAAGTTTACTTGCATGGCGTTCGCCCCTCCCCCCCCCCCCCGCCCCTCTTCAAGCGAATACTAGCGTGCAAGTGCCTTTCGACTTGCGTGATTTCCGCGCCCCCCCGAACGTGCAAGTCGTTTGCGGCTTGCTTCAGGCTCAGCCCCCCCCCCCCGTCCATGCAAGTAAACTTGCCAGAGTCTAAAAAAAACAGGCTCTTGCGGGGGGGGAGCACCCCCGCGCGGGACCTGCCTGCGAGCGGGGGGGGAGCATCCGAGGAAGAAAAGACGGCATCTCGGTCGGGCACGTCTTCTCCACAGGAGGAGCGTTCAGAAACGGGGCGGGACCTGCCTGCGGGGGGGGGGCATCCGAAGAAGAAAAGACGACATCTCAGTCGGGCACGTCTTCTCCACAGGAGGAGTGTTCAGAAACAGGGCGGGACCTGCTCGCGAGCGGGAGCATCCGAAGAAGAAAAGACGGCATCTCAGTCGGGCACGTCCCTGCACAGGAGGAGTGTTCAGAAATAGGCAGGAAATCATCTAGGGGCGATGTTTCATCTAGGGCCTCTCTCGGAGCACCCCCGTGCGGGACCTGCTTGCGAGCGGGGGCATCCGAAGAAGAAAAGACGACATCTCCGTCGGGCACGTCCCTCCACAGGAGGAGTGTTCAGAAACAGGCTCGAGATCATCTAGAGGGGCGGTGTTTCTGCTATATTTTTTTCCATTTGGGGGGGTTTGACTCTTCTTTGTTTTTTGTCGACAATCTGCCTGTAGGGGGACATGCCCGATCTAAAACTACATAAACA
>CAUYUJ010017993.1:357310-379810 GCA_963575745.1 Prorocentrum cordatum | reverse complement strand
CCCCCCCCGCCGCCCTCCTCCTCCTCCCCTCCTCCTCCTCCTCCTCCTCCTCCTCCTCCCTCCTCCTCCTCCTCTCCTCCTCCTCCTCCTCCTCCTCCTCCTCCTCCTCCTCCTCCTCCTCCTCCTCCTCCTCCTCCTCCTCCTCCTCCTCCTCCTCCTCCTCCTCCTCCGCCCCCGCCGCGCTCCCGCCGGCACCTGGGAAGGAGGGGTGGCGGAGAGGGGGGGGGGGTGGCCGAGGTCCGGGCGGTGCGGGAGCCGCCTGGAGGCCTCGGAGGCCCAGCGGAGGCGAGCCGGCGAGGCGTCAGCGCTGGCTGGAACGCCGAGGGCTTCGGAGGCGTTCGGCCTCTCGGACTTGGAAGAGAACGGGAGGGGACAAAAACGCACAGACACAATGAATCGTCGATCCCCAGGAGAATCTAGGAAAACATGGGAAGTGGGGGGAAGACACAAACCTAGAAAACATAAGAAAGTGTTGGGAATTCTTTTATTTGTGTGTAGTTATTTGTGTGTCTCAGGGCCCCTTCCAGAGAAAGCGCCTTGAGCCACCCAAGCCCAGAGGCCTTGTGGGGCTCCCTAAGCCGCCTGCCATACAAGAGGCCTGGCGGGATTCGGGCCAGAGGACGCACGTCGCTCCCCAGGAGGGGGCCCCAGGGGTGCACCTTCCGGGTGACGTGGGCCCAGCCTGCAGAGGGGAGTTTTGAGGTGGAGGTGGAGGAGGGAAACGAGCTCCCCCCCGCCTCCCGCCTCTTCCCCGTCTCCTCCCCGTGTCCCTCCTCTACTCGCTCCTCCTTTTCTCCCTCTCCTCTCTCTGTCTCTCTTTCCCTATCTCTCCTCCCCTAGCTCCTCCACTCGCTCCATCCTCTCCCTTCTCCCCTCTCTCTCCGTTTGTATCTCTCTGTATGCAATCGTATCGTCTTACTCGCTTCAGATTCGGATTCGTATCGAATGGTCTTCCGCCAGTCCCGCTACAGTGCTGGGGTTGTGGGCCAGACTTCTCAGGGATGTTTCTTGGGGTCTCGTCAGAGGGCTCTCGGGAACCTCGGAGGGCAGTGTTGAAGCATCTCGGGAGCCTCTTGAGGGCCTCTTGGGGTTTCTTTGGGCCTGTTGGGGGCCTCTTGGGGCTTCCTGGGGGCCTCTTGGGACCTCCTGGTGGCCTCCTGAAGGCCGAGGGCCCGACATGTTTTTTGTTTTGGTCACCCGTCTGGGTCTCCTCGTGGAACCATCTTAGGGGTATTTTTGGCTGTCTTGGAGGCCTCTTGGGTTCATGTGGGGGCCCTCTTGGAGACCTCTTGGGCCGTCTTGTGGCGATCTTGGGGGCCTCTCGGGCCGTCTTGGAGCGTCAGGAAGCCGAACAGGCGAGAACGCCGAAGTCCTATAACAAACCGATTGGGAACCACTGAATGTGGCCTCTCGGGGCCCTCTTGAGGGTGCTCTTGGAGGCCTCTTGTGCCGTCTTGGGCGCGTTTTTGGCCGACTTGAGGCCATCTTGGGCGTCTTGGACCGGTTGTTAGGAGTTTCGGGGCCCTCTTGGCCCGTCTTGGGGTCCTGTTGGCCCGCCTTGGGGAACTCCTGGTTTCGAACAAGGCACACGGGAAGTCGTGGGGAGCCGCGGGGGGGCACGCCAGGAGGTCAAGGAGATTTTTGGGGTCGGCCCCCTGAGATAATCATAAAGGATCGAGGACCGAGGCGTCAGGGATGGACCGAGGACTTGAGGACGCTCCAAGTCGTACCTCAGGGCACGGTGTCGAATTTGTGCGTTCGCATGAGTACCCGTCATACGTTTGTCGCAGTTTACGATTGATTGCCGTATGTTTGCATGCTTGATGGAGACCGATGTATGTGTAGCAATCGTGTCTATCATCATTATCAGCATCGTGGCTCTCCATCGATATCTTTATGCATCCTCTCTTTCCCGCTCTGCCTGCCTCCTCTCTACCTCTGTCTCTCTTTGTCTAGCCTTCTGTGTATATATATATGTATATATGTAGTTTATCTAGATATTTATATATGGATTCCCCTCTCTCTCTCAGCTATTGTTGGCAGCTGCGCCCGTTGCCAACTATCACTGTTGGCCGGTTGGGAGGCCTGGCCACCACCAACAGTGGTTGTGCAAATACCGAGAGTCGTCATCTACGCCAGAGGTCGCGCTCAAACATGCCCTCATCTTTCTCGCCTTGCATCGAAGTTAAAGGATATAGTTCCCATCCATCCTGTGGTGTTGGGTCCTTGTTTAGAAGGGATAGCGCACCGCGTTCCTTTCTTCCTTCCTTCCTTACTTCCTTCCTCTCCCACTCCTCCTCCTAGTCCTCCTCCTCCTCCTCCTCCTCCTCCTTCGCCTCCTCCCGCTCCTCCCTCCATCCCTCCGCTCCTCCCGCTTCTTCCTCCATCCTCATCCTCATCATCCTCATTCTCATCATCATCATCATCATCATCATCATCATCATCATCATCATCATCATCATCATCATCACCGCCACCACCACCACCATCATCATCATCATCATCGTCAGCAGCATCATCATTGTCATCATCGCCGTCATCGTCATCATCAGCCCTTCCACCACCATCATCATCACCATCATCATCATCATCATCATCATCATCATCATCATCACCACCATCATCATCATCATCATCATCATCATCATCATCATCATCATCCCATGCTGCGTCCCCGCCACCCATTTCGGCACACCCCTCACACGGTTCGTGGCACCATAGGGAGCTCCACCGAAGGCCCCAGTTGCACAGTTGACACGCGTCCCCGCCACCTATTTCGGCACACCCCTCACACGGTTTGTGGCCCCATAGGGAGCTCCACCGAAGGCCCCAGTGGCACAGTTTACGTGCGTCACCGCCTCCCATTTCGGCGCACCTTCCACACATTTCGGGGCCTCATGGGGTGCTCGGCCGAAGGTCCCAGTTGCACCGTTCGCACGTGTCCCCTCCACCCAATTCGGCGCAACTCTCACACGTCTCGTGGCCCCATACGGAGGAGGTCCACCGAAGGCCCCAGTGGTACAGTTCACATGCGCCCCTGGCACCCAGTCCAGCACACATCCCACACGTTTCGTGACCACCTAGGGCTCTCCACCGACGACGATGCTCACAACTGCGTTACTCACAACTGCATCTGGTTGGGTCCTTCGCCAGGCTAATTTGTTGGACGATTTCTGTATTTCGTGGCGTCGGGTGGACCTTCAGGGACTTGTTGACGCGTCCCGGGACCACCATCCTCATCACGCTTACGAACAAACATCTCATGTTGGTCATCATCGCTCTCGTCGTCCGCATCGCAGCCATGATCGATGAGTCCTCTCGCTTCGCGGGGTGCAGCTCCAGACCGTGAAGAGTACTTGGCATCTCGGGCTCCTTCGAGTACGCACAGTCAAGTCTTTGTGACGACTCCTACAGTCGGGTCCCTGAAGAAGGAACCCTCTTCGTTGGGGAGGGGCTCCGTGTTCCTTAATTGTTTCACAGCTTGCCTCAGGTGTTCCTCATGTTTCCGATGGGAAGCCGAAGTTCAACTTATGGTAAACAGGGGGCTCGTTCCTTGTGTAGGGTTCCTCAGGTCAGCGCCCCGACTGGACGCGTCTCCTGGGGGCGTCCTGGGCCGTCTTTCTTGGGCCCCTCTTGCGCGCCGCCGGGGATCCTCTGGAGCAAGGGCGCCCTCGAGGGCGCGAAGTTATTCGCGCTTCGCGCTTCGCGGTTCGGCTCCGATTCCTCCTCGTCCTCCTCTTCTCCCCTGGGAGGCGGCGCGAGAGCGCGAAGTTATTCGCACTTCGCGCTTCGCGCAGCGCGAAGCGCGAAATTGGGAGCCCTTATGGAGCGCCCGCGCGCGGGCCTCCCGGAAGCTCCGCGCGGGGCCTCCACGGGCCACCCGGGCCGTGCCGGGCCGTCCACTTTTGGGGCCCAGGGGGCGCCCCCCGTGCGGAGCGTATTACCTGGCATCGCTCGGACGTGTGCGTTTTTTTCCTCGGCGAGGTCAATCGAGTAGCATGCTTGATCATTTCGCGAAAAAACCACGCACGAAACCGAAAAAAAACACAGGAAATGGACGTCCGAGCGATGGCCAGATTGGAGCCTGGCGACGGTAACGCGTAGGGCATGGACCTGCGGGGGTCTTGCGGGAGGCGTTTGGAGCCTTCTCGGGGGCCCGTTGGGGGCACATCGGACCCTCGTCGGGCCCAGTGGGCGCCCCCCGTGCGAAGCGCATTACAGTGAGCGGCTTGAATAAGGAACACTCGCTTGTCAAAAGGGGCTCGGTCGTTCCTTAGGTTTTGCATGCGTTCTTTACAGTTCCTCATATGCGTTATTTGTTCTGCATCGTTCCTTGTGCGTTGTTCCTTGGGGTAAAAAAAAGGGGCTTCGTTCCTTATTTATCGTTCCTTAGGTCAGGCCGACGACTGTAGGGCCTGGCGACGGTAACGCGTAGGGCATGGACGTGCGGGGGTCTTGCGGGAGGCGTTTGGAGCTTCTTCGGGGGCCCGTAGGGGGCAGATCGGACCCTCGTCGGGGGCTATCAGGGGGCCTCCTGGGGCGTCGGAAGGGCGCCTGTGGGCCGCCTTGGGGGGGAGTCCGGGGCCGTGTGGGCCCCTTCGGCCCTCGGAGGCCGTCCGCGGGGCCGATGCGAGGCTCTCTCTTCGGGCCCTCCTGCGCCTCCTGCGCCTCCTCCTCCTCCTCCTCCTCCTCCTCCTCCTCCTCCTCCTCCTCCTCCTCCTCCTCCTCCTCCTCATGGGCCTTGGCGGCCTTCCGGGGCCCTCTCGGGGCCCTCTTGGGCCGTCGGGGGGCCCTCGCCCTGAAGGGGCTGCCCTTTGGGGCCTTTTTCCTTACCTCGGGGGCGGAAAAGAGGGGGGTGCTGACTAAGGGGGGGGGGGGATATCATGGCGTGGGCCATGATATGTCCCCAGATTTCATGGCGACTCTTCTTGTTTCATTACGTCCCTGGCCCCCCCCGCTGGGCCGCGCACATGCCGCTGGTCATGATTTGCACCCCCCCCTCTTGGACACCCCCTCTTGGCCGCTCCCGATTACCCCCCATTTGGGTCAGCCCCATTACCACCGGGCCGAGAGACGGAGGGGGGCGACGAGCTGGAGGAGTGATGGCGGGGACGAGACGGAGGAGCGCAGGCGAAAGCGAAGGACGGGATGAGGCGGAGGTCGATGAGGAGACGGGGTGCGGGACCACTGCATCACTATCTCTGGATGCAGGGTGGCACGCAACGGCCCGAGCCTATCACGAACGCAGTACCTGCAAACACCGCTCCCCCTTCCCCCCTTCCCCCTTTGGCCTCCCCTCCAGTGCCTCCGAGGCCTCCCCCCAGCCGCTTCAAACAGCTCCAGGGGGAACGAATGAGCGACGAGAGCAGCCCGACAAAGCCAGACTGGAGCATGCCAGAACCTGAGCGCGCGCGAAGCGCGCGCGTGACATATACACATGTCTCCCTCTCTCTCCCCCTCTTTCTCTCTCTCTCTCTCTCTCTCTCTGTCCCTCTCTCCCTTTATATCCCTGTTTCCTTTCGTGTTTTTCTGTCTACCAGTGCCTCCTCCTCGTATTCATCCTGCATTGCTCTTCCTTCCGCGCCACCTCCAACGTCCGTCATCCCCCGAGGTGCTCAGCTCAAGCAAGCTCGAGAGTTGCCTGAACGAAGGCTCTGAGAACATGGATGGCAGGGGATGGAGAGGGTGGGAGAGGGGGAGACGGGGAGAGGGAAGGGACAGGAAGGTGGAAGGAAGAGGATGAGGAGGTGGACGAGGACAAGGACGAGGGGGACGAGGAGGAGGTGCGCGGAGGAGAACACGGAAGAGGTAGAAGGAATGAAGAAAATTGTAAAAACGTTGACGATGACAAAGTGGAGGGGTGAGGAGGGGAAGGTGGAGGAGGAGGAGCAAGAGTGAGAGGAGCAGAGATGGGAAGGGGATGTAGGAGGAGGATCCGTGGGGAACGAGGAGGAGGAATGGAGAGGGGGGGTTAGGGAGGCTCCGCCCTCTGTGAGGTCCGACTTCTCGAGCAAATGCTACACAGTGAAGAATCACTACCAGAGCCCCAGGCCCAACCTCGCTTCGGCATTTCTCGAGTCCCGGCCTCCCGGTTGTGACGAAAACGCGACGCAAAGATCGCACGAGTTGCCCCTTTGTCTACTCTTCCTGCTCCCCCCTGCTCTTTACGAGGGAGGCCGGGTGCATTGCGCTTGACGCCGCATTTTGTTCACCACCGGGCGGTTCGCCCTGCTTCGGGGCCGCCACTCTCGAGAAATGCCGCAGAGAGATTGGGTCTGGGGCTCTGGTAGTGATTCTTCACTGTGTAGCATTCGCTCGAGAGGTCGGACCTCACAGAGGGCGGAGCCTCCCTAACCCCCCTTCTCCATTCCTCCTCCTCCTCCTCCTCCTCCTCCTCGATCCCCACGGCTCATCCTCCTGCATCCCCTTCCCATCCTGGCTCCTCTCATTCCTGCTCCTCCTCCACCTTCCCCTCCTCACCCCTCCACTTTGTCATCGTCAACGCTTTTGCAAGTCTCTTCATCCCACCCACCTCCTCCGTGTTCTCCTCCGCGCACCTCCTCCTCGTCCTCGTCCTCCTCCTCCTCCTCCTCCTTCTCCTCCTCCTCCTCCTCCTCCTCCTCCTCCTCCTCCTCCCTCCTCGTCCTTCCTTCTTCCTCCTTCCTCCTCGTTCTCGTCCTCCTCGTCCTCGTCCTTTTGCAATCTTCTCCCCCTCCACGCCCCCCCCCTCCTCCTGACGAGGGAGCGGCCGGGGGCAGTGCGCTCGGCGCGGGCGGCGGAGCCGGCGCCCCCCGCCGGCACGACCCCGAGGAGGGAGCAGCGGTGCTGCCTGGCCTCCCCGAGGGGGCCCGAGCACACGTCAGGAGGAGAAACAATTTCTGGTCGGCGGGGCGAGAGCGAACCTCTTCCGCTAAAAGCTAGGCGGGCTACGCACAGATTTAATTAGGGAGACAGCGCACAGGCGGGCGGGGCCTCAGGCGGCCGGGGTGGGCGGGGCCCGGGGTGCAGGCGGTGCCGAAGAGCTTCACAGGAGGAGAAACAAACACACACAGGCACACAAGTAATATCGTCGATTCCCCAGGAATTAGGGGAAAATATGGGAAGCGGGGTGGAGGACAACAAAAATATCAGCGGTGCTGCTGGGCCTCCCCGAGGGGGCCCGAGCACACGTCAGGAGGAGAAACAACAACCCCCGGACACACAATCAATATCGCCGATTCCCCAGGTAAATATTGGAAAATATGGGTAGTGGGGTGGAGGACAAACGAATGTCAGCTGCGCTGCTGGGCCTCCCCGAGGGGGCCCGAGCACACGTCAGGAGGAGAAACAAACACACGGACACACAATCAATATCGTCGATTCCCCGGAAAATATAGGAAAATATGGGAAATATGGGGTGGAGGACAAAAAATCCAGAAAATGTAGGAAAATACGGGGAGTCCTGCCATTTGTGTGTATTTCTTTGTGTGTCCTGGGGCCCCTTCAGCACGGGGTCGGAGGATCGCGCCGCAGCGCCGATGCATCGGCGATGCGGCTCGGTGTGGAGCCCGATGTGCTTCACGTCGGCGTCGCCGATGCATCGCCGACGTCGGCGATGCTTCGCAGGTGCATCGCCGGTGCATCGCCGATGCATCGCCGATGTATCGTCGATGCGGCGCGATCGTCCGACCCCATCTACTCAGACCCCATCTAGGAAGCCTCTAGTGCTAGGGTCTTTCCTGGTCGGATTCTTCCTTGTCCAGAGACACCCCCAGACGTCCTCGCGCCGCGAAAAATCACGACGGACGGTTGTGGTGAGTTTTTCCGCACCCAGGAGTCCTGACCGGGCCCTGGGATCATCAGAAAATGACTCGGGGTGAACGGCGGGTCCCCGGGAAGGGGTCCAGACCTTTGGAGAGCCATATTGAGAAAATGCCCCGACGACGGATGATTCCGGTCAGCTCACATTCTGGTCTCCAGAGGCTCCCAAAGAGTTCCAGCCGCATGCGGGGACCTCTGGGTACTCCTGTGAGAAGGCGAAAGCCCACCCCCACCCCCAGTCCCGACGCCCACCCCCGAGCCCGCGATCTGGGGGGTCGGGACTGGGGGGGGTTCTCTACTCCTGGACCCCGAAAACCCACCCCCACCCCCAGTCCCGACCCCCCGGATCGAGGGTTCGGAAATGGGGTCGGGACTGGGGGTGGGGGTGGGTTTTCGCCTTCTCATCGTGGACCCCGAAAGCCCACCCCCACCCCCAGTCCCGACCCCCCGGATCGAGGGTTCGGAAATGGGGTCGGGACTGGGGGTGGGGGTGGGTTTTCGCCTTCTCATCGTGGGGGGAGGGGAGGGGGCCCCTCGGGGGGCAGGACTGTGACAAGAAGGTGGTCCTGACAGTGACGCTGGAGCACGGCCAGCTGGAGACGGAGACGGCGCAGTTCACCGTCTCCGAGGAGCTCCGGGCCAGCGCCGCCCCGCTGGAGGAGGGAGGAGGAGGAGGAGGAGGAGGAGGAGGAGGAGGAGGAGGAGGAGGAGGAGGGAGGAGGAGGAGGAGGAGGAGGAGGAGGAGGAGGAGGAGGAGGAGGAGGAGGAGGAGGAGGAGGAGAGGAGGAGGAGGAGGAGGAGGAGGGAGGAGGAGGAGGAGAGGAGGAGGAGGAGGAGGAGGAGGAGGAGGAGGAGGAGGAGGAGGAGGGAGGAGGAGGAGGGGAGGAGGGGAGGAGGAGGGAGGAGGAGGAGGAGGGGGAGGGAGGAGGAGGGAGGAGGAGGAGGAGGAGGAGGAGGAGGAGGACGAAGAGGAGGAGGAGGAGGAGGAGGACCAGTGTAAGCCCAAGACGCATCAGCGATGTTGCAACAAGCCTTCCCTCCAAGTTCCTTCTTCACAGGTCCCTACAATCAGGCGATCGCAAACATGGATCGAGGGGGCGTGGATTAGCGACGGGCGGATTTCTGCCGCCGAACGAGGCGGCACCGGCCGCATTTTGGGGAGGGCACCTCCCCCGATCCATGGATTTGGCCACCGCGCGCCAAATCCATGGATCGCTAATCCATGTTTGCAAGACCCCGATATTGGAGGCCTCCGTGATGCCAGAAGCCGTCGAAAGGTACCAACGAGGAGGAAGAAAGGAGCGAGGAGGAAACCAAGGAGGAGGAGGAGGAGGAGGATATTCTTGGATTGTTTGTGGTTCCCGCATGCCTTTGAGGGCTCATGGCTATATCATGAGGCTACGTCGGACCTTCTTGGAGTAGTCGTGCAGCCGTCTTCGGTGTTCTCGGATCATCCTCGCCTTCTCCGAGGGCATGGTGGATTTTTTCGGTTGCAAGACAACGCCATCCTGGCCATTTTGGAAGCCACTGGCCTGTCCCTTTCAAGCAATTACCGCCGTCTCGGAGTGTACCTTGGGAGCCTCATGGTGGCGTCTTGGGCTTTCCGTGGCAGTCTTGGTGGGCCTCTTGGAGCTTCGTGGGAGCCACTCGGCAGGTTCTCGAGGCCTTCTGGGAGCATCTTAGGGCGGTAGGGTCGAAATTTCAGTTCGTGTTCGCGCTCTGGGCCTCTCTGGGAACGTTTCTGGGGCCGTCTTGCAGGCCGCTTGGACACTGGGTCTTTCATAACAGTCTCGGCGCCCTCCGGAGGGCCTCGTCGGCAGTTTTTGAGCAATTTTTCGGGCCTCGTGGGCCGTATAGGAGCGTCGGGAAGCCGAGGAAGGAGAAATGCAATCATCAGTCCCAAACCCACAGAAATTCAATACGTTGTGCCTTTTGGGGTCCTCGTGGGAATGTTTTCCAAGAGTGTATTGGAAGCATCTTGGGCCGTATGGATGCCATGTTGGGCGGCTTGGAGCGATATGTGGGGCCAATGTAGGCTGTCTGGGGCCTTCGTGGGTTATCTTAGACTTGGATTACCGAAGGCGCCCCCTGAAAAGGAAGGGGGGGAGTACATTCAGACCCGAGACCACCCCTGGGACCCCCCCCCCCTCCCGGATGGGGAAGGGACAAGAGGGAATTGGTTTCCGTTCGATTCGTTTTGTTTTTGTTTATTTTCGTTTTGATGAGCTTGGCGCTCCACGAAGGGTCTTGGGAGAGACCCCGGGAATGGAACATGTTATTGAATGACCAAAATACGCCCGTGGACGACGAACCCAAAACGAACCCAGGAGCCCCCCCTCACTCGCGCCGACCGGGTCGGCGGATTTCAGCGCCGCGAATCAACACCAGTGTTACTTCAGACAGTCCTTGATGTTGCCAGAACGCATGTCTTGGGACTTCAACACAGCGAATCATTGTGACTGTTGCGTCTTGACGGCCCCAAAACGTGCACCATTCCTGGGAACTACTTGAAACGACTTCAAGCCTTCGAAACGAATGCGTGGCGCAAAGGCGAGAGCCACATTTTGGAAAGGAAGCACCCTCCATGCTGAAGCATGCGGCAACCTTTTTGAGACGAAGTTGCGCGGCGCGGAGGCGAGAGACACAATTTGACAACGTCCCCTCCATCCGCGAATCGGTCGCAAAGTTTAAGACGACGGCCCGCCTTCCATCATCGAGACCGTTCCACAGGTGGAAGGCGACTGCGCGAGGCGATGAAGCGAGAGCAACCTTTTGACATCGGTGTCCCCTCCACCCTCGAAGCTATGTCAAACTTCACGACGAATCTGCACGGCGCTAAGACGACAGCAACGTTTTGAGGGCGGCCCGCCCTCCGTACTCACAGCTGTTGCGCACCGTCCTGACGGACGCGCGCAGCGCTTAAGGCGAGAGCCACATGTTGAAAGCCACACGGCCCCCATCTGCGAAGTGGTTGCAAGTTTCAAGTTTCATGATCATGGACGGTGATGAAGTAAAACGACACGAAGATCGGGACAACATCGGATCGGGATAACTCCAAATATCTGAGAATCGGCGGGTTTGGAGGATGTATTGGGCGCCGCGGCCGCTCCAGAGCGTTCCGGAACGCTCTGAGAGCGCTCCGGAACGCTCTGGAGCGATCTATCCCGATCCTAGCCCTGTTTTAGATGAAGTATCATGCGAAACGCCCGGCCCGCCCGAGTGACACGCCTGGGGGTGCGACTGGGAGAAATGGATCAGGAGAACGGTTGGAGGAGGAGGAGGAGGAGGAGCAGGAGCAGCAGGAGGAGGAGGAGGAGGAGGAGGAGGAGGAGGAGGAGTTGGAGGAGGAGGAGGAGGAGGAGGAGGCCAGCAGGAGGAGGGGGGAGGAGGAGGAGCAGCAGAGCGAGAGCAGGAGGAGGGAGGAGGTCGGTCGACGCAGCCACCTGGGTGACGGCTGGAGTGAGGAGGCGGACAGGTGGAGGAGGAGGAGGAGGAGAAGGGATGGGGTGAGGAGGGAGGAGGGAGGAGGAGGAGGAGGGGGAGGAGGAGGAGGAGGAGGAGGAGGAGGAGGCTGGAATGAGGGATGAGGAGGAGGAGAAGGGATGGGGCGAGGAGGTTGGAGGCGGCAGATGAGGAACGGAGGAGGGCTCAGGGGTGACCAAAAAATGGCAGAGTTTGTGTGCCAGCGCATTTTCTTTTGCGGCGTTGGGCGCCCTGGCGCGGACTGCCGAACGACCCCTGCAGCGGGGCACCCTGCCCACACGGTCGGCGCCGCAAAAACTGCGCGTTCAACGCGGGCGCCGCGCAAAGGACGCACCGAAACGCGCCGCGCGGGGCAGGAGGAGGAGGAGGAGAACATGGACCGGGCGCCTGGCAGTCCCGACTGTCCTCCAGCGGACGGCGGCCAGAGGGGAGCAGGAGGTGGGAGGCAAGACGGGAGCACTCACGGCGGGGGTGTCTTCTTCTTTGCGTTCTGCCCCTCGGGGCGTTTTTGTGCTCGGCGCCGAGGCAGTGCACAAGCGGCGTTGGACGAGCCCGCCCCTGGGGGAGGAGGGGCCGATGGCCCAGGGTGTCCAGCAGGCTGCTCCTTGCAACAGCCCAAGTTTGGTCCCCTGTCTCGTCCCCATCCCCGCTCTTCGCCTCCAGATCCTCTTGGGCATCGGACGAGCTTTCCTTCTTGACAGCGGAGAGATAAGCCTGTGTCAACATGGGCAGCCGCGAACTGAGAAGAGTGCTCCGATTCCCTAGCATACCCCTCATCCTAGATTGCCCTTGCCGTCCGACGCCCGTGCTGATCATCGTCTTGTTCGGCCTCCTCGACCTCTCCCCCTATCCCTCCTCGTTCCATTTGTCCTCCTCGTCACTTGTCACTTGTCCTCATGCCCATCCTCCCAGATTGGGCTAGATATCATCTTGCTGATCTTCCCCCCTTCCTCCTTCGAGGATAGAAAGGGGAGGAGGAGGAGGAGAGGAGAACGGAGGAGGACGGAGGAGGAGGGAGACGGTGGAGGCAGGGACCAAGGAAGAGGCAAGAGAGGGGAAGGTGAGAGGAGGGACTTCGACTAGGAGAATGAGGAGGGAGCCAGCAGCGCGGATCTTGCGGTCGACGGACAGGAGCGAGCGCATCCCGTCACTGCTGCATCAAATTGCTCAGGGTCCTATCTGATGCGGGCCATTTGCAATGCCCGGAAGAAGTCTGAAAACGGCAACGTTCGGCGGCTTTCCAAAAGGACCCGTGGTTGGGTACCCAGCGCGGTGCCGCTCTGATTGCGGGCGCGCCCCTCCCCGTCCCTCTCGCATCATGGTTCCCCTGCGGGCTGAGAAAATAGCCACGAGCCGCTGCGCCGGGCCTGCCCTGGGCCGATGACACCCCACGAGGATAGGAGGTGGACCAAGGAAGCGTCGATGGAATGGAGAAGCGGAGGGGGAGGGGAAGCAGCAGCAGCACCAGCGGCAGCAACGGCCACGGGGGACCCCCGCCAGCACAAACAAGCCGTCTTCGCTCGAGCGGTTGACGTGCTCCCGCGCTGCCTCTCCGTTCGCTGTCCGCGTCTCCGCGTCCTGCCGTTCCGTTCAGGTTTTCTTTGCCGGCCGCCCGCCTTGTATGGTTAAGTCGGGCCTGTCCCCCTACAGGAGGAATATTCAAAAATCCGCCGACCCTGTCGGCGTGTGTGAGACGCTTTCGTCCGCATGGTCGCCGCCATCCCTCCTGCAGCAATCCACTCCAGCTACTACGCCACATAACATCGTTGACATGGAGGTGAAGGCGAAGCAATCCACTCCAGCCAATACGAGGGATAACATCGTTCACATGTTCACATGGAGGTGAAGGCGAAGCCCTTCCCTTGGATCCCTTCCCGGGACGGGCGGGGGGTCCCGGGGGGGGGGGTCCCGGGGCATGGTCCCAGTGGGTGGTCCTGGGAGGGTGGTCCCGGGGGGGGCGGTCCCGGAGATGAAGGATCCCTTCCCAGGGCAGAGGGGGTGGTCCGGGGGTGGTCCCGGGGTATGGTCCAGGGGGGTGGTCCCGGGGGGTGGTCCCGGGGAGGGGGTCCCGGGGGTAATGTGATTGTTTCTTTACTAGGGCCCCCACTCCAAGAGATCCCCCCCCTTCTCTTTATCTCATCCCCCATCCTTCGCGCAAAGGATCTGGGGGTGGCCCCTGGAGGAGGAGGAAGAGGAGAGAGCAGGAGGAGGACAAGGAGGAGGAGCAGGAGGAAAAGCGGCAAAGACTCCTCCTCCTTTTCCTCCACCCCTCCTCCCCCTCGTCTTGCTTACCTCCTCCTCCTCCTCTTCCTCCTCCTCGTTCTCCTCCTCCTCCTACTGGTCGTCGATGTGCTTCAGGGTCAGCGGCATCGGCCGTCAGGCCGTCTCAGTAGTAACAAAATAGTCTGGGGACGATTTCTGTATGATTCGCAACATTTTCGGAGTATGGTGTGACTATTCAAAAATTTGTCTTCCAAAATCCCCCTGCAGTGGGACAGGCCCGACCTAAATGTGTGGCCGTCTGCTCTGCATGTCGACCCTCGCTGCACGCCCCGCGCGCACAGGTGCTGGACGGCGACAACGGCAACAAGCCCGTGCAGCTGCAGAAGCCGTGGCTGCTCACCTGGACACCAGATGCTCGAAGCGCTGCTCGACATGCTGTGTGTCTGTCTCCCTTTGAGCTCGGCGCACGACGGGGGCGGGATCGCTGAAACGGTACGGCATGGTGTTGCCGACAACGGCTATGGTAGTGACGATCAGGACAGTGATGGCTCCAGTAATCATGAAACGTTGGTGATTCTATTGATGGTCATCCGTATGAGTGCGAAGACGGCGTGCGACGTGTTCGATGCAACGTGTACCATGACTGCTCCGTTGCAGCTCCTCGAGCACTATTGGACTTCTTTCTCACCACGAGATCCGCCGCTCGCAATCGAAGTTAGTCTTTTCCAAAGCTGCCCCAGAGTGCGATTTGAATGCTTGATGAGAGCCCTGGCCATGCGGGGAGTGGTCCCAGAGTGTTTTTTGTCAGTGCCGTTGTGTGTTCCTGGCGTGGGAAGCGGCCCGCCAGAGTGCTCCCAGAGAGGCACCAGGCTGCTTTTTCGAGCGCTGCTTGAGCGGCGGCGGCGGAGGACCAAGAGCCCAGCGTACTGGCGCTACCCCCTGGCGTACGTGCAGGAGCGCAGGGCCGCAGGGGGGTCCGGGCGGGGGCAGGTCGCCGACCATCGGAGAAAAGCACATGGCATACCCATGCACTTTCGACGGTCCGCGCGGAGTTCCTCGGCAGCAGGTCATGGGAGCCTGGTGTACCCTCATGATGCCGTCTTTAGCGTCGACTGGCGTCGATCAGCGTCTGGGAGTGGGTGGCGCCGATTTAGCGTCGGCTGGCGTCGATTGGCACCGATGTGGCGTCGATTCGCGTCGATTCAGCGTCGACCAGCGTCGCTTCGCAAGAGCTGACAAGATGGCACGGGAGGCGCCCATGAGCTGCCACCGAAGAAGCAGGACGTGGACGAGGAGGACGTGGAGCAGCAGGATGCAGGGGCAGCGCGCCACCGTCGCCACCATTCTCTGGGCTCAGCGCAGAGCTGCAGGATCAGCCGCCAGGCGCCTACCAAGGGCTCCCTCGAGGGCGCGAAGTTATTCGCGCTTCGCGGTCCTCGTTCCTTCTCCCCCTCCTCCTCGTCCTCCTATTCTCCCTTTGGGTGGGCGGCGCGAGAGCGCGAAGTTATTCGCGCTTCGCGCAGCGCGAAGCGCGAACTTAGGAGCCCTTGCCTACAGTCGGGGCGCTGAGGAAAGAACCCTTTCCGTTTGGGAGGGGCTCCGTGTTCCTCAGTTGTTGTACAGCCTGCCTCAGGTTCTCCTCTGGTTCTCGATGGGCGATCTGAACCCACGGGAAAAAGGGGCCTTGTTCCTTGATTATCGTTCCCTAGGTCAACGCCCCTTTGCCTCCTCCTCCTGGAGGACGAGGAGGAGGAGGAGGAGGTCGAGGAGGAGGAGGAGGTCGAGGAGGAGGAGGAGGAGGAGGAGGGGGAGAGGAGGAGGAGGAGGAGGAGGAGGAGGAGGAGGAGGGGAGGAGGAGGAGGAGGAGGAGGATGAGGAGGGAGCATGATGGATCGCAGGACTTTGTCACCCTTGGCTTGCCGGCGCAGCCCCCGGGCCACCGAAGAAATGGGCTCCCGGATCGGCGCCCGGGCCGCCCTGGATCGGCGCCTCCGGGGCGCGGACCTCCGAGAAGCCGGGAGGGAAAACAACTCACACAGACACAAGGAATCGTCGACTCCCAGGAAGTGGGAAAAGGAGGAGGAGGAGGAGGACGAGGAGGAGGACGAGGAGGAGGAGGAGGAGGAGGAGGAGGAGGAGGGGGAGGAGGAGGGGGAGGAGGAGGAGGAGGAGGAGGAGGAGGAGGAGGAGGAGGAGGAGGAAATCGTCGACTCCCAGGAAAATAGATGGGGAAATATGGGAAGTGGGGGGGGGAAAACCAAAACACAGAACATGTGGGAACATATGGGGGGATCGGGTTCTTTGTGTGAATTATTGTTTGTGTGTCCCAGGGCCCCTTCAAAGAGTTCCTGCTCTAGACGGAAGTCGGGCCTGTCCCTCTACGGGAGGAACGTTCAAAAATTAGTCGAACAATCGTATTGGGGGCGATTTTTTTGGCTACAGTGGGGGCGCGCATGAAGAGACCATATGCTTTTCCCCAGGGTATCCTGGGTTTCTTCGCTCCTCGCGCTGCGCGGCGACTTCCCGCAGCCGTTGAAGGAGCTACTGCGTTCAGGGTGCTCCAGGTTTCCCTTCAGGTGCACCTCGCGCACGGGTTCTCAGGGTTGGGTTTCTTGCGAGGGTTTTTGGCGGCCGCACCCGCACTGTATTCTGGGATATTTTGGAACATGTTTGGACTATTGCGAACGCCTTACGGCCGGTGCCGCCAACCCTGAAAACGAGGGGGGGGCAGAGGGAGGAGGATAAGTGGGAGGTGGAGGAAGGGTGGAGGAGGTGGATGAGGGAGGAGGATGGGGGAGAAGGATATGGAGGAGAAGCAAGGGGAGGAGAAGGAGGCAGAGGAGAGCAGGAGGAGGGGGAGCTGAGGGGGGGGGAGGAGGAGGAGGAGGAGGAGGAGGAGGAGGAGGAGGAGGAGGAGGAGGAGGCCAGAGGCTTTCTCAGGACAGCCTGGGGCTCTCTTGAGGCCGTCTTGGGCCGTCCAGAGCTCCTCTTGCGCCGTCTCGAGGCACTCTTGGAGGCCTCCTGGGCAATTTGGGGCTCTTCCTGGCTGTCTTGGGGCAGTTTGGGGGCCCCTTGGGCACCTCTTGGGGCCTCTTGGGGCTTCATCGGGGCCTCTTGGGGGCCTCTTGGGGCTGAGAGCTCGAAATGTCTGTTCGGGTCCCCCGTCTGGGCACTCTCCTGCAGCCGTCTTGGGGGCCTCTTGGGCCGTCTTGAAGGCGTCTTGGGCCGTCTTGGGGCTCTCTTCGGCCGTTAGGGGACCCTCTTGGGGGCCTCTTGGGCGGTCTTGGGCCGTGGGCCGTCTTAGCGCGTCGGAACGCCAAAATCTTTCAAACACGTATGGGACATCCATGAATGTTGCCTCTTGGGACTCTCGTGGGAAAGTTCCTAGAGGCCTTTTGGGGGCGCTTTGCAGGCCTCTTGGGCCGTCTGGGGGCCGTCAAGGCGTCTTGGACAGATCGTTCGGCGATTCGGGGTTCTCTTGGACTGTCTTTGGGACCTCTTGGGGCACTCTTGTCCCGTCTTGGGGCTTCTTTTGGGCTCCGGGACTCCTGGGGGGGGCGTCGTATCTGACCCCCCCCTCCCGGGAGCCCCCCCCACCCGGCGGGGGAGGGATCGAAGGGAAGGGGCTTCCCTTCGACTCAATTGCGACATGGCTCAACTTCGCTTTGGCTGGCGCGCTGAGGAGGTCCCTGGGAAAGGGGGGGGCTTCGACAAGCCCAGGGAAAAGGGGGGAGGCAGGGAAAGGGGGCGACAGAGACGACGACCAACGAATGACGGAGGTGACGACTTGAACGGACAAGCCCCTCGCCAACGCCGACAGGGTCGGCGGATGACGGGAAGCGTCTTCGAGGAACGATAAGCGAGCTGGACGTTTTGGCTGAATCCTCCTCATATCAGTAAGAGATCTCTTAAATATCGGGGGTGGCGGGTCGCACGGTATACAGGCTTAGCGGAGTCCTCGGGATGGCGATTTTACGTGAGACATCTTCACAAAAATGAGATCTTCGCGACATCGCGTTTAACAAAAACAAGCGTTTCGCTCGAGACATCCTCGAACAGTTGATGATAGCGAAATGTCGCCGTCTGTGAAAATGAGCGTTTCGCTCAGGACATCCTCGAACAAATGAGATGACGACTGAAGTCTTTAACTAACTCTTATGTTAAGAATTGCGATTTCGCTAGGGACATCCTCAGAAAACGAGCGGCAGCACGGCAGAACATTTGCATTTCGCTAGGGACATCCTCAACAAAATGAGATGTCCTCAACGTCGTCTTGATATCGTTCTCGAAGTACCTCAAGATGACGAAATGAGAGGCCAAAAAGCACGTCAAGATGGCTGTCAGAACGATTGGGGGACTTCCGAAAATAGCGATTTCGCTAGGGACATCCTCAAAAAGTGAAAACATACACCAGCATCGACTTGACAACTGTTGTTCTTACATAGTTTTGACTTTGCTTCTGAAAAGGCTTCCAAACGGCCCAAGGCAGCCTTCAAAAAATGTCGATTTCGGTAGGGACATCCTCAAACAATTGATGCGTGCGACATCGCATCGTAATGATTTTAGGAGGGCATCAGGAAGCAAAAGAAGGCCACAACATGGCTCCAAGAGCGCCCTTAAGGTTGCTGAAAATAGTGATTTCGCTCGGGACATCTTCAAAAACATAACACATCGAACAACATCGTTTTGAAAACTGCTGTTTTAACATCGTCTTGGGATCGCTCCTGAAAAGGCTTCTAGATGGTTTAAGCCAATCATCTAGACATGACGATTTCGCTAGGGACATCCTGAAAAAATGAATGTGTGTAACATCGGACTGTAACGGTTTTGTAAGGCATCAAGAAGGCCCCCAAAGGCCCCAAACAAGCCCAAATTTGACCCCCAGGAGCGCCCTCGAGACGATCCATAATGGCGATTTCGCCTGAGACATCCTTACACAAATGAACTGTTCACAACATCGATTTCATCAAACATGAGCGTTTCGCCTGAGACATCCCTTAAACATGGGAAGCCGCGAATTCGACGGATGTTCAAAAACGAGCGTCTCGCCTGAGACATCCTAACAAAAATGATATCTCGGAGTGGCGTTTTTACTACCTCCCGTGTTAAAAATCGCGCTCCCGTTGCATACATCCTCAAACAATCGGGCGGAGCATGGCTGGCGAAACAAGAGCAAGGCAGAGAATGAGCAGCTCTGCCGTGCTCCTTCGCTCACGGGGTATAGTCTGCAATGCTCGTTGTTTTGTGCCGTCCGCCTTCGCTCTACGGGCCTATTATGCCATGCTCCTGGCCATGTTATGTCACAATCCTTTGTTCTTGGGGCTTATGATGCTCTGCTCCTGGTCGTTTTCTGCCGTGCTCCTTAGCTCTTGGAGCATATTCTGCCGTGCTCATTCGCTTTCGGGGTTTATTCTGCCGTGCTCCTTGTGTTGTTCTTGCGTACTCCTTCTTGCTTGGGGCGTATTATGCTGTATTATTGCATCTATCTTGTCGTGCTCCTTAGCTCTCGCGGTCTATTCTGCCGTGCTCCTGGTCACTGGTCGTGTTTTGCAATGCTCCTTCTTTCCTGGCGCTTATTCTGCCGTGCTCCTCAGCTCTTGGGGTCTATTCTGCCGTGCTCATGTTTTTTCTGTCATGCTCCTTCGCTCTTGGGGCCTTTTCTTCCGTGCTCCTCAGCTCGTGGGGTCTATTCTGCCGTGCTCTTTGTTTTTGTTTCTGCCTTGCTCCTTCGCTCATGGGGCCTATCCTGCCGTGCTCCTGGTCTTTTCCTGCCGTGCTCCTTAGCTCTGGGGTCTATTCTGCTGTGGTCCTGGTCGTTTTTTTGTGCCGTGCCCCTGAGCTCTGGGGGTCTACTATGCCGTGCTCCTGGTCATGTTCTGCCGTGCCTCTTCGCACTTGGGGCATCTTCTGCCGTGCTCCTTGTCTCTTGGGTTCTATTCTGCCGTGCTCCTCGTCTTTTCCTGGTTTGCTCCTTCGCTCTTCGGGCCTATTCTGCCGTGCTCCTGGTCTCTTCTGTCGTACTCCTTGGCTCCTCGGGCCGTTTCTGCTGTGGTCCTGGTCTGTGTTCTGCCGTGCCCCTGAGCTCTGGGGGTCTACTATGCCGTGCTCCTGGTCATTTTCTGCCGTGCCTCTTCGCACTTGGGGCATCTTCTGCCGTGCTCCTTAGCTCTTGGGGTCTATTCTGCCGTGCTCCTGTTTTTGTTGTGTTGCCGTGCTCGGCAGCTCTTGGAGTCTATCATGCCATGCTCCTGGTTTGTTTCCGACGTGCTCCTTCGCTCATGGGGCCTATTCTGCTGTGCTCCTGGTCTTTGTCTTCCGTGCTCCTGCTTTTTTTTCTGCCGTGCTCCTTCGCACTTGGGGCATATTCTGTCGTGTGCCTTGTCTCTTGGGTTCGATTCTGCTATGCTCCTCGTCTTGTTCTGGTTTGCTCCTTCGCTCTTGGGGTCTATTTTCCCGCACTCCTTCAGCTCTCGGGGTCTACTCTGGCGTGCTTATGTTTTTTTTGTTTTTTTTGTTTATGCCGTGCTCCTTCGCTCTTGGGGCCTATTCTGCAGTGCTCCTGGTAATTCTCTGCCGTGCTCCTTAGCTTTTGGGGTCTGTTATGCCGTGCTCCTGGTCTTTCTCTGCCGTACTCCTTCGCACTTGAGGCATATCCAGCCCTGCTCCTTAGCTCCTGGGGTCTATTCTGCAGTGCTCCTGGTCTTTTTTCTTGTGCTCCTTCGCTCTTGGGGCCTAATCTGCCGTGCTCCTGGTTTTTTTTTTGCTGCCTGCTCCTTAGCTCGGGAGGTCTATTCTGCCGTGCTCCTGGTCATTTTCTGCCGTGCTTCTTCGCATTTGGGGCATCTTCTGCCGTGTTCCTTGTCTTTCTCTGCCGTGCTCCTTCGCTCTTGGGGCCCATTCTGCCGTGCTCCTGATCTTTTTCTGCCGTGTGCGCCCAGAAGCTCTGCCAAGACGACCACCGCGACGATCCGCACGGCAGATACAGGAACACGGCAGAACCGCGCACGACACCGACAAAAAACACAGGGGATGGACGTCCGAGCGATGGCGAGTGACCAGCAGGGGGAGTCCAGCTCTGCCGTGCAGGGTGCGGTGGCGGGCGGCCGTGCGCTCGCTCGCAGGGCTCCCGCTGCTTCGTGGGTGGACAGACCTCCTACCCTGAGCCCTAGATTAGTGAATTGGCTGTTTTCGGTTCTCGAGAGGGCGCCGTGGCCGTTCTTTTCCAGGCTTGCGCCCGCCAGGTTTGGGCCTCAGGTCGTTTGCACTAAACCACGTTTTGCTAAAGGGAGGTCTGTCCATCCCCAACTGCTGCTGCCGCTGCCTTTCCGCAGCACTGCCTTTAAGTCGGGCCTGCCCCTCTACAGGGGGATTTTCGAAGAAACATAAAAAACACACCAAACATGGCCAAAAAATAATACAGACATAGTATGGGGACTATTTTGTGTATATTTTTCGACTTTTTCGGTGTATGTTTAGAGTATTATTGTTTTTTCGTCGGAAATCCCCCTGTAGGGGGGCAAGCCCGACATAACACTGCCTTGCCGTGGGGCTGCCCAGGCGAGGAGGAGGTCACCACCCACCAAACCACCCCAACCCAGCCCGAAGGTCCAAATGTACCATCGATTTCTTGTGTGGGGGGGGGGCCGGGGAACATCGAAAAAGCACATGTGGAACCCGTACCCCCCCCCCCCAACCCGAAAGTCTGGTCTTCGGCTTGGGTTGGGGTGGCCTGGCAGGCAGTCCGGAGGGTGCCAACGTAAGGCTCGAGGTCGCCGAAGCTCGTGTCTGCCGATGCTTCTGTTACGGGCCCGTCTCGAATGTTTCAGGAGGAGAAAAAACACACAGACACAATTAATCGGCGATCCCCAGGAAAATATGGGAAAATATGGGAAGTGGAGGGGAAGACAAAAACCCAGAAAATATTTGAAAATATGGGGAATATTTTTATTTGTGTGTATTTATTTGTGTGTTCCAGTTCCCCTTCAATGTTGGCGGTCCAGTTCTCGTGTGGTGTCTGCAGCGGGTGCTCGCGCCGAGTTTCCGGCCGAGCCTCCTCGTCTTGCCGACGGCCTCGTCGGGCCGACCCCGGGCCCCCCCAAAAGTTCCGTGCCTCGCGCTTCCCTGGTTCGGAAGGGGGCGCGCAGAGGCCTGGCATCGCTCGGACGCGTGCATTTTTTTTCCCAACCCTCCTTGGTTGGGTATTCGTCTTGAATAGAGCAGTGTGGTCTCCACTCCCTTCTTCCCGTCCCGCCTCCCTCTTGCCTCCTCCTGTCTTGCCTGCGGGGGCTGCGGTCTGTGAAACTGTCGCCACTTTCGAGGCCTGCTGGGGGGCCCAGCACAGTGACGCCACGGGCATATTCAAATTAGACCTCGCCATCCCTGGGGGGGCTGCGATCTGTGAAACTGTCTCCACTTTCGAGGCCTGCTGGGGGGGCCAGCACAGTGACGCCACGCGCGGACCCAAATTAGACCTCGCCATCCCTGGGGAGCTGCGATCTGTGAAACTGTCGCCACTTTCGAGGCCTGCTGGGGGGCCCAGCACAGTGACGCCACGCGCGGACCCAAATTAGACCTCGCCATCCCTGGGGGGCTGCGACATGAGATCCCCGCTTTCGAAGTGGCTAGGGTTGCTCAGGGATTGTAACTAATCAGCTTTATCTAGTCCTTGTCCTGTAGCCAGTGTCCTGCGAGTCTCCCGAATTCCGTCTGCAGACGTATGTAGCCCTCGCTCCGTCATCGCCCCCCTTTTTATAAAGTGTCCTAAACTATTTGCGCCCCGCGTTTGCGCAGGGGTTGGGTACGTCGCCAGGGTATTTTTTCTCGGCGAGGGCCATATCGAGGAGCGCACGCTGGGCCATTCTGCGAACAGAGCCACGCACGACACCGAGAAACATGCACGGGGAAGGGACGGCCGAGCGACGGCAGGCGAAGGGAAAGCAGAGGCGCGCGCAGGGGCCCGCCCAGAGGCCGACCCGGACACGCAGCGTGCGCGTC
>CAUYUJ010017993.1:329810-349810 GCA_963575745.1 Prorocentrum cordatum | reverse complement strand
CTCTACCCGGACGCCATCCAGGAGGCCTCTATAGGGAAGCGGTTTTCCCGATTCTTGCTGCGTCGTCTGGGGCCTCCCGGGGCCCTCCACGGGCTCGGGGGCTGCCAGAGGACGTCTCAGGACGCAGGCCCCAGGGTCCAGGACCCGTTGCCTTCTGGTCCCATTCTTTTTTCGCGCCGCAGTGTCCAGGGATGCGTGCGTTGTCGCGTCTATCCTGGGTCCACGGGTCCTCCTCGTTGTCCCCTCATGCCGGAGCGGTGGCCCCGCGTGCAGTGAGCCTCTGACGTCGGCCAATCGTGCCGGGGCCTTGGCCAACTCTGAACCCCTCACGCGGTGGCTTGGGCCCCTCGTTGTGGGGGCCGTTGGCCCCCCCCAAGCGTCGACCCCTCGGTGCTGGGGGAGGCGTTGGGCCCCTCACGCGCTGGGCCCTTCGTGCTGGGTTGGGGCCCCCCTCCCTGCGCTGCACTTGGGCCCCTCGGGCGTGCTGACCCCCCCCGCGCGTGGGACCCCAAACGGGGCCCCAAACGGGGCGGGGGCCGCACCGTGCGGGGGGCTCCAAAACGGCCCAAGAGGCGCCCAAGACGGCCCCAGGGAGTCCCAGGAGGGCCCCAAGGCCCACGAGGGGGAACACGAACCGACAATTCGAGCCTTCCGCCCCAAGAGGCCCCCAGGAGGCCCCAAGAGTCACCCAAAAGAGCCCAATAGGCCCCCTAGAGGCCCCACGAGGCCCAAAAAGAGGCCCGTGCGGTGAGTCGGTGGGGCTTCGGGGTCGAGCGCACGGTTTTGGGACTCTCGGGCCGTTTCCCGAGGACGTCTCGGGCGATTGGGGCCTCCGAGGTCCCAAGACCGTGCGCTGCCGGACCGTGCGGTGAGGTCTTGGAGGGTTTCGAGGTCACCGCAAGGTCTTTCGCCGCACCGTTTCGGGACTCCCAAGACCCCATGCGTGCTGACCTCTCATGCTGGGGCTGCTGCCCCCTCATGCGCCGACAGTCTGGCGGCAATGCCGGCGCGGTCCTGTGCTCCCGCCCGTTGAGGCACTGACCTTTGACAGGTCACAGTTTGGCGGCCCTGCAGGTGGACTTGCACAGTTGCGTTGAGCGGACTTTGTTGCCGCAAGCGCAATGCACATACGGCCGGCACAAGGCTTAAGAATTTCGGTGTTTCGGGGAGGGTACCCTTATGTTCTTCGTTTTTGTTCCATGTTCTTGTGCACCCTGGGGGAGGGTATCCTCGATGTTCTTCAGTTTGGCGCCATTATTCCTTCGTTCTGACAAAGCTGGGGTTCGGGGCTCACGATTCGGCTACGAGCGTCCGCGGCGGGGGCGGGAGCCTCCATGTTCTTCGGTCCCGAAGTCACGGCGCGGCCTTCAGCAACCGCGTGCCCCTTCATGATGGTGGTGCGATTGCAATCACCCTCGCATGTTCTTAGGGGACTGTTTGGCGTTGGTGGGCTTCGGGCTGCGGGGCTTAGGGCGTGCGGATGCAGGCTTGATTGAAGCTACGTGCGCACGTAGGCCGCAGGGCTCGCGCGTCCGCGGCACGGGCAGGACCCTCCATGTTCTTCGGTTTCGATGTCAAGGTGCGGCCTCCAGCAACCGCGTGCCCCTTGATGATGGCGGCGTGAGTGCAATCACCCTCGCATGTTCTTAGGGGAGAACTTGGCGCTGGTGGGCTTCAGGTTTCGGAGAGCACGGTGCGCGGCTGCAGGCATGAGCTGGGCGGGCGGGCGAAGCCACGCGCAGCTTCCTGGGCTGCGGCAGGGCTGAGAGGTTGGATGTGCGGATGACGTTCAGGACGTAGCGCTGACGTCGGTCCTATGCTAAGGCCCATGGGGTAGGCCGCAGGGCTCGCGCACCCGCGGCGCGGGCAGGACCCTCCATGCTCTTCGGTCTCGATGTCAAGGTGCGGCCATCCGCAACCTCGTCCCCCTGGATGATGGTGGCGCGAAAGGAATCGCCCTCGCACGTTCCTAGGAGAGAGTTTGGCGGTTGTTGGGCATCAGAGCGGGGTATGTGCGCGCGCGTGCGTGCGTGTGTGCGTGTGTGCGCGCGTCCTACCGAGGGCCACGCAAAACTTGACGTGCGCGCCTGCGCTGCCGAAAGCGAGTTAAGACGCCCGCGTTCTCAGCAATAGGAGAATCGCCATGTTGGCTTGGAAAATCAAAGTGAACCTTCAGCGTCGCCAGTCAGATTTCCAAGTTAGCATGGGCTCTGGCGCATGTGTTCAGCAACGGCGCATGCGACCACTTCTCGCGCGCGCCTGCGCCGCCGCGCGCGCGGCGGCGCCGCCGCGCGCGCGGCGGCGCAGGGGCGTGGGGCGCTCAGTGTTATCAGCAGTAGAAGAAGCGCCATGTTGGCCTGGAGAATCAAAGTGGACCACTAGCGGTTGCCGATTGGATTTCCAAGTCAACATGGGTTCTGGTGTACGTGTCTTGCAACGGCGTATACAACAACCCCTCGCGCGCGCCCGCGCCGCCGCGCGCGCGGCGGCGCCGCGCGCGCGCGGCGGCGCGTGCGCGTGGGGCGCCCCGCGTTATCAGCAATAGAAAAGTTGCCATGTTGGCCTGGGAAATCAAAGTGAACCCTTAGTGGTTGCCGATTGGATTTCGAAGTTAACATGGGTTTTGGTGCATGTGTTCTACAACAGCGCAGACAAACACTCCTCGCGCGCGCCTGCGCCGCCGCGCGCGCGGCGGCGTGTGCGCGTGCGGAGCTTCGCGTTATCGGCAATAGAAGAGTCGCCATGTTGGCCTGGAAAATCAAAGTGAACCCTTAGCGGTTGCCACTTGGATTTCCAAGTTAACATGGTTTCTGGTGCATGTCTTCTGCAACAGCGCGCGCGCGCGCGCCGCCGCGCGCGCGGCGGCGCGCGCGCGCGAGAAACGCCGCAGCGCCAGCAATAGGACAGTTGCCGCGTTGACTGGGGAATTCAAAGGGAGCCCTTGGAAGTGGGCAGTTTGATTTCCAAGTTAACATGGGTTTGGGTGCATGTGTTCTGCAGCGGCGCATGCAAACACTTCTCGCGCGCGCCTGCGCCGCCGCGCGCGCGGCGGCGCCGCTGCGCGCGCGGCGGCGCAGGGGCGTGGGGCGCTCAGTGTTATCAGCAGTAGAAGAAGCGCCATGTTGGCCTGGAGAATCAAAGTGGACCACTAGCGGTTGCCGATTGGATTTCCAAGTCAACATGGGTGTACGTGTCTTGCAACGGCGTATACAACAACCCCTCGCGCGCGCCCGCGCCGCCGCGCGCGCGGCTGCGCCGCCGCGCGCGCGGCGGCGCGAGCGCGTGGGGCGCCCCGCGTTATCAGCAATAGAAAAGTTGCCATGTTGGCCTGGGAAATCAAAGTGAACCCTTAGTGGTTGCCGATTGGATTTCGAAGTTAACATGGGTTTTGGTGCATGTGTTCTACAACAGCGCAGACAAACACTCCTCGCGCGCGCCTGCGCCGCCGCGCGCGCGGCGGCGTGTGCGCGTGCGGAGCTTCGCGTTATCGGCAATAGAAGAGTCGCCATGTTGGCCTGGAAAATCAAAGTGAACCCTTAGCGGTTGCCACTTGGATTTCCAAGTTAACATGGTTTCTGGTGCATGTCTTCTGCAACAGCGCGCGCAAAACTTCTCGCGCGTTCCTGCGCCGCCGCGCGCGCGGCGGCGCGCGCGCGCGAGAAACGCCGCAGCGCCAGCAATGGGACAGTTGCCGCGTTGACTGGGGAATTTAAAGGGAGCCCTTGGAAGTGTGCAGTTTGATTTCCAAGTTAACATGATGGGTTTTGGTGCATGT
The DNA here is from genome assembly GCA_963575745.1 of Prorocentrum cordatum. Classification (NCBI taxonomy): domain Eukaryota; class Dinophyceae; order Prorocentrales; family Prorocentraceae; genus Prorocentrum; species Prorocentrum cordatum. The sequence continues at coordinate 346,035 of CAUYUJ010017993.1, read as the reverse complement.
GTTCTGCAGCGGCGCGTGCAAACACTTCTCGCGCGCGCGGCGGCGCAGGGGCGTGGCGCGCTTAGTGTTATCAGCAGTAGAAGAAGCGCCATGTTAGCCTGGAGAATCAACGTGGACCACTAGCGGTTGCCGATTGGATTTCCAAGTCAACATGGGTTCTGGTGTACGTGTCTTGCAACGGCGTATACAACAAGCCCTCGCGCGCGTGGGGCGCCCCGCGTTATCAGCAATAGAAAAGTTGCCATGGCCATGTTGGCCTGGGAAATCAAAGTGAACCCTTAGTGGTTGCCGATTGGATTTCGAAGTTAACATGGGTTTTGGTGCATGTGTTCTACAACAGCGCAGACAAACACTCCTCGCGCGCGCCTGCGCCGCCGCGCGCGCGGCGGCGTGTGCGCGTGCGGAGCTTCTCGTTATCGGCAATAGAAGAGTCGCCTGGAACACGTGCACCAAAACCCATGAGTTGCGCCGCTGCAAAACCCAGAGTTGTTGGGGGCGCTGCGGGGTTGGGGCGAGAGCTCGCGCGCGTGCATGAGTGCCAGGGCGTGAGACGTGGCGCTGAGGCCCACTGCTAGAGCCCTAAGCTGGCCGCAGGCCTCACGCGTCCGCGGCGTGGGCAGGACCCTCCATGTTCTTCGGTCTCGGTGTCGATGCGTCGCCTCCACCAGCCGCGCGCTCGTGGATGACGGCGGCGCGGAGACGCACACCCTCGCATGTTCTTGTTTTGGGGCAACAGCAGCCTGGAGCTGGGTCTAGGGTGGCGGGGGCCAGGCCGCGCGGCCGCGGCCTTGAGTCTGGGGCGAGCAGGCGAGGTCGCGCGAGGCTCCCTGGGGCGCCGCGGTGTTGGGGCGAGAGCTCGCGCGCGTGCATGAGTGCCAGGGCGTGGGACGTGGCGCTGAGGCCCACTGCTAGAGCCCGACTAAGCTGGTCGCAGGCCTCGCGCGTCCGCGGCGCGGGCAAGACCCTCCATGTTCTTCGGTCTCGATGTCAACGTGCTGCCTCCAGCAACCGCGCGCTCGTGGATGGCGACGGACGCGCGGAGGCAGATCCAGGGCACAGGAACACAGCGTGGGTCTCGGGGGGCGGGGGGGGGGTCAGGGCTTCGGGGTTGCGTGGTCCAGGCTGTGCAGTCGAAGGCTTTAGGCTGGGGGCTGAACCATATGCGTACTTACGCACGTTGGCTCGGAAGTGAAGGTCGGGGACACCTCGGAAAGGGCGTCCTCGACGTCCTTATGGTTTGGGGTACTTTGGCCCGCGGAGGGTCTCATGTTCTTGTCCGATGTTATTGTGGCCTTGTTCCGGCCGTATGGGGGGCTACTTCCACTCGCGATGGCCCGGCCCGTTTGCGTAGTGCTGCATGCCAGAGTGGGCACGAGTGGATCTATGGATTGCGTGGTGTATGCCTGAGTGGGCACGAGTGGATCTATGGTTATCGCCTCGTCGCGCCTCCTGCTCCTCCTCCTCCTCCTCCTCCTTCTCCTCCTCCTCCTCCTCCTCCTCCTCCTTCCCTTCCTCCTCCTCCTCCTCCTCCACTTTTGCGCCTTCCTGCTGCTGCCGTTGCGGCTGCTGCTGCCTGGCGCGAGGAGGAGGAGGAGGAGGAGGAGGAGGAGGAGGAGGAGGAGGAGGAGGAGGAGGAGGAGGAGGAGGAGGAGGAGGAGGATGAGGAGGAAGGAGGAGGAGGAGGAGGAGGAGGAGGAGGAGGAGGAGGAGGGGGAGGGGAGGAGAGAGGAAGGAGGGGAGGAGGAGGAAGAAGGAGGAGAGGAGGAGGAGGAGGAGGAGGAGGAGGAGGAGGAGGAGGTGCAGCAGCAGGTGCTGCAGCAGCGGCAGCTGCATCGGCAGTGGCGACGGCAGCGGCAGCGGCAGCGGCAGCGGCAGCGGCAGCGGCAGCGGCAGCGGTAGCGGAGCAGCAGCAGCAGCAGCAGCAGCAGCAGCAGCAGCAGCAGCAGCAGCAACCGCAGCAGCAACAGCAGCAGCAGCAGCACCAGCACCAGCAACACCAGCAGCACCAGCAGTACCAGCAGCACCAGCAGCACCAGCAGCACGAGTAGCGCCAGCAACACCAGCAGCGGCAGCGGCGGAGGCGGCGGCGGCGGCGGCGGCGTTGCGAGCCGCAGCAGCAGCAGCAGCAGGAGCAACAGCAGCAGCAGCAGGAGCACGAGCTCCGTACGGTAGGTTCGTGTCGTGTCGACCGGCGGCGACCCCGCCAGCGGCGTTCAACCTTGAACGCCGCGGGCGACCCAGAATCGTTCGATGTGGAACGATCTCGACGTTTCGGAAACGGCCGATCGTTCAAGGTGGAACGATCCCCGCGGTGTCAGAAACCAACGCTGGGGTCGACACGACGCGAACCTGCCGTAGCCATCTTGGCTCAAGCATGGATGCTGATCTTGATTTGTTGTCGTCCCATCCGAGCGCCGTGGAGGACGCTGGCGCCGACTCCGATGGGTCCTTGGCCGGGCTCTCCAGTGCCGCCTCGCCGGCCGGCCACGGCGAGGTGCCACCGCGCCGGCCCGGCCACGCCGAGCTGATCAGGACGAAGGTCTGTGGGGGCAACCACTTCTGTTCCTCCTCCTCCTCCTCCTCCTCCTCTTCCTCCTCCCTCCCCCTCCTCCTCCTCCGCCTCCTCCTCCTCCTCATCCTCCTCCTCCTTTTCTTCGTCTGCCTCGTCCTCTTCCTGCTCTCCCTCCCCCTCCTCCTCCTCCTCCTCCTCCTCGTTCTTTTTCCTTCTCCTCTTCCTCCTCCTCCTTTTCCTTCCCCTCCTCCTCCCTCCTCCTCCTCCTCCTCCTCCTCCTCCTCCTCCTCTTCCTCCTTTTCGACCCCTGTCCTTCGCAGTCTCGGCCTCCACGTCCTACATTATTTCTTCCTCGTTTCTCCTCCCCCTCCCCTTTCTCCCCATCAATCCTCTTCCTCCTCCTCCTCCTCCTCCTCTTCTTCCTCCTCCTCCTCCTCCTCCTCCTCTTCCTTTCCCACCTTCGTTTGTTGCCCACTGCAGGTCACCGGCAGTGCAGCTCGGTTCGTAGTGCGCAGACGGTTCGACAGGGACATCGGGCGCGCGGAGAGCCGCGCTGTCGACGCGTCGGGCCGGTTCATCGCTGTGGCAGGTGCCTTGAATCAGCCACGGTTGAGAGCAGGCGACCGCGTGCGGGTGCCGACCGGAAAGAAGTGTTCGAGGGAGTGGCAGCACGCAAACGCGTGGACCATAGAGGGCACGTTGACTACAGCCTTCAAGCGATTGGGCCAGGTCGTAACGACGCGGCAGAGGACGACAAAACGTGAACTCGACGCTGTCGCTGCGGTGGCGCTGTCCCGCAACAAGTTCATCGGCGAGGGATGCCGCGCCCTTCGCTTCCAGGCATAGGCCGGGGGCATCCCTTGGTTGTGGAAACATGTTGCGTGGGATGAGACCCCTGTCGCTGTCAGTTTCGGCAAGTGCACCGACTTGTTCAAGAGCGTCGCCAAGTACTGGTGGCGGGACGTGATAAAAGGTAAGGTCGCAGGACAAGCAGCCGCGACTCCGCGGTGGACCAAGCTAAGCTACGATGAGTACAAACGTCGATGCATGGCCAAAGAACCGAAACACGGCGTCCTCCACATGATGGGGAAAGTGGTTCGCCTGACTTATCCGACAGCCCGTCCTGCAGAAGAGGGCCAGGTTATCTTCGATCTGAACCACGCCACGTTGCCGGTCGGCCCAGCCTTTCTCGGGTCGAACGACTCCTCCACGATTTGGCAGGCTATGGGGGATATGATGCCTGGGCTCAGGTTTCAGGAGATGGAGGAGCTCCTACATCACATCCCGCTGATAGTCTTCTCGACAGCCGCAGATGGTGCCGCGCCGAACGGTAGAGCGAAACACTTCTTGGCGTCTCTCATTGCAAAGGTGAACGTGGAGGCCGAGCAGACTGGGAAGGGCGGCTTCATGGCCATGGTGGACGTGATGTGCTTCAGCCACATTCTACACCGGATGGTCGAGACATGTTTCAAGTTAGACCAACTTATCGGGAAATTGCACAGCACTGCGTTCATATGCAATCAGCCGTCTGTGTATGAGAAGATGCTTATGGTGCTGAACCGACTCGTGACAGTCGACCTGGAGAGCGGCTTCATGAAGGGCGTGGTGCCGCCACCGCGTTGCCGACGGCACTCGGTCGACGTGATGAACGCCACCTTTTTCAGGCGCTTCGCCGTTAGAGGACGAACGGAGGACGAGTCCCCGCTGGACATTGCTGAGGAGGAAGCGCTGTCAGAGGGTGTGCTGGTGCTCCTCAACGGGGACTGGCGAGCGCCCCGCGTGACCCATTATTGTTATTCCAAAGATTGCATATGTGGTGGAAGCTCTGCTAGCTGCGCCAGCGCTATTGTCAGTGTCATGGTGAAGATCATTTTTAATCGCTTGGCGTGCAGCGTGCCTGCCAGCAACCGGTGGCACACGTTTGGCCCGACCCTTTCCACGCAGTTGCTTGGGGTGCTGTGCCACTCCATATTGTGCCGGGTGGCGACTCACGCAGATCAGTTCTATGAGAGCGTTCAGCTTGATGAGCACGACTTTGGCATAGACAAAGACGAGAACCAGCTGGCGTTCAAGGCGTACTGTTCGAAAAAGGAGCGGATCTCCCGATCCTTTCTGGAAGACAGGGCGACTACCACTCGCCTCCTGTGTGTCGCGGCCATCGCCACGGAGCCCATAGATGCCGTATCAGCGAGACTGCAGCACTTGGACGCAAGCTCCGACACCGTCTTTGACTGCGTCAGCGACGACGGGGTCATCGCTTGGTCACAGCGCTTTTTCTGGAGCCTCATCCACGCCGACGAAGGCGTGGAGACCGCAAACTATCGTGCTGTGCGCCACAGGAAGCTCCTCTTCGAGTGCACAGGCCAGGATGCTTCCAAGGCGGGGCGGGAGGTTGACTAGACTCCCCTCTTCATCTTCTCCCTCCTCTTCCTTCTCCTCCTCCTCCTCCTTCTTGTTGCTCCTCTCCCTCCCCGCTCGTCGTCCACTTCCCCCTCGTCCTCATCCTGCTGCTGCCGCTGCTGCTGCTCCTCTTCCTCCTCCTCCACCTCCACCTCCCCCACCCCTTACTGATTCGCCTCCTCCCCCGCTGCCCCCCCTGGGGGGGGGGAGGGGGCGGGCGGGGGTTGAGAGGGGTCGACGACGACGACGGCGACGACGACGACGGCGAGGAGGACAGGGGAGGAGGAGGAGGAGGGGACGACGACGATGACGACGACGATGACGAGCACAAGGGCGAGGAGGAGCAGGGCGAGGAGGAGGAGGATGAGGAGGGGGATAATTAGAGGAGGAGGGAGGAGGAGGAGGAGGAGGAGGAGGAGGAGGAGGAGGAGGATGAGGAGGGCGAGGAGGGGGGGAGGAGGGGGTAGGAAAGGAGGAGGAGGACAGGGAGGACGAGGAGGAGGAAGAGAGGAGGAGGAGGACGAGGGGGAGGAGGAGGAGGAGGAGGAGGAGGAGGAGGAGGAGGAGGACGGAGGAGGAGGAGGAGGGGCGTGGGGGATGTGAGGGATGTGGGATTGGGAAGAGAAGACAGGGAGAGGGATGGGGGAAGGGGGATGAGGAGGGGGGAGGAGGAGGATGACGAGGGAAAAAGAGGACGGAGAGGAGGAGGAGGAGGAGGCGGAGGAGGACGACGAATACGGAATACGAGGACGAGGAGAAGGAGGAGCCTTCCTCCTCCTCGTCCTCTTCCTCATCCCCCTCCTCCGCCTCCTCCTCCTCCTCCTCCCCCTCCGGGCGGAAGCAACGCTTTAACAGTTTGAACGCCGAAACCTCTTGGCAGCAACTTGTTCTTCTGAGCAGTGGCGGAAATTCTGGGGCAGCACCTCGGGATGCTCCCTGGGCTCGCTTCAGTATGGCGTGCTGACACGTTGGCCACTCTGGCCAATCCAACGTTTTTCGACAGTGAGCCGCTTCCTCACAGCGGGTTAGTAGTAGTAGCAGTAGCAGTAGTAGTAGTAGTAGTAGTAGTAGTAGTAGTAGTAGTAGTAGTAGTAGTAGTAGTAGTAGTAGTAGTAGTAGTAGTAGTAGTAGTAGTAGTAGTAGTAGTAGTAGTAGTAGTAGTAGTAGTAGTAGTAGTAGTAGTAGTAGTAGTAGTAGTAGTAGTAGTAGTAGTAGTAGTAGTAGTAGTGGTAGTAGTAGGAGGAGCAGGAGGAGCAGGAGGAGCAGGAGGAGCAGGAGGAGCAGGAGGAGGAGGGGATCAGCGGCAGCTGGAGGAGGATCGGGCATTCGCAGAGGCTGCGCTCAAGGACCTCTTCAGCGCGGTGCTCTTCCTGTCCTCGCGCACGTGGGCTGCTTTGGAGGTGCCGATGGCGAATTGGCCATGGCGCTTGATAGGCTGCACGTGGGGTGGAACACACCCGCACCCGAGCAGGAGGACCAGGATGGAGAGGAGGGAGGGCAGGAGGGTCAGGATGAGGCGCAGCAGAAACGGCAGCGGCAGCAGCGGGGGCAGCGGGGGCAGCAGCAGCAGCAGCAGGAGCAGCGGCAGCAGCAGTAGGAACAGCATCAGCAGCAGCATCAGCAACAGCAGCAGCAGCAGCAGCAGCAGTAGAGGCAGCATCAAAAGTACTAGCCTCAGGCGCCGCGGCTATGGACGACGAGCGCCGGGCGCAGATCTTCGCAGAGTTCTACAACGCCGACGGGTGCGAACTCGACGAATGGTTTTCGGAGCCCTTGCGGTTCGCCATTCCCTCAGCCGAGGAGTTAGAGCGACCGGACAACTTGGAGCTCCTGCGGCAAGTGTGCGGTGGATGCCCTTTGACGAACATGGGCCTAGAGGGGCTCCTGGCCCAGATCAAGGCGGCGGCCGCCTACAAAAAAATGAAGCCGAACGTCGAGTCGATGTCTTACCTTGGATTGTTGTCGCAGTTGTGGCAGATGCACGAGAAGGCTGGTCGGCGCAATCCTCTGGACGATTCCAGCAAGATGCTGGAGGAGCACGGCGTTGAGACCGTGCGGTCCTTCAACCGCGACCGCCGGACTGCTCGGGGCCGCAGCGCGAAGGGCCAGCACATCATCTACGCCAACGCGAAGTTGGGGGAGTGGATCGCCGAACACCCCTTGTCCTCGAGCCACGAGATTAGCCAGAAGCGCCGTGAGTTCAGCCAGGAATGGGTGAACATGTCTCGCCGGAACAAGCAGAACTGGAGAAGCGCAAGGGCGTCGGCGCCTAGCAAGGTCACCGCGGCGCCGCGGCGGCGACGTCGGATAGGGGTGCGGCGTCGGATTGCAAAGCCAGCTGCGCCTGTCCCACTTGCGCCCATATTCGACGCTGGTGACAAGCTCTGGCCTCTGAGACCGTCCGTGTTGAGGGCATGCATCGGCGCGGACACTGGCGTGGCCGGCAAGGTCGCCTCCAGGAGGTGGGAGGCTCGGGGCCAGCTGGCGATCTGCGATCGGGGCGCCGTCCCGCATGCGATGAGCTTCGCGCGCAGGTATTCGTGCTCGCAGCGTCACCACGGCCTTTGCCTGACCTGCGACTCCACGATCTACAACCAGTGCAACGCCCTGTCGGCCTCCATGGAGCGTCACTTCGACCAGGGCAAAGTCGGCAGCTACTTCTGCCTGAAGAGTGCCGGGGGTCTGGGCCCATCTCTGGGGGGCGCAGGGCATGTCGTGTCAACGTGGAAGGAGGCAGGTGGAAGGGAGGGGGCGTGCAGGGCAGGGCCACTCAGAATGCGGATGCGGGATGCGGGGTGGCAGTGGACGCAGAGAAACAGGCAGGATGGGGTAGTGGATGGAGGGGCCGCGTCGCCAGCGCCAGCAGCGCCCAGTCGTCGTCGTCGCCCTTCGTCGTCATCATCTTCGTCGGCGTCCTCGTCGTCGTCGTTGTCTTCGTCGTCGTTATTGTCGTCGTCGTCGTCATCGTCATTGACGTCGTCGTCGTCATCGTCGTCTTCGTCGTCGCCGTCATCTTTGTCGTGGGCGTCCTCCAGCTGCTCTTCTCCCTCCCTTCCTCCCCCTCTGACTCATCTGCTGCTCCTGCTTCTGCTCCTGCTCCGGGATGCGGAGGGCGCCGGGGGGCAGGTGCTTGCGGCTACCGCTGCCTGGTCTACCTCTGCGCCCAGCGGCAGCGGAGGCCCCACGCCCAACAGCGGCTCATGTTTGCAAGATGTCAGGAGGAGGGGGCGGCGGCGGGGGACGCTGTGAACCTGAGGATGCGGCCCCGATCTCCGACAGACAGGCGGTTTGACTTCACCAGTGTATGGGCGGTGTGCAAGGATGCTTTCCGCGCTGGCATCGCCAATTCCGACTTATTCTGCCGCCGGGGGTTCCATGACAGATCTCCGGAGTCTCCCGCAGTGGCCTCCGTTTTGTGGGACGCGAACGGCGTCCAGCTGTACCCTCGTTTCGTGCCGCAGGCGCGTGGGAAGGACGATGGCCCAAAATTGCCGCCGCTGGATTCGGCGCCGAAGCCTCCCCCGCGCCCGGCCTCGGGCGGCATCGTCGCCAGCGTCGGTTTGCCCAAGTTGGGGAGGTTTGCGCCTCCTCGGAGGCAGCAGCACCCTGAAGTGTTTGAGGACGTGGGCGGTTTGGATGGCCTTGGATCGTCCAGCAGCGATGATGAGGGCCAGCACCCGGAAGCTCCTCCACCGCCTCCGCCTCCGCCGCCGCCCCCGGACGCGCCCCGCGTCAGGCGTCCTCGGCGCGATAGATATCCAGCTGCCTGCGGCAAATCCCGCCACCGTGCCGGCCCAGCTGCTCGGGTGGTTTGTTGCGCGAGGGAGCGCGGATGTCCTAACCTGAGGCTTGATGGCTTTTGATGATGATAATGGTGATGGTGATATTGGCGGTGATGATGATGGTGAGCACGTGCCATTCGCGCACGGGGCGCCCCGTCCAAGCCCAGGGGGGGGGGTAGGGGGAGGGGTAAACCTTTCCCCGAATGGGAAGATGGAGGATGGAAGAGGAAATTATCTAAACCACCTACGCTCTAAAGGGCTGATGGGATCTTTCGGGAACGGCTAAATGAGTGCAATCATAAACTACGTTTGTATCAGGAGGTGAATCGTATCCCTCATGGCTCGAAGTGAGGCTTGGCGACACTTTGGATGGTTAAAGTGGAGGGTTCGGAGGGGATTGTCCGTGTTTGTTTGTTGTCGAAGTTTGTTTGGTTGTCGTGGTTCGTTTGTTGCCGTTGCTTGTTTCCATTATCATGGACAGTTTGTCGTGGTTCGTTTGCTTGTCGCGGTTTGGATGTAGTCGCGGTGTGTTTGTTTGTCGTGGTTGGTTTGTTTTCGTTTGTTTGTTATTGTGGTTTGTTTGTTTCTGAGGCCGTGAGGCAGCAGCCGAACCGTCGCATGCGACGCCTCGGCCGTCTCGGGCCGCGAGGCAGTTGCCGTAACTGTCACATGTGACACCTCCGCCGTCTCGGGCCAGGCGACGACGTTGACGACGATGGCGTTGATGAGGGGGAAGAGGAGGAGGAGGAAGAGCCGACCCGTCACATGTGTCACATGTGACACCTTTTCCGTTTTCTATTTTCGGGGGCCCTCATGGACATGTTGGGGCCATCTTGGGACCTCTTGGGGCCATCTGGGCCGTCTTGCTTGGATGTCTAGTGTAGGCCATCTTGGTCCATCTCGGCCGTCTTGGCGGCCATCTGGGACCGTCGGCCGTCTCGGGAATGTTGATGATGACTAAGAAGATGTTGTTGATATTGTTGTTGGTGGTGATGGTGGTGATAGTGACAATGATGACGATGTTGATGATGATGATGGTGATGGTGATGATAATGATAATGATGACGATGATGACGATGATGATGACGGTGGTGGTGGTGGTGATGATGATGATGATGACGATGATGATGATGATGTCTGGGTTGTCGGTCTGAGGCCTCTTGTGTTATGTGCGTTGGGATGTCGTGGTTTGCGTGGTTGTTCACGGGGGTTCGTAGTGCGCCTTAGTTTGAAGCCCATCTTGGGGCCTTGTGTTTCCCTCTTCCCTCCCCTCCCTCTTCGCCTCCTGCTCCTCCTTCCCCCTTCCCCCCCTCCTCCCGAGTCCGTGGCCATTGCAGGTGTTTGCTTTCTTCGCCCTGCGGTCGATACCGATCGCCTCGAGGAGCCCTCATCTGTCTCCCAAATTTGTAGATGGGTTTTAAAGTTTACGTGATCATTCATGGAGCTTGGCCTCTGATCTTCCATTTTGCTTGTGCGTCGCGTTCTCATTCAACTCGGCTTGAGGTGTGTGGCGGCATTCGCGTTTTGAAAAGAAAATATCTTGGTTGCTTTTTTCAGGAGCCTCTGGGAGGCAGTTTTGAGGCCTCTTGGGTACCGTTTAAGGGCCTCTTGGGGCCTCATTTGGGTTTCTTGGGTGCCTCGGGCCTCCTGGGGGCCTCTTGGTGCGGTAAAGTCGGATTTTCGGTTCGTGGTGCCTCTCTTGGGCCCTTCTTGGAGCCCTCTTTGGCGCCTCTTGGGCCGTTTTGGGCGCCTCTTGGGCCGTCTCGGCGCTCTATTGGGCCGTCTTCGGGTTCTCTTGGGCGCCGCTGGGGCCGTCCTGGAGCGGTCCTGGAGACTCTTTAGGCGCTCTTGGAGCGTCGGAAAGCCGAAAAGGCTAGAAAGCCAAAATCCTTCAAAAAACAATTGAAATTAACGATTCTGGGTCTCTCGGAGCTCTCTTGGGCCGCCTTTTGGGGCTCTCGTGGGCCGACTCGGCGGCCTCTTGGGCCGTCTTGGGGCCGTCTTGGGCATCTTGGGGCGGTCTTTGGGCGTCTCGGGACCCTCTTGGGCCGTCTTGGCGGCCTCTTGAGGCTCTCTTGGCCCATCTTCCATCTTGGCGCGAATCTGCGGTAGTTTTCCGAAGGTTTGTGCCCTCGGAAGGGGGTCTGGCGCATGCGGCGCAGCGTGGCTCGAGGGGGCGGGGTGGCCCTTAGAAAACTTACAGAAACCCTACCAGACCAGCACTTGGCATTCTTGCACGCCTCAACGTGCCAGGGGGCACGGTGGCGGATCCCCGTTTGGAGCACTCTTCCAGAGGCCCGGAGGGAGAGCCGCAGTATGTGCGCCTGGTAATCAATCCGGAAATCGGGTGGAAGGATGTCACGGCATTCTGTGCTTACCATGAGGGCTGCAAGCTTAGTAGGACCTTGAATGAAGGCGCCCGTGCAGCCCAGGGCCGGCCCATGGGTTACTTGTGGGCGTGGCTGAAAAGAGGCCATCTCCATGCGTCCAAGCAGGATCATTGTAAGGATAATGATCCACGTGAACTGTTGTCTAGACAATTTGCCAGGGAGGAGTTGAAGGCTCTCCCGGCCGCGCGGCCGTGGCTGGAAGCCGAGCGCCAGAAACGCCCGGGCGAGGCGGACGAGCCAGCCAATTTCCCGTAGCAGTGATAACCCACATCTAAAGTCAGGTTCGCAGTCAATAGTTGGTATGTTCGTCAGGCTGTTTCCCGAAATTCATTCGATTGAGGCGTCGGCGAACAGAATTGCTAACGTGCATAGGCGAGGGGGAGGGGAAGGGAAGGGAGATCGTGGAGTTCCCTGGGGTTTGAACGCAAAACTGAAACGACTTCAAGTCGTAGTTCGTAGTAAGTTGTGGTTGCGAAAGTAGATAATTAGAAGAATAATTAATATGTAAATAGTACCTTGTGGGTATTGTAATTCAGAATGTTGGAAGTGCGAGGTTGTAAAGTAGCACGTGTTGTTGTAAGTGAGAGTGATGGTGGCAGCAGAAGGATTCATAATAATATGTTGTAAATTTTACGTTTGGGAAACTGACTTCCTGCTATCCTTGTCGGTTGTGCGAAAGTTTTCAAGCATTACTCAGACTGATGTTTTAAGTGTTTGGTTGACGGTCCTTCCATGTATGTTTGGTCGCATCCACGCATGCAATTATTCCTCTTCCTCGTCCCCCACCCCCCCCTCTCCCTGTTCCATCATCCCCCACCTCCCCCTCCTCCTCCCCCGCCCCCCGCATGCCGCATGCCCCTGCTGTTGCTGCTTTTGATGCTGATGTTGATGCTGCTGCTGCTCGATCGTCGAGATCCTCATCGGCGTGGGCCCTCTTCCAAGTCTGTCCGCCCCCTCCTCGCCGTCGTCCTCCACCTCCTCGTTTCATCCTCCTCCTCCTACTCCCCCTCCTCTTCCCCCCTGATCACCTCCCCCATCCTCCTCCTCCCCCTCCTCCTCCTCATCCCCCTCCTCATCCGTGGCCATTTTGGCTCAAGCCATTTTGGCTCAAGCCATTTTGGCTCAAGCCATGTTGGCTCAAGTGTTTCTTGGGCTTGCAGCGGCTGTCTTCAGAGCGGCAGTCGCTGTTGCGAGTCGTGGCTCGGTTTCAGCACATCTCTCGCCGCCGAGTGCGGCATGCAGATTGCATAAGCTGATGGGCCCAGCTTGGGCGAGGAGGCCATGGGCAAAGTCAGTTACAGACGAGGTTGCGCGTCTGACGAAGCCTCATTACTCATTACAAGGGCTCAAGTCGCAAGGCACGTTGGCTGCGCAACAGGGTGATGACGGGACGCGTCAGGAGTCAGGGCCATGGAGAGGGGCGTCATCGAGGCGCCGCCGGCCCCTCCGCCTCCACTTTTGGTGGGCGGGCGCCCTCCGCCTCCTGCGCCTCCGCGGACAGGGGGCCGTCAGAGCGAGGAACGCCATCGGAGCAAGAGTCCTCCGCGCTCAGATTCGCCACCTGCAAGGAGATCGAGGACGAGGGCGGCGAGTTCGAGGCCGCGGCCGCCGCCCCCCTCTCCGCCGGTCGCGGCGAGGCCGCCGAAACACATGGTAGATTGTTCGGGGTCGAGCAGCCAGTCCCCTGCCAGGCGCAGTGCGAGGAGGTCGCCGACCTCGGCGGCACCGCGCCCAGCAGCACGTTCCAGGAGTGCGGGCCCCCAGCCAAGTTCTACCTCGCGGAGGTCAGCGTCATGGCGGAGGGCTCGGTCGCCCAGGGGTTCCAGGTTCAGAGGGCGGAGCCCTCCACTACGGATGCGCTCGCGGAGGCCGTCACCTGCGAGGCCAAGGGAGCGCGTCCCCACGCGTTCGAGAACGAGGGTGAGCAGGTGCAGGCCCCCCTCGAGGCCGCCGGGAGAGTGGCGGACGCCTGTGCGCGGCCGCCCAACTCCACCGCGTCGTCGGAGTGCCTCCAGGATTTCGGCGAGTTCAAGCAGGTCATCGCCACCTTCCTCGGATGCGCCGACGCAGAACATGCAGCGGAAGATGCAGCGCCAGGAGGCGCGGCACAAGCGCAGGCAGTTTCGGAAGGACCGTCTGGAATCCATGCAGGAGAGGCTTCGCGCGCTCAAGTACAAGCGCGAGGTCTCTATGGTAGAGGACAACCAGAAGGAAGATATCAAGCGCACGCAGAAGGAGCTCGAGATGTACGAGGAGTGGGTTCCGTTGTTGCGCCACCAGCGCAAGACGCAGGCGCAGGTGGAGAGGTTCAATTTCCTGGACTAGAATTTGCGCTGAGGCTTCAACCTAGACGCGTAGGAAGATGAGCCAGAGTTGGACGACTACGATGATGAGTACTGCCCGCGTGCCTCGACGCTTGCATTGCGAGCTCCAGGAAACGCTGATCATGCGCAGACTGTTCAAAGTGCGTTTGAAAAGTCTGGTGGCCCTTCGCGTCGTGATGTCCACCGCTTCTCACCCTGGGAAGACGATCCTTTTCCATTTGTCGACGGCGGCCAGAAGCACCTTGATGGCGACCAGAGCGCCGTTGGCGACCGCAGTTTTGCTGAGGACCAGTCTGCTTGGAGGAGGGAGGTCCACAAGGGCCAGAAGCACTTTGAATCCGACCAGTGCGCTGCTGGCGGACACAGTTTTGTTGAGGACTGGTCTGTTTGGAGGACGGAGGTCCACAATATTTTTTCGACCTCTTACCCTGCCGAGGAGAGGGCGCAGGAGGATCCAGAGTCAGGAGGATCTGACTATGGGCAAGTTGGTTGCCTCGCTGGAGCGCTTCCTGGCGGCGCTGGGAGCGCCTCCCACGAGGGGAAGGTCTCGCAGCGCAGCAAGGCCCCCGAGCCTCCCCGCCGTCCGACTCCCGTTTTCAACGCTGGCGGAAGCCACGGTGTCGGCGGGGCCGAGGAGATGGCGGAGGAGAATCTTGAGCCAGGAGGTTCTGATGATGGTGTTGTTGAGGCTGGCCTCGCTGGAGCGTTGCCTGGCGATGCTGGGGGGCGCCTTCCACTAGGCCACCGATATTGGCAACGGCGACCAGCGCTGTGATTGCGACCCGAACGCGGGCGGCAGCCAGAGTCTTGTTGAGGAGCAGTCTGCTTGGAGGAAAGAGGTCCACGGTGCTTTTTCGACCTCTCATGCCGCCGAGGAGATGACGATGCATCAGCCAGAGTCAGGAGGTTCTGACGATAGTGCAGAAGATGATTTTCCAGTTCCCCACGGCCTTCGTGGGTCTTTCGGGCCTCTTGGCGATGGTCCGCCTCCGCAGGCAGTTCAAGAGCCAGTGGCGCCTTGCGATGACGTGGTGGTGCCAGCTGATCTTTGGCGCGTTGCTTTGGCTTCCTTGGACGGGGTGCCCACGGTGCGCCAACGGCGCAGGCTGGCCAAGATGATGCGTTCGGCCATCGTGGCTGGGGCGCCCAGGGAGGCGATTGTCGATTGCGCGCGCCATCAAGGGCCCCGACAACGAGGTCACATGAGTGTTTGCGCGCCGTGGCTTGCCGCTACATTCTGCCCCCAGTGGCCTTCGGGGAAAAAAAAATCCTCCTCCTCATCTTCTTCCCCTCGTTCGACGCGCAATTGCTTCCCGAAGTAGACGCGCCGCGGCCTTGCGCGCGACCGCTTTTCCTCATCCTCCGCGCCGCGGTGGGCAAGGCGTGATGCCTGGGCCCACCCGCTCCACAAGGGTGTACAGAGTGGTCAGTGGCACTTCCTGATCTGAGGTGAGCGTTGCCGATGACGGCGAACGCAGCCACTGGCGCCCTCGGTGGAGATTCCCAAGGAGCCGCGAAAAAGGGTGGGGGGTGTGTGCGGCGGGCGCATGCGAACGCAGCCACTCGGGCCTTCGGCGGAGGGGCCGCGAAACGTGTGAGGGGTGTGCCGAGATTGGTGCGGCGGGCGCATGCGAACGCAGCCATTTTGGCTTTTGGTGGAGCCCCCTATGGGGTCACGAAATTTGTGAGGGGTGTGCCGAAATCGGTGCGGCGGTCGCATGCGGACGCAGCCATTTGTGCCTTCGGTGGAGCACCATGCGTGGCCGCGAACCGTGTGAGGGGTTTGCCGAAATGAGTGCGGCAAGCGCATGCGAACGCAGCCATTTGGGCCTTCGGTGGAACTCCCCATGAGACTACGAAACGCGCGAGGGGTGTGCCGAAATTGGTGCGGCGGGCGCATGCGAACGCAGCCATTTTGGCCTTCGGTGGAGCTCCCTTATGGGGGCCCACGAAGCGCGCGAGGGGTCTGCCGAAATGGGTGCGGCGGGCGCATGCGAACGCAGCCATTTGGGCCTTCGGTGGAGCTCCCTATGTGACCTGGAAGAGTGCGAGGGGTGTGCCGAAGTGGGCGCGGCGGGCGCATGCGAACGCAGCCATTTGGGCCTTCGGTGGGGCCCACATATGTGACGACGAAACGTGTGAGGGGTGTGCCGAAATGAGTGCGGCGGGCGCATGCGAACGCAACCATTTTGGGCCCTTGGTGGAGCTCCCTATGGGGCACGAAACGTGTGAGGGGTGTGCCAAAACTTGTGCGGCGGGCGCATGCGAACGCAGCCATTTGGGCCTTCGGTGGAGCTCCCTAAGGGACCGCGAAACGTGTGAGGGTGTGCCGAAATGAGTGCGGCAAGCGCATGCGAACGCAGCCATTTGGGCCTTCGGTGGAACTCCCCATGAGACCACGAAACGCGCGAGGGGTGTGCCGAAATTTGTGCGGAGGGCGCATGCGAGCGCAGGCATTTTGGCCTTCGGCGGGGCTCCCTATGGGGCCGCGAACCGTGTGAGGGGTGTGCCGAAACAGAGACATGCGGAGAGCAAGGGCAATGATGGGGGCAGCGGGAGGAGGAAGGAGTGAGACGCGGGGCGCTGTCTCTTCAAAACGAGGACCCAACGCCACAGGATGGTTGGGAACAAACTGCGGATTCACCGTTGTTATTTCAAATCGACATGCAAAACTGGCGAATGTTATTTGTAGGTTTTCTTCTAAGCCCGAAACAGAACATACAGTAATGCACGAGTAGCGACGCTGGTAATGTTGTTCATGCAATAAGCAATAAGGTGGGACACAACATTGAATACTCCAGAAGCCAATGTTTTAAA
>CAUYUJ010017993.1:305000-329710 GCA_963575745.1 Prorocentrum cordatum | reverse complement strand
CATGGAAAACGTATTGAGTGGCAGTGCTTCGTCTCATGTTGATGCTCAGAATGCAAGTGAAACAATTGGTTTTTCTCAACCAGTTTTCTGGTGACCCACCCCTTCGTGGGTCACTTGGTGTGCTTGCGCCGCATGGAAAACGTATTAGGTGGCAATGCCTCGCCTCATGTTGAGGCCCAGAATGCACGTGACATATCTGGTTTTTCTCAACCAGTTTTCTGGTGACCCACCCCTTCGTGGGTCACCTTGTGTGCTTGCGCCGTATGGAAAACGCACTGAGTGGCAATGCATCGCCTCATGTTGAGGCCCAGAATGCAAGTGAAACGATGGGTTTTTCTCAACCAGTTTTCTGGTGACCCACCCCTTCGTGGGTCACCTGGTGCGCTTGCGCCGTATCGAAAACGCATTGAGTGGCACTGCCTCGCCTCATGTTGAGGCCAAGAATGCAAGAGAAACAATTTGTTTTTCTCAACCAGTTTTCTGGTGACCCACCCCTTCGTGGGTCACCTGGTGTGCTTGCGCCGCATGGCAAACGTATTGAGTGGCAGTGTTTCGTCTCATGTTGAGGCCCGGAATGCACATGAACCAATTGGTTTTTCTCAACCAGTTTTTTGGTGACCCACCCCTTCGTGGGTAACCTGGTGTGCTTGCGCCGTATGGCAAACATCTTGAGTGGCAGTGCATCGCCTCATGACGAGGCCCAAGATGCAGGTGAAGCAATTTGTTTTTCTCAACCAGTTTTCTGGTGACCCACCTCTTCGTGGGCCCCCTGGTGTGCTTGCGCCGTATGGAAAACGTATTGAGTGGCAATGCATCGCCTCATGTTGAAGCCCAGAATGCAAGTGAAGCAATTGGTTATCCTCAACCAGTTGTCTGGTGACCCACCCCTTCGTGGGTCACCCGGTGTGCTTGCGCCGTATGGAAAACGTGTTGGGTGGCAATGCGTCGCCTCATGTTGAGGCCCAGAATGCAATTGGAACATTTTGTTTTTCTCAACCAGTTCTCTGGTGACTCACCTCTTCGTGGGTCACCTGGTGTGTTTGCGCTGCATGGAAAACGCATTGAGTGGCAATGCGTCGCCTCATGTTGAGGCCCAGAATGCAAGTGGGTTTTTTTCTCAACCAGTTCTGTGGTGACCCACCCCTGCGTGGGTCACCCGGTGTGCTTACGCCGTATGGGAACCGTATTGAGTGGCAGTGCGTCGCCTCATGTTGAGGCGCAGAACGCAAGTGGAACCATTTGTTTTTCTCAACCAGTTTTCTGGTCACCCACCCCTTCGTGGGTCACCTGGTGTGCTTGCGCCGCCTGGAAACGTATTGAGTGGTAGTGCCTCGCCTCATGTTGAGGCCCAGAATGCAAGTGAAACAAATTGTTGTTCTCAACCACTTGTCTGGTGACCCACCCCTCCGTGGGTCACCTGGTGTGCTCGCGCCGTAGCGAGAACGCATTGAGTGGCAGTGCGTCGCCTCATGTTGAGGCCCACAATGCAAGTGAAACAGTTGGTTTTTCTCGACCAATTTTCTAGTGGCCCACCCCTTCGTGGGTCACCCGGTGTGCTTGCGCCGTATGGCAAACGTATTGAGTGGCAATGCTTCGCCTCATGTTGAGGCCCAGAATGCAAGTTAAACAGCTGGTTGTTCTCAACCAGCTGTCTTGTGACCCACCCCTTCGTGGGTCACCTGGTGTGCTTGCGCCGTATGGCAAACATACAGCGTGGCAGTGCGTCGCCTCATGACGAGGCCCAGGATGCAGGTCAAACAATTTGTTTTTCCCAACAAGTTCTCTGGTGACCCACCCCTTCGTGGGGGTCCCCTGGTGTGCTTGCGCCGTATGGGAAACGTATTGGGTGGCAGTGCCTCGCCTCATGTTGAGGCCCAGAATGCAAGTGAACCAAATTGTTTTTCTCAGCCAGTTGTCTGGTGGCCCACCCCTTGGTGGGTCACCCGGTTTGCTTGCGCCGTATGGAAAACGTATTGAGTGGCAGTGCATCGCCTCATGTTGAGGCCCAGAATGCAAGTGAAACAATTGTTTTTTTTCAACCAGTTGTCTGGTGACCCACCCCTTCGTGGGTCATCTGGTGTGCTTGCGCCGTATGGAAAACGCATTCAGTGGCAATGCCCAGGACGCAAGTGAAACAATTGGTTTTTCTCAACCAGTTTTCTGGTGACCCACCCCTTTCGTGGGTCACCTGGTGTGCTTGCGCCGCATGGGAAACGTATTGAGTGGCAGTGCTTCGTCTCATGTTGAGGCTCAGAATGCAAGTGAAACAATTGGTTTTTCTCAACCAGTTTTCTGGTGACCCACCCCTTCGTGGGTCACTTGGTGTGCTTGCGCCGCATGGAAAACGTATTAGGTGGCAATGCCTCGCCTCATGTTGAGGCCCAGAATGCACGTGACATATCTGGTTTTTCTCAACCAGTTTTCTGGTGACCCACCCCTTCGTGGGTCACCTGGTGTGCTTGCGCCGTATCGAAAACGCATTGAGTGGCAGTGCGTCGCCTCATGTTGAGGCTCAGAACGCAGGTGAAACCATTTGTTTTTCTCAACCAGTTTTCTGGCGACCCACCCCTTCGTGGGTCACCAGGTGTGCTTGCGCCGTACGGCAAACGTATTGAGTGGCAGTGCATCGCCTCATGTTGAGGCCCAGAATGCAAGTGAGACCATTGGTTTTTCCCAGCCAGTTCTCTGGTGACCCACCCCTTTCGTGGGTCACCTGGTGTGCTTGCGCCGCATGGCAAACATATTGAGTGGCAGTGCGTCGCCTCATGACGAGGCCCAGGATGCAGGTGAAGCAATTTGTTTCTCTCAACCAGTGTTCTGGTGACCCACCCCTTCGTGGGTCACCTGGTGTGCATGCGCTGCATGGAAAACGTCCAAGGTGGCAGTCATCTGGATTCCTCGGAGGGCGCCGGGCCATGTCCTAGGGATTCCTGAGGTTCCCTTTGGGGTTCCTTAGGGTGCCCTAGGGATTCTTGGGGATCCACCAGGGATTTCTAAGAAGCCCCGAGGGAATCCGAAAGATTCCCTGAGGGCCCCGCAGGATCCCCGAAGGATTCCTGAGGATTTCCGAAGGGATTCTTTGGGGGCGCCGAGAGATTCCTCAGGATTCCCGAGGGACTCTTGAAGATTCCGCTTTGAATCCCAAGGATTCCGCAGGGATTCTCTTGGATTCCCGAGGGAGCCATAAGGGTTCCCGAGGGTTTCTGGAGTCCGCGGGGATTCGTAACGACACGCTAGGGATTCCAAAGGATTCCTTAGGGATTCCTGACGATTCCCAAGGGATCCCTCAGGATTCCCTTAGGATTCTTGAGGAGCCCTTAAGGATTCCTAAGGATTCCCTAGGGATTCCTAGGGATGCCCTCGGGATTCCTTAGGATTCCCTTGGGATTCTTGTGGATGCCCGAGGGATTCCTAAGGATTCCTTAGAAATTCCTTAGGGATTCCCAAGGGATCCCCAAGGATTCCCAGAGTCTGCCCCTCGCAGGCCGCCCTTCACAGGCTTCCATAGGCTTCCCCCGATAGGCTGTCCCCCACCGGCAAATTCAGGGAAACCCTCCTTGCCACCCGCCCAGCCAAGAATAATTTACGTTGCGCGCCTCAAATTCACCCTCCATGCTAAAGCAGCAGGACCGCGCACGCCAAGAATAATAATTTGAAGCTGTTATTCTTCTTCGGAAATTTCAGGGTTACCTTGTAATTTCAAGCCCCAGGCCAGCCCCAGAATAATAATATTGCATTTAATTTTGTTTCAGAGCGTATTGAGATTCTTGGGAAATTCGAAGGTAACCCTCGAATTTCCCCCAAAACCCAAGAATAAGTAGCTAATCGATAGGGTTAAGTGATAATCAGCGCCCCGTCATGGCGCCCCGGTTCGCACCCTGGCCCCCGACGTCGTGACGTCGTGCCAGCCCGTGGACCCCGAGCTCTCGACACCCCCCCAGGGCCGGCGTCTCGTCCCGCGGCCGCAATAGCTTCTCAGGTCCGTCTGCCAGGGGGGCATGGTGGCGGATTGACGGCGGTTCCGCGTGCTGGAACCCTTTGGTCCTTATCCCCCCGCTCCAGGGGGTCAAAAGACGACCCCAGGACCCATCCAGGGGTGAGTCTGAGGCAACATGTCAAGGCGGATCCAGCCGTGGCGACGAGGGGCACCCCCGAGGCCAAAACAATGAAAATATGACAACGTGAAACAAAGAACTATTGAACCTCGAAGGGCGAACAACAATAATGTTCAACAACATCGAATTGCGAACATTGTTTCCCTTTCTTCGTTATAACCATCCTCATTATCGTTTTCCTCCGTTCATCCTCCTCTTGCCCATCCCCATTCCCCCTTCCTCGTCATCCTAATCTTCCTCGTCCTCGTCATTCTCATCATCCTCATCCTCGTTATCCCCTCCTCCTCGTCATCCTCATCTTCCTCCTCTCCCCCCCCCCATGATACGTCCCCTCCTCCCCTCCTCTCCTCCCTCATCCTTCAGCATCCTTTGGCTCAAGATGGCGCCTGTGAAGCGCAAGCCCTGCCGGGGGCCCTGCGAGCGGGTGCTCCCCCGTAGGTCTTTTTCGGCGTGGGCTTGGACCCGCAGCCGCCGCTGCAAGCGGTGCGCGAAGCTGCGGCTTCGCGAGACCCAGGAGCTCTTCAGCAGCTCCGCGAACCAGAGGAGCGGGACGGCCGCCCTCCACAAAACGTTTGCGTTCTGGAGCTTTTTCAGACGTCTCGGAGCGATTTTGGGTTTTCCCTTGAAGCCATCTCGGGTGACCTTTGGCCCTCAACGAAGCTCTTGCGGCCCCCTTGTGGGGTGCCTGTTTTCTGGTCGAGGTCCGCCAGCAAGAAGTGGTTCGGCGGGGTGTTCCGCTGCGGCCGACTGGTGGGCTGCGCCAGGAATCTTTTTTTGTGTTGCCCCCCTTGGTGGCTAACGACCTTCCTGTCTTCTTAGAAGTCTTCTTGGTCAAGTTCACCTACTGGGCCCAGGCCGCCGTCCTGGTGCAGAGGGCGGCTTGGCCACGACCCGGTGTTGCCTCAAGATGCTCCGGCTGCGGCGGCTGCCGCGGAACACCCTGGTGGTGTTCACGGCGGCGAGGACGCCGCGCCCGGAGGCCGCCAAACGAGTTTCCAGGAGCAGCCGATTTCTTCTCTTCGGCCAGGCACATTTGTAATACATATATACATATATATATATATATATATATATATATATATATATATATTTATACATGTGACATTTCGATTCCCTAGGTTTGGCCGGGCACGACAGGAAGAGCTGGCTCCCAGGCCGTGTGTTCGGGGCGGCCGAGGTGGGCCGCCAGCTCCCCGTGCCGTCGCCCCAGCGTCGGCGACCCGACAGGACCCCGAGGCTTCCAATGAATTTATTAGGTTTCCGAAGTGCGTCCATCATCCCGACGATTTCGGAGGGGTCCTCGGGATGCCGTCTGCTTCCTAAGAACCATGTGGATGCTTGCGAATTACAGCAGTTTTCCGAGGTTCATGACTTCTCAGGTATGCCCACGGTGACGGAAGGAGCCCTGAAGAGCCTGATTGCTTCGGAATGTGTTGAACCTAAAGATCCAAATTCAGTCCGATACTTGTTCCAGTTGCCCGCAGATGTTTGGGGGGGGTCCGAAAAATCATTGGTTCCAAAGGGTTCAAGACAATTTCCTTTTGGTTCCTGAAGTTCCGCGAGGTTCGAAAAGGTCGTCGGGCTTGTCAGAATTCATATAGCGCGTTTAAGAATTTCACGGGTTCCTCGGTGTGTCCTCATGATCATAAAAAAATTGATTTCCAAGCCGCAGGATTTCTGAGGATTTGAATGGGTTCAAAATAATTTGTCTGCTCCCCGCAGGATTCTTGCGGGCACCTTTGGGTTCCGCGGGAGTCTCAATTATCCTTCGGGCAGCATGGCGCTGCCCGGGGCTTCCGACGGATTTGCGGAGGCTCCCTGAACATGATTGTTGATTATCATGATTTTTCTGGTGCCGTGGTGCCGAAAAATCTGCAGGCTGCTAAAGAAAACTTGAAGATTCTCCACGGAGTCTCGAAGACCTTTGAGGATTTGTGGATTTCCCAATGCCCCCCCGAGAAGCCCGGGATATTTTCTGGAATTCCTGAGGACCCTCCGGTTTCGGGTGGAGATCACGATTTCACCGGGAAGCCCATGGTTCTTGCAGGGGCCTCCCGATTCCTGTGGCTTTCGATTCGTTTTGAAATTTTCCGACAGATGCCTATGGATTCGGCGCGGCGCCCCCCCCCCAGGCGCTCGCTGGCGCGGCTGATCCCGCGACGGCGGAGCTCGCGGGCGCGGCCGCGCCCGCCGCGCCCCCTCCTGTCTAGCACGTGGGCGCGCCCCATTCCCGTGCCTGCCCGGCTGCGCCCCGCCCTGTTTAGCGCGCGGGCGCGGCCGCGCCCGCATCCTCAGACGCGCGGGCGCGGCGGGCCGCGTTCTCCAAGACGCGCGGGCGCGGGCGCGGCGAAGATGCCAGGGGCGCGTGGCGCGGCGTGGCGGAGCGCCTTCAAATGCGCGGGCGCGCCCGGGCCGCCGTTCTCCAGGCATCCCGCGCGGCCGCGGGGGGATGTGTAAAACGCGCGGGCGCGCCCGAGCCGAGCGCTGTCAAACGCGCGCGCGCGCGGGCGGCTGTCCTCGGGCTCCCCGGCGCGGCCGCGGGGGGATTTGTAAAACGCGGGCGCGTCCGCGCAGAGCGTCGTCAAACGCGCGCGCGCGCGCGGGCGGCTGTCCTCGGGCCCCCCAGCGCGGCCGCGGGGGGATTTTTAAAGCGCGCGGGCGCGGCCGGGCCGAGCGTTTTCAAATGCGCGCGCGCGCGCGGGCGGCTGTCCTCGGGCCCCCCGGCGCGGCCGCGGGTGGATTTGTAAAACGCGCGGGCGCGCCCGTGCCGAGCGGCCGAGCGTCGTCGAACGCGCGCGCGCGGGCGGCTGTCTGTCCTCGGGTTCCCCAGCGCGGCCGCGGGGGGATTTGGAAAACGCGCGGGCGCGGCCGGGCCGAGCGCTTTCAAACGCGCGGGCGCTCGCGGGCCGCCGCCTGCGGGCTTCCCCGCGCGGCCGCGGCGGATGTGGCGCGCGCGGGCGCCGCCGGGCCGGCGTTCTCAGGCGCGCTGGCGCGGCCAGGTTGGCCTTGTCAAGCGCGCGGGCGCGGCCGCGAGCAGTCTAGTAAAGCGCGCAGGCGCGGCCTCGCCCGCGTTCTCCGACGCGCAGGCGCGGCTGCGCCGTGTCTTGTCACGCGCGCGGGCGCGGGGGGGGCCGCGCCATCCGACGCGCCCGCGCGGCCGCGGCGCGCGGCGCGCGCCGCCGGGTGCGGGCGCGTCCCCCGCGGGCCGCGCCTCGCGGCGCCCGGGGGCGCCGCCCGGGGACGCGACGAGTAATTTATTTTTATCAGCTATTTTCACGCGGTAAGGTCCTCCAGTATTTTTAGTTAATTTTTTGATAAAATTTTTTTTGTTTTTTTTTTTTTTTTTTTTTTTTATTTTTTGTGGTATTTTTATTCGCCAGATGAAAAGTATCAGAAATATAAAACATATCGAAACATATATGAAAACACAGCGAAAGCAGATGTTATACGCAAGAAAACCTATGACACATAGTATTTTTACATATCTTTTATATTTATTTTTTAGTTTTTTTAGTTATTTTTAGCTATTCTTTAGCTATTTTTTAGTTTTTTTTTTCCGCTATTTCCCCCCCCCCAGCGAGCGGCGCCCCGGCGGGCCGGGAGCGGTGCCCGCCCGCGGGCGCGCCCAGCGGGGGCGGGGGGGCGTCTCGCCCGCATCCCGAGAGCGCCCGCCCTTGGAGTTGCGTCACGGGCGTCGGCGCGGCCGACGGCGTTTTGTAAAACGCGCGGGCGCGGCCGCGCCGAAGTTTTGAGGCGCGCCGGCGCGGCCGCGCCTCGCGATCTCAAATGCGCGGGCCCGCGCGGGCCGCCGTCCTCGGGCGCCCCCGCGCGGCCGCGGCGGGATGATGAAGCGCTTGGGCGCGCCCGGCGGGGGCGGGGGGGCGTCTCGCCCGCGTCCGGAGAGCGCCCGCCCCTGGAGTCGCGTCGCGGGCGTCGGCGCGGCCGACGGCGGTTTGCAAAACGCGGAGGCGCGGCCGCGCCGAAGTTTTGAGGCGCGCCAGCGCGGCCGCGCCGCGCGTTCTCAAATGCGCGGGCCCGCGCGGGCTGCCGTCCTCGGGCGCCCCCGCGCGGCCGCGGCGGGATGATGAAGCGCATGGGCGCGGCCAGGCCGGCGTTCTGAGGCGCGCCGGCGCGGCCGGGTCGGCGTTCTCATGCGCGCGGGCGCGGCCCGCCTGGCGCCCTCAGGCGCGGCCGCGCGGCCGCGCGGGTTTCGGTGCGGGGGGCCGGCGCGGCCAGCGGCAGCGTGGAGTCCTCAGCGGCGCCGGCGCGGCCGCGCGGAGACGTGTAAACCGCGGGGGCGCGGTCATGACGAGGCCCAGGATGCAGGTGGAGCAATTTGTTTCTCTCAACCAGTGTTCTGGTGACCCGCCCCTTCGTGGGTCACCTGGCGTGCGTGCGCTGCGTGGAAAACGTCCAAGGTGGCAGTCATCTGGATTCCTCGGAGGGCGCCGGGCCATGTCCTCGGCCGGAGGTTCCCTTTGGGGTTCCTTAGGGTGCCCTAGGGATTCTGGGGATTTCACAGGGATTTCTAAGCAGCCGAGGGAATCCGAAAGGTTGCTGAGGACCCGCAGGATTCCGAAGGATTCCTGAGGCTTCTGGAGGGATTCTTTGGGGCGCCTCGAGAGATTCCCCAGGATTCGAGGGGCTCTTGAGATTCGCTTGATTCCCTAGGATTCCGCAGGGATTCTCTTGGATTCCCGTGGGGAGCATAAGGAGGGCCCGAGGGTTTCGGCGAGTCCGCGGGGATTCGTAAACGACTCGGCTAGGATTCCAAAAGGATTCCTTGGGATTCCTGACGAATTCCAAGGGAAGAATAACAAATCGTGATTTTAGGATTCTTGGAGCCTTACGGATTCCTTAAGGAATCCCTGGGGTTTCCTGGGATGCCCTCGGATTCTTAGGATTCCCTTTTTCATGGGATTCTTGTGGATTGCCCCTTTGGGAGTGGAGTTCTGGGATTCCTCTGGATTCCTTAGAAATTCCTTAGGGATTCCCAAGGGATCCCCAAGGATTCCCAGAGTCTGCCCCTCGCAGGCCGCCCTTCACAGGCTTCCATAGGCTTCCCCCGATAGGCTGCCCCCCACCGGCAAATTCAGGGAAACCCTCCTTGCCACCCGCCCAGCCAAGAATAATTTACGTTGCGCGCTTCAAATTCACCCTCCATGCTAAAGCAGCAGGACCGCGCGCGCCAAGAATAATAATTTGAAGCTTTTATTCTTCTTCGGAAATTTCAGGGTTACCTTGTAATTTCAAGCCCCGGGCCAGCCCCAGAAGAATAATATTGCATTTAATTTTGTTTCAGAACGTATTGAGATTCTTGGGAAATTCGAAGGTAACCCTCGAATTTCCCCCAAAACCCAAGAAGAAGTAGCTAATCGATAGGGTTAAGTGATAATCAGCGCCCCGTCATAGGAGTGGGAGGGAGGGAGGGAGGAGGAAATGAGTGCCACGACGACGAAGAGGGGCCAGACGTGCAGGACGAGGAGGGTCAGGACGTGCAGGACGACAACGACGGCGACGGCGGTGGCGGCGTCGCCGTCGCCATCGAAGTTGTGTTGGTGGCGGTGGCCGCCGTCGTGGTCGTGGTCGGGCTCGTCGTCGTGTTCTTCGTCGTCTGTCGCCGCCGCCGCCGCCGTCGTCGTCGTCTTCGTCGTCGTCGTCGCGGTCGTCATCGGATCGGCCAGCCCGCGCGCCCGCTCGCCGCTTTTGTCGTTGGCGTCGTCGTCGTCGTCGTCGCGGCCGTCGTCCTCTCGTCCAGCCCGCGCGCCCGCTGGGCCCGGCCAGAGAGGAGGAAGAGGAGGGGGAGGAGGAGGAGGAGGAGGAGGAGGAGAAGCAGCAGGAGGAGGAGGGGGGATGGGCAGTTGGAGGGGGAGAGGCAAATGGCCGAGGAAGAGGAGGAGGGGGGGCAGGACGTGCAGGACGAGGAGGGGCAGGAGCAGGAGCAGGAGCAGCCCGGACGAGGTGAGGCACGCGCAGGACGAGCAGGAGCAGCCGGGACGAGGGGGGGCAGGACGTCCCTCAGCGTGGGTAGCATTCTCGCCTGCGCCTCGGCCACAGCCCTGATTGTGAATGGCGCGGCCGCCTGAGCGAGAGCCGCATCCTTCATTGGGAATGGCGCTCTTGCCGAGGCGCCCGCCGCATCCATGATTGGGAATGGTGCTGCCGCTCCGCTCGCGCGGTTTCCACGGCATGCTGCCGCCGGTCGAGCGCCCGCCGCGTCCCTGTTTGGGATTTGTGCTCTCGCCCGAGCGCCCGCCACATCCCTATCTGGGAGTGGCGTTGCCGCCCGCGCGCTGGCCATATCCTTCATTGGGAAGTTGACTCTCGCCGCAGCGCCGGCCACGTCCCTGATTAGTATAGCGCTGCCGCTCCCTTCGCGCGGTTCCAACAGCCCTGATTGAAGAGTGGGGCTCTCGCCCGAGCGCATGCCGCATCCCTGTCCAGGGTTGGCGCGTCCAGGAGTGGAACTCTTGCCCCGCGCTAGCCACGTAGCCACATCCGCCTTCCGCGCGCGCCGCCTTCGAGCGACGCGGTTGATGCCCGCAACCGCTTTCCGCGCGTGCCCCGCGAGTTCCCGCGGGGTCGGCGCCAGGTTAACAACCTCGCGCAAAGTTAGCCCCAAACGTGCCATGTCCGTTGCTGGTGGGGGCGGCGTCAGGTCGGATTGCCAGGCGTCGGGTTAGGGGGGGGCGAACAAGCTCGCGCGCTCGAGTGCCCCCGCCCCTTCATGTCCCCTGCCAGCCGCGGCCTTTCTGTTCCCCTGGCTGGCGCTGCTCCCGCATTAGCGCGTTCGTTGCGCGTTCGCGCGCAACTCGCGCTCGCGGGGGGCGGCTGCTGCGCGGAGCGAGGCCTATGCGATGTTTCAAAGTGCGGACGGGGCTCCGCGGAGGCGAGCGGCGGGGGCGCCGCCGTTTCTTCTGCGCTGGCGTGCTTTGCCCCACGCGGCGCGCGCTGGCCATTGTCGGCGCCCGCCCGTGCTGCGAGCCCGCGGGCTGCGCCCGCCCCAGGGCGCCAGCGCAATCGCGCCGACGGCGGGGCTTAGGGCGGCGGCGGGCAGGATGCCCGGGGGGTGGTCGGCTGGGCGCCCGATGGGGGGGGGGGGGGGGGGGCCTGGGCAAGTTCGTATTTTTTTTTTTTTTTTTTTTTTTTTTTTTTTTTTTTTTTTTTTTTTTTTTTTTTTTGTATTTTTAAGTTTTGGAAATTGTTTGTGGGTTTATGTGTTGAGCCATCCTATGTTGGGTCGCCCGCGTTTCATTCCTCCTCATCCTCCTCCTCTCTTCTCCTTCTCGCTCCCCCATGTCTGCCTCTGCTCTCCGCGTCTCGATTCCAGCGCGCCCTCGCGCGCTTTTTGACCCCGCAGGGAGTTCCGAAGGTCCCAGTGGCGACGTTCGCATGTGGTTCGCAGACAACTTCGGCACATCCCTCATACGTTTCGCCGCCCCATAAGAAGTTCCACCGAAGACCCCAGTGGCGACGTTCGCATGCCGTTCCTTGCCCTTTTCGGCACACTCCCCGCGCGCTTCGTGGCCCCAGCGGGAGCTCCACCTAAAACCCCAGTCGCGACGTTCGCTTGCGGTTCCCCGCCCATTTCGGCACACCCTCATGCTTTGCGTGGCGTCTTGGGGAGCCTAGCCCAAGGCCCCAGCGGCGACGCTCGCACGGCGAATCCCGCTCATTTCGGCTCACCTCTCACATGTTTCGTGCCCCCAAAAGTGCTCCAGCTAAAGCCCCAATGGCGACATTTGCATGCCTTCCCCCCCCCCCATTCGCCACGCCCTTCACGCTTGTCGCGTCGTGGCGTCAGATGGAGTTCAGCCGAAAGCCCCAGTGGCGACGCTCGCAGGGGGGCCCCCGTAAAGGCGCGCAGGCGCCCTGTAGGGCCGTTCCCGTTCCCATGCGTGCCATAGGATTCCTTAGGAATCCTATGGAATCCATAAGATTCTTTAGGAATCCGATGGAACCCATAGGAATCCTTAGGATTCCTTACGAATCCATAGGAATCCTTAGGATTCCTAAGGAATCCATAGGAATCCTTAGGAATCCTATGGGATCCTTAGGTTTCCTTCGGATTCCTTACGAATCCATAGGAAACCTTAAGATTCCTCAGGAATCCATAGGATTCTTTCGGAATTTTACGGCCGACACAAGGTTTAAGAATTTCGGTGTTTCGGGGAGGGTGCCCTTATGTTCTTCGTTTTTGTTCTATGTTCTTGTGCACCCTGGGGGAGGGTATCCTCGATGTTCTTCAGTTTGGCGCCATTATTCCTTCGTTCTGACAAAGCTGGGGTTCGGGGTTCACGATTCGGCTACGAGCGTCCGCGGCGGGGGCGGGACCCTCCATGTTCTTCGGTCCCGAAGTCACGGTGCGGCCTTCAGCAGCTTCAGCAACCGCGTGCCCCTTCATGATGGTGGTCCATGGTGGTGCGATTGCAATCACCCTCGCATGTTCTTAGGGGACTGTTTGGCGTTGGTGGGCTTCGGGCTGCGGGGCTTAGGGTGTGCGGATGCAGGCTTGATTGAGGCTACGTACGCACGTAGGCCGCAGGGCTCGCGCGTCCGCGGCACGGGCAGGACCCTCCATGTTCTTCGGCTTCGATGTCAAGGTGCGGCCTCCAGCAACCGCGTGCCCCTTGATGATGGCGGCGTGAGTGCAATCACCTTCGCATGTTCTTAGGGGGGAACTTGGCGCTGGTGCCGCTGGTGGGCTTCAGGTTTCGGAGAGTAGGGTGCGCGGCTGCAGGCATGAGGCTAGGGCGGGCGGGCGAAGCCATGCGCAGCTTCCTGGGCTGCGGCAGGGCTGAGAGGTTGGATGTGCGGATGACGTTCAGGAC
Organism: Prorocentrum cordatum; assembly: GCA_963575745.1. NCBI lineage: Eukaryota > Dinophyceae > Prorocentrales > Prorocentraceae > Prorocentrum > Prorocentrum cordatum. The sequence goes on along the minus strand of CAUYUJ010017993.1, from coordinate 316,764 downwards.
GTAGCGTTGACGTCGGTCCGATGCTAAGGCCCATGTGGTAGGCCGCAGGGCTCGCGCATCCGCGGCGCGGGCAGGGCCCTCCATGCTCTTCGGTCTCGATGTCAAGGTGCGGCCATCCGCAACCGCGCCCCCCTGGATGATGGTGGCGCGAAAGGAATCGCCCTCGCATGTTCCTAGGAGAGAGTTTGGCGGTTGTTGGGCATCAGAGCGGGGTATGTGCGCGCGTGCGTGCGTGCGTGTGTGCGTGTGTGCGTGCGTCCTACCGAGGGCCACGCAAAACTTGACATGCGCGTCTGCGCTGCCGAAAGTGAGTTAAGAGGCCCGCGTTGTCAGCAATAGGAGAGTCGCCATGTTGGCTTGGAAAATCAAAGTGAACCTTCAGCGTCGCCAGTCAGATTTCCAAGTTAGCATGGGCTCTGGCGCATGTGTTCAGCAACGGCGCATGCAACCACATCTCGCGCGCGCGGCGGCGCAGGGGCGTGGGGCGCTCAGTGTTATCAGCAGTAGAAGCGCCATGTTGGCCTGGAGAATCAAAGTGGGCCACTAGCGGTTGCCGATTGGATTTCCAAGTCAACATGGGTTCTGGTGTACGTGTCCTGCAACGGCGTATACAACAACCCTCGCGCGCGCCCGCGCCGCCGCGCGCGCGGCGGCGCGTGCGCGTGGGGCGATCCGCGTTATCAGCAATAGAAAAGTTGCCATGCTGGCCTGGGAAATCAAAGTGAACCCTTAGTGGTTGCCGATTGGATTTCGAAGTTAACATGGGTTTTGGTGCATGTGTTTTACAACAGCGCAGACAAACACTCCTCGCGCGCGCCTGCGCCGCCGCGCGCGCGGCGGCGCGTGCGCGTGCGGAGCTTCGCGTTATCGGCAATAGAAGAGTCGCCATGTTGGCCTGGAAAATCAAAGTGAACCCTTAGCGGTTGCCACTTCGATTTCCAAGTTAACATGGTTTCTGGTGCATGTCTTCTGCAACAGCGCGCGCAAAACTCCTCGCGCGCCCCTGCGCCGCCGCGCGCGCGGCGGCGCGCGCGCGCGAGAAACGCCGCAGCGCCAGCAATAGGACAGTTGCCGCGTTGACTGGGGAATTCAAAGGGAGCCCGTGGAAGTGGGCAGTTTGATTTCCAAGTTAACATGGGTTTTGGTGCATGTGTTCTGCAGCGGCGCATGCAAACACTTCTCGCGCGCGCCTGCGCCGCCGCGCGCGCGGCGGCGCAGGGGCGTGGGGCGCTCAGTGTTATCAGCAGTAGAAGAAGCGCCATGTTGTCCTGGAGAATCAAAGTGGACCACTAGCGGTTGCCGAGTGGATTTCCAAGCCAACATGGGTTCTGGTGTACGTGTCTTGCAACGGCGTATACAACAACCCCTCGCGCGCGCCCGCGCCGCCCCGCGCGCGGCGGCGCCGCCGCGCGCGGCGGCGCGTGCGCGTGGGGCGCCCCGCGTTATCAGCAGTAGAAAAGTTGCCGTGTTGGCCTGGGAAATCAAAGTGAACCCTTAGTGGTTGCCGATTGTGATTTCGAAAGTTAACATGGATTTTGGTTGCAAGGTTTTACACCAGGCGCAGACAACACTGACGGGCGCGCGCCCTGCGCCGCCGCGCCTGCGGCGGCGTGTGCGCGAGCGGAGCTTCGCGTTATCCGCAATAGAGAGAAGGTCGCCAATGTTGGCCTGGACAATCTAAAGTAAACCCGTAGCGTTGCCACTATCGATTTCCAAGTTAACAGGGTTTTCTGTGCATGTCTTCTGCAACAGCGCGCGCAAAACTTCTCGCGCGTTCCTGCGCCGCCGCGCGCGCGGCGGCGCGCGCGCGAGAAACGCCGCAGCGCCAGCAATAGGACAGCTGCCGCGTTGACTGGGGAATTCAAAGGGAGCCCTTGGAAGTGGGCAGTTTGATTTCCAAGTTAACATGGGTTTTGTTGCATGTGTTCTGCAGCGGCGCATGCAAACACTTCTCGCGCGCGCCTGCGCCGCCGCGCGCGCGGCGGCGCCGCCGCGCGCGCGGCGGCGCAGGGGTGTGGGGCGCTCAGTGTTATCAGCAGTAGAAGAAGCGCCACGTTGGCCTGGAGAATCAAAGTGGACCACTAGCGGTTGCCGATTGGATTTCCAAGTCAACATGGGTTCTGGTGTGCGTGTCTTGCAACGGCGTATACAACAACCCCTCGCGCGCGCCCGCGCCGCCGCGCGCGCGGCGGCGCCGCCGCGCGCGCGGCGGCGCGTGCGCGTGGGGCGCCCCGCGGTATCAGCAATAGAAAAGTTGCCATGTTGGCCTGGGAAATCAAAGTGAACCCTTAGTGGTTGCCGATTGGATTTCGAAGTTAACATGGGTTTTGGTGCATGTGTTCTACAACGGCGCAGACAAACACTCCTCGCGCGCGCCTGCGCCGCCGCGCGCGCGGCGGCGTGTGCGCGTGCGGAGCTTCGCGTTATCGGCAATAGAAGAGTCGCCATGTTGGCCTGGAACACATGCACCAAAACCCATGAGTTGCGACGCTGCAAAACCCAGAGTTGTTGGGGGCGCCGCGGGGTTGGGGCGAGAGCTCGCGCGCGTGCATGAGTGCCAGGGCGTGAGACGTGGCGCTGAGGCCCGCTGCTAGAGCCCTAAGCTGGCCGCAGGCCTCGCGCGTCCGCGGCGTGGGCAGGACCCTCCATGTTCTTCGGTCTCGGTGTCATTGTGTCGCCTCCAGCAGCCGCGCGCTCGTGGATGACGGCGGCGCGGAGACGCACACCCTCGCATGTTCTTGTTTTGGGGCAACAGCAGCCTGGAGCTGGGCCTAGGGTGGCGGGGGCCAGGCCGCGCGGCCGCGGCCTTGAGTCTGGGGCGAGCAGGCGAGGTCGCGCGAGGCTCCCTGGGGCGCCGCGGGGTCTGGGGCGAGAGCTCGCGCGCGTGCATGAGTGCCGGGGCGTGAGACGTGGCGCTGAGGCCCGCTGCTAGAGCCCGACTAAGCTGGTCGCAGGCCTCGCGCGTCCGCGGCGCGGGCAAGACCCTCCATGTTCTTCGGTCTCGATGTCAACGTGCTGCCTCCAGCAACCGCGCGCTCGTGGATGACGACGGACGCGCGGAGGCAGATCCAGGGCACAGGAACACAGCGTGGGTCTCGGGGGGCGGGGGGGGCCAGGGCTTCGGGGTGGCGTGGTCCAGGCTGTGCAGTCGAAGGCTTTAGGCTGGGGGCTGAACCAGATGCGTACTTACGCACGTTGGCTCGGAAGTGAAGGTCGGGGACACCTCGGAAGGGCGTCCTCGACGTCCTTATGGTTTGGGGTACTTTGGCCCGCGGAGGGTCTCATGTTCTTGTCCGATGTTCTTGTGGCCTTGTTCCGGCCGTACCATCCACCAGCAACAGGTGCCAGCAACGGCCCTTGCAACAGGCTCGATCCAGGACCAGAAGGTTTGCTCTAGTTGCCAACCTTCACAAGCACCGCTTTCAAGGATGGGAGAGTCCATGTGCCCCACCCAGCTCATCAGCGCGACGCCTACACTGAAGGGTATTAGCAATACGCTACAGTCCTCCCTGTCTTTCCTCTTCCTCCTCGTCCCAGAAGGGGGCGGGGAGGGGGGGGCTCGCTTGCCCTCCTCTGGGGCGCGGGGCGGGCTGCCGAGGTGCCGCGACAACCCGCAGGGGCCGATCGAGTCCTTGACGTGCGGCGTCGCGACGAAGGGCGGTGAGGCTCCCCGCGCCTCCGCCCGAGGACGCGGAGGGGGGGGAGGCAGAGGGAGGAAGAGGATCTAGGACGAGGCGGAGGCGGGGGAGGAGGGCTTCGCAGGTTGGCGCCTGGATGTCGTTGCGCGGGCACCCTGAGCCGAGAGTATTCCCGGCGGCTCGACCCCCTGCCACCACGAGCTGGTTCCCCTCAGCGGCGCCGCGGCCGGTCCCCACCGCTCGGGGAGAGCGGCGCCCCTCTGCCCGAGTGGCGGCCCCCCACCTTTGCAGAGGAGGAGGAGGAGGAGGCAGAGAGGAGGAGGAGGAGGAGGAGGAGGAGGAGGAGGAGGTGGAGGAGGAGGAGGAGGAGGAGGCGGAGGCGGAGGCGGAGGCGGAGGAGGGGGACGAGGACAGGGGAGGAATCAGAGGAGTAAGCGAGGGGGGAGGAGTCAGGGGAGGATGCCGGCGGACCGATATCATAGAAGAAACAACAACGGCACAATCCTAAGCTTTCGGAGGTCCTTGTCGGCGCCGCCCCAGGCGCGCTCTGCGTTCCAGCAGGGGGGTCCAGATGGGTCCAGCGCCGACCGAAGAAGAAATGTGCGCCATATCGAGACATGTCCAATAGACAGAAGCTGCCCTAAACAGAGTTGGCCTGGAGGCATGGCTGGGGTTGGCTAGAGGGTTGGCTGGGGCGCAATTATCCGACCGTTTGTTTTACCATCATATAAGATGATTCTACACGCGCACACATATAGTATATATATACATATAGAATGGATGAATGCCAGGTCCCCAGCCCGGTGGCCCCGCCCACCTCAAAACCATCGGGCCCCCTTTCTTAATACCCCCGCCCTGGCGCCTCCAAGGGGCCTCCAGACGGCCCAGGAGGCCTCCAGGAAGCCTCCAAGACGGCCCCAGGAAGCACCCAAGATGTCCATGAGGGCTCCGAGACGCCGCAAGATCGGTCCAAGACGCTCAAGGTAGTCCCTAGACGGCCCAAGAGGCTTCCAAGACGCCCCAAGAGTCCTCCAAGAGGCTTTTTCAAGAGGGCCACAAGAGGCAACAAGTTGTTGTTTTTTTCGAAGGTGCTTGAAGATTTGTTGTGGTTCTCACCTTTGCGGCTTCCCGACGCTCCAAGATAGCCGAAGAGGCTCCCGAGATCGCCCAAAGACAGCCCAAGAGGCCTCCAAGACTGCCCCACAGGCTCCCAAGAGGGCTCCAAGACGACCCCAAGAGGATCCCAAGACGGCCCGAGAGGCCCCCAAGACAGCCCAGGAGAGCCCCAGGACGAGCCCCAGAGGGGTCCCGGATGTGCATAACCATGTTCAAATTCCGAGCTTTCGGCCCCAGAGGCTCCCAGGAGGCCCCAAGAGGTCCCAGGAGGCCCCACGAGGCCCCCAAGAGGCCCCAAGAGGCCCCCAAGAGATCCCCCCGAGGCTCCCAAGAGGCCTCCAGGAGGCCCCAGGAGGACCACCAGAGGCAAAATTCTGGGGGACACACATGTCTATGTTTGTCTATCTATCTATCGGTCCATGTATTACACTTATACTGGATATATTATATACTATATATATAAGATCTATATAAATATATATATATAGATATGTGTGTATGTGTATATATATGTATTATTTTATTTATATGCACACCTTTGACTTTCACAGCGTCCAAGACGGCCCAAGAGGCCCCCAAGACTGCCCCACAGGCTCCCGAGAGGGCTCCAAAACGGCCTCTGAGAGGGTCCCAAGAGTCCCCCAATACCGCCCAGGAGAGCCCAAGAACGAGCCCCAGAGGGGTCCCAGAGGTGCACAACCATATTCAGATTCCAAGCTTTCGGCCCCAGAGGCTCCCAGGAGGCCCCAAGAGGTCCCCAGGAGGCCCCAAGGGGCCCCCAAGAGGCCCCGAGAGGCCCCCAAGAGACCCCCACGAGATTCCCAAGAGGCCCCCAGGAGGCCTCTGGGAGGATCTCAAGATGCTCCCAAACTGCCTTGGAGACGCTCTTGGGAGGCCTCTAAGATGCCTTCAATAAGCCCCCAAGAGGGCCCACACTGGCCTTTTGGTGAGAATGACGAAGGATATGATGAAAGAACATCGTCGAGGGGTATCATGACGATGATCATGATGATGGGACGATGGCGGTGGCGATGATGAGAGGGGGGGGATTAGCATTAAGATGGGTACGATAAAGATGGTGACGATGCTGATGATGATGATGATGATGATGATGATGATGATGATGATGATGATGATGATGATGATGACGATGACGATGACGGTGCTGATGATGATGATGATGATGTGATGCTTATGGTGGTGGTGGTGATGATGGTGAGGATGAGAAGGAGGATGATGATGAATATGAACAGGGGGAGGACGAGGAGGAGGAGGAAACGAGGATGAGCTATGGTAAGGATGATGATGATGAGGGTGACCTGATGATGATGATGAACATGATGATGTTGATTGTGGTGGTGGCGCTGAGGATGATGATGACGATGGTGACGAGGCTGAGGATGATGATGATGATGATGCTCATGATGCTCATGATGTTGATGACGATGATGATGACGGGGGAGGAGGAGCAGAAAGAGGATGATCATGATGATGGTGACGATCATGATGATGATGCTGATGATGGTGATGAGTATGCTGATGATGATGATGCTGGTGATGATGCTGACGATGATGATGATGCTGATGATGATGATGATGAGGACGAGGAGGAGGGTGATAATTACGATGATGATGATGGCGACGACGACGATGCTGATGCTGATGAAACTGCTGATGATGATTATGATGATGCTGAGGACGATGATGATGTTGTTGTTGGTGGTGTTGTTGATAGCGACGGTGATGGTGATGGTGATGGTGGTGATGCGTATGCTGATGATGATGATGCTGATGCTGATGCTGATTCGGATGTCGCTGCTGCTGCTGCTGCTTCTGCTGCTGTTGCTGACGATGATGACGATGACAATGATGCCGATGATGCTGATGATGATGATGATGATGATGACGATGACGATGACGATGACGATGATGATGATGATGATGATGATGATGATGATGATGATGATGATGATGATGATGATGATGATGCCGATGACGATGACGATGACGATGACGATGCGGCGAGGCAGGATCATCACAGCCGTCACACGTGTCATCTTCCGTCTTTTCTTCTTGAGGAGTTTCCCAGAAGCCCATTCGGGCGGTTTTGGGGCCGTCTGGGGCTTTTGTGAGGCAGTTGTGGGGGACGTTCGGGTCTTCTTGGGCCAGCCCCCTTGGGGCCCTCTTGTGATGGTGTGAGGCTCTCTGGGGCCGTCTTGGGGCCCTCTTGACTGTCTGAGTTGGGGGGTCTCTTGCGGTCGTCGATCTGCCGTATTTGGGCCGTCGATGGGCTCTCCAAGGCCGCCCTGCGCCGTCTAGGGGCTTTCTTGGGCTGCCTTGAGGTCGTCTTGGAGGATTGTTGGGCAATTTGGGGCAGTCTTGGGGCCATAGTAGTGGATACCTATAGGGCTGTGTGGAGCAGAAGGGAGCCCGAACAGGTGAAGACGCCGAAGACTTTCGCATTCGCCTCTTCGGGCCTTACTGGGGGTTCTCTTGTGGCTCTCATGGGACTTTTGGGGGGCGTCGTGGGCCGTTTTGAGGCCACCCTGGGCCGATTTGGAGCCATCCTGGGCCGTTTCGGAGGCGTTGTTGGCCATCTTGGCGGCCTTGGTTGCCTGTCTTGGCCGTCTTGTGAGCTCGGGGGGGGAGGAGGGAAGAGAAGGAAAAATGCATGGAGAAGCGAAGAGCTGCCCCCCCTGCAGGCCCGGGTGCAGTTGGCATAGAAAGGATTGGGGGGTTCCCCGTGGGTTCTAACGCCATGTTGGCATTGGCGTTTGGACAGCGCGGGGAGTTTATTTGGCTTACGCCGCACCGCCAACCCCTTGGGGGAGAGTCGCTATTGTGGCTTCTGTGTGCTGCGTGACTTCAGCGGCCTCGGAGGCCCTTCAGATCGCTCCAAGACAGCACACGAGGCCCCGAAGAGGGCCCAAGACGGCCCAGGAGGCTCCCCAGACGACCCAAGTGTGCCCCAAGAGCGCCCCAAGAGGGTGCCCAGAGGGGGACCGCGAACCAATATTTCGAGGTCTCTGGCCCTAGAGGCCCCCAGGAGGCCCCTGGAGGCCACCAAGAGGCTCCCACGAAGCCCCGTGAGGCCCCCAAGAGGCCCCCAGAAAGCCCCAAGAGGCCCCAAGGGGCCCTCAGGAAACGCAAAAGAGGCCCCCCAACACACTCCAACACATCATGTTCCCAGAAAGCTTTCTGGGGACATGGTTCATCATGGGCCCGAGAATTTCCTGAGGCTCCGAAGTACCATCGCGCTACCGGAGAGGTGTCTATTGGGAGCATGACTGATCGCCTTCTCGCGGCCCTCCGCGGATCGTTTCGCACAAAGTTGCCCCAAGTGCGCTCTTGAACCGACGAAGACGAAGACGAAGACGACGAAACGACGAAGACGAAGACGACGACGACGACGACGACGACGACGTCGACGGCGCGCCCCAAGAGGCGACGACGACAGTGCGACGACGACAACGACGACGGCGACGACGACGGTACGCCCCAATAGGCTCCCCAAGACGCCCCCGGAACCCATGTTCCCAGAAGCCTTTTTGGGAACCCGATTCATCAGGCCTCCGCCCCCCTACGCAGGCACATTCCCCGAAGAAGCGCGCGCGATGGTTCTAGTATCTATATATGTATATATATACGTATAGATACATTGTCTGGTAGCCTTCCCTCGCTTTCCTTTCTTTGGGCCTACTGAGCCTCGTCGCCACGGTTGGATTCGCCTCAGCATCTTGTCCTGAACGCCGACCTGAGAGAACTCCAGGGAGTGGCGGCATAGGTGGGTGTATGATTGCTTCCGTGAGGGGATGGAGGCAGGGGGAGGTAACATGAGGAAGAGGCTGTAGGAGGGAGGATGAGGAATGGGCGGGAGATAGGGGACGGGGTTAAAGATCGAGGAGGATGGCGACGATGATGGTGATGGAGGTGACCGTGACGCGATGGTGATCGTATTATGACGGTGATGATGCTAGCGGCCAGGAACACATGCGACGAGGAGGGATGGTGAAAGATGAGGGTAAGCCGGCAGCGAGGGGAGGACGAGGAGGAGAAAGAGGGGGGTTAAGGAGAGAGGAGTGTAGGAACCAGATGCCCGGCCACTCCCCTCCTCCCTCCTCGTCCTCCCTTTCGAGTCATGCTTATCTTTTGGCCGTCCACCTGGTTTGACCCAGAAGCCCCAGAACCTCCTACACTCTTCAAGTCAGATCGAGCCGCCTCCGCCTGCTCTGCCCACTCGGGCAATGAACCATTGGGATCAGGGCACTATCCCGAGCCCCGAGGCATCTGGCGATTTATGCTGCTCTTTCCCTCAGAGTGAGAGCTTGGTTCGATTACTCATAGGAGTAGTCCATTCGTGTACCTCCCGACCTCGTTTGTTGTCTGGCTCCCGTTCCTCCGACTCCCCGCCTTTATGATCTTCCTCCCCCTCCTCTCCGTTCATCTCTCCTCCTCTCCACATCCGACCTCACTGTCCTATTCCTACCTCTCTTACTTCCTTCAGCCGCCCTTCCCTCCTGCTCTCCAGCCCGCCTCATCCTTTTCCTCCAATGCCGTTTCATGTCCCTCATCTCGCCCCTCTTTCTCCCTCCTTCCCTCCCTCCCCGCCCTTCTCATCTCTATCCGTTTTTCTCTCTCTCTCTCTCTCTATCATATCCCTCTCCTCTCGTTTATCATCCTTGTCCTTCAAGCCTTCCCATTCATCCTTCTCTTCCTCCTTGCTCTCCCTCCTTATCTCTCTTCCCCTCTCTCCCTCCCTCCCTCCCTCCATCCCTGGTATGCCTATTTCCTCTCCCTCCCTTCCCTCCCCTCCATCTCCTTCTGCCTCCCCCTGGTCCTTCTTGTCTCCTCCGCCCCACCACGACGACCACGACATCGACCACGGCGCCGACGGCGGCGAGGGCAGGCGGTGGTCGATTCGGAGGGCTTCTGCTGCGGCTGCGACCTCAACAACGTGTTCGCCGGCACCCCCACGCGCTCGGACCTGGACTGTCCGCTGATCCCCCTGGAGGACCTTGAGCTCCTGCAGGAGGAGGAGGAGGAGGAGGAGGAGGAAGAGGAGGAGGAGGAGGGAGGGAGGGAGGGAGGGAGGGAGGGAGGGAGGAGGAGGAGGAGGAGGAGGAGGAGGAGCAGCACGATTGGGTGCACGAGACGCGGGGCCCTGCAGGGACGGGGTTGTGGGGGCCCGGGCCTGGGGGCCCACGGGCTGAACACCACTCTTCTGCGGAGATCTCTGGGAAGAGAAGAGCAGAATCAGCAGATAGAGGGATACTGCTGGTTCAAAAAACACTGTGGGTAAAAAACACATTGTGGGTAAACCACACACACACACAAAACACAAACCCTGTGTAAACAAACACACATCACAGACAAAAAACACAGTCTGTGGGTAAAAACCACAGACTGTGTGTGTGTGTGCTTTTACCCACAGACCGTGCGTTTTTGACCCGCAGAGTGTTGTTTTGTTGTTTTTGTTTTGCTTGTGTGCTTTGTACCCACAGTGTGTGTGTGTGTGTGTTAACCCACATTGTGTGTTTTTGGGGTGTTTCATACACATCTGTTTTAAGGGAGCCGAGCTCGGAGGAGATTTATAGTGTGTTCCGCGATGCTTCTTGCTGTGCCGCTGGTGACATCCTCAGACTGTGGAACATCGGACGCACCCCTCATCCAGATCGCGACGTCACAAAGCGTACCACACCATAGTGGCATTCAATCAGTTTGCACGTACGTGTTAGACAGCCATTGTTGTTTCAATGGCTTATTGTGCAACATGTGCATATCCAAACGGATTGTAGGAATTGTGTAAGTGCTCACATGACACTTCTGAAAGCAGTGTACTTCTTTTAGTTCCCAGTGCAAGTATCCGTTTTGATTCCAACCCTTGCTTGTGCCCATGGGCGCCAAGGTGTTTCTCAACATCTCGTCTAATCGCAAGCTGTTGCACCCCACCGGTGACCCCCTATTGTTTTTTGTTTGAAGCTGGGCACGCACGTGCCACCTGGATAGAGTTGAGAGGCTGGCTGGGGGCGGGGGGGGCTCGGAGGGTCTCGGATGTTGTTGTCGGGTCCTTCGCAGGGCTCATTGAGGTTTCGAGAGGAGGGGGGGAAAGGACTAACATGAGGAGCACGCGGAGTAGTAGGGCGGTGGAGGAGGGGAACGTTGAGCATGGAGGAGGAGGCGGGCTTGGGAGCAGCACGAGGATGGAGGGTGAGGATGCAGCATGGAGCAGGGGGACGAGGATGCTTGGGGGGGGGGAGTGGTGGGCAGGGCGGAGGAAGAGGATGCATGGAGTGGTTGTGGACTGGAGGAGGACGTTCAGGGTCTTCCAGTGGAGTCTTGCAGGAGCGCCGGGGCTTCCTCTGGATCTCCAGTGCCTCGTTCCTTTGCAGCTCCGCCTCCGCCTCCGCCTCCGCCTCCGCCTCCGCCTCCTCCTCCTCCTCCTCCTCCTCCTCCTCCTCCTCCTCCTCCTCCTCCTCCTCCTCCTCCTCCTCCTCCTGTCCAGGTCAGGAGGAGGCGAGGCTGGTGGTAAGTCGGGCCTGTCCCCCTACAGGGGGATTTTCGACGAATCATGAAAAGTACCCCCCAAATAATAAAAATCAACTAGTCCAAACATAGTCAGGGGAGTATGTTATGATTACTTTTTGACCTTCCTGGGGGCATGTTTGGGGATTTTTTTATTTTTCGTCGAAAAGCCTCCTGTATGGGGGACAGGCCCGACATGAGAGCAGAAGGACGCGGAGGAGGGCGACGAGGAAGCTGCCGAGGGTGTGTCCGGCGGGCCAGGCGGGAAAGGCCGCCCGCCCGCCGAGGAGGAGGGCGAGGAGCAGCCACGAGGATGAGAGACGGGCGGGCCTGGGCCTCCGGGGCGAGGACGTGAGACGGGCGGGCGGGAGAGCAGCGACGAGGATGTGAGAACGGGGGGGGGGGGCGGGTGGAGGCTCTTCCGCGCTCCCCTGGGGGCCTCCGGAGCCCTCACTTCTACACCCCGTGGCCCCCCATGAGGCCCACGA
>CAUYUJ010017993.1:282500-300000 GCA_963575745.1 Prorocentrum cordatum | reverse complement strand
GGGACACCGGCGGGACACTGCGGGACACCGCGGGACACCGCGGGACACCGCGGGACACCGCGGGACACCGCGGGACACCGGCGGGACACCGCGGGCCACCGGCCGCCCGGAAGGGAGTCATTTGGTCCGGCCGCGCTTCAGCCACACGGGACCCCAGCGGGACACCGGCGGGACACCGCGGGCCACCGGCCGCCGGGAAGGGAGACATTTGGTCCGGCCGCGCCTCAGCCGCCCACGCAGCTTCGCCTCGCCCGCACGCACGGCACGCACGAACACGAAACCGAAGTCGATTTCCCGGTAGGGGGGCTCTCTGTTCCACTTCGATCTCACCCCCTCACTTCCGATATATATATTATATATATATATATATATATATATATATATATATATATATAAATATATATATATATATATATATATATATCCATATCCATATCCATATCCATATCCATATCCATATCCAACGCCCGCTGGGGCACCAGGACGTCGGTTCCCAGGCGGTGGGTATGGATAAATCCCCGCGTCGCCAAGTCAGCGCACGGGCGGGATGCCAGGCCCCGGCGCCCGGTGGTCGGAGGGAGGCCACCGAGAGCTGGTTCACCCCCAGCGGGCGCGGAGAGAATCGAGCTTCGCGGGTCGCGTCCTGGGCTGGCGAGGCGCCCTTTGCCGCCGGGGTGGCCCCTCCGAGGCTCTCCCGCCCACCCTGCATCCGCTCAACATCGGTCCGCTGACCCCTCATTCTAGGCCTCCTAGATGGGGTCGGAGTAGACGGCGTCGAGGGATCGTGCCACATCGCCGATGCATCGCCGATGCGGCTCGATGTGGGGCCCACTGTTTTCCACGCCGAAGTCGCCGATGCATCGCCGACGTCGGCAGTGCATCGCCGATGCATCGGCGATGCATCGGCGATGCATCACCGATGTATCGGCGATGCGGCGCGATCCTCCGACCCCATCTACTCCGACCCCATCTAGGAGGCCTCTACTCATGGAGTCCATGTCCTGGCCGCTGACTCGCTTTTCGGGGCGGATCCAGCCGCGTCGACGAGGCGTAGAATGGACGAGAAACGTAACGGGGGCCACCGCCCTCGACCAGCCCTCCGAGATCCGCTGCGTCAGGTGTTCGGCCATGGGCCTCTCGTCAGCCGCAGTCGTTCGAGCGTCGGGCACGCGAGCGAAGGCTGCCGGAGACCGCCGAGAAACAAGAGGCTGCCTTGCCCATGGCCGAGAGGCAGTGGGCAAAGCAGCGGTCCGTGGTCGAGCATCGGACACTCGAGCTAAGGCTGCCACCGACTGCCGAGGGCAGATGGGCAACTGGCCTCCTCCGCCCCCTCCTCCCCCTCCTCCTCCTCTTCCTCCTCTTCTTCCTCCTCCTTCTCCTCGTTTTCCTCCCCCTCCTCCTCCTCCTCCTCCTCCTCCTTCTCCTTCTCCCCCCTCCTGCTCCTCTTCCACCTCCTCGTGAAAATCCCTGCCCGATGGGCAGCCGTCGTCGTCGTCGTCGTCGTCGTCGTCGGCGTCGGCGTCGGCGTCGGCGTCGGCGTCGGCGTCGGCGCGGCGACGGCCGCCCGGATCCGCAGCCTGGCTCGGGCCGCTGGCCGGCGGCAGCCCGGCGCGGCACGGGCGCCCCCAGCGGCCCGCGGCTGCGCGGCCCTCCGCGGCAGCGCGCACACCTCCGCGGAGGCAGGGCGAGACTGGCGGTTCCCTGAGATCCTGGAGTCTCAAGTCTTCACGCTTCGCGTATCCCAACCAGTTTGCCCCGCTTCTTGACCTTCGCCAGGGAGCCGCCGACCAAAACGTATCCCAACCAGTTGCAGTACGTCAGCCAGTCCAGCGTCACCCAGCCTGCATCTGCCGTCTGAGGGGGCCGGCCGACGCTCCTGTTTCACCCGATTAGCCTCGCCCGTGGCCTGGACGTTGCCTTCGCCGCCTGATGCTTGTCTCGCGGCCGCGACCAAAAAAGTATCCCAACCAGCCCATTCAGAAGCCCTGCCCACGAGAGCTGACGGGAAAAGGTACGAAGGGACACATCTAGGGAAGCAAAGCGAGCAACCGGGGTGAACCGAGAGATCTCTGGGATCAAGGGGGTGGCCTTGGAAGGCCTCTTCGGGCCACCCTGGGGGCCGCGTGGGGGCGAGGGGAAGAGGAGGAGGAGGAGGATGACGAGGACGCGGAGGATGAGGACGACAACGGGGAGGACGAGGATTAGGATGAGAATGACGCGGACGAGGACTCCTGGAACCATCTGGAGGTATTCTTGCGTCTGCTGCTGCTGCTGGTGCTCTCTGAGAGTTTTGAGGGCCATCTTGGAACCCTGTTGGTAACCCTGGAACGCTTCTTAGGATCATCTTGAAGGCCATTGATTTCAGGATGGGGGGGTCCCCAAGTCAGCTCCCCCCATCAGGAGCCCGCAAACTGCTTCTTGGGGCTGTCTTGGAGCGTTCTTGGGCGCTCTTGGAGCGGTCTTGGGGCCGTTTGGAGCATCTTGGGAGCCATCTTGAGCCAGCTTGGGCTATCTGGGCCATCTTGGAGGTCATTTTGGGCTCGCTGAGGCGGCTTGGGGGCCTTTGGGGGCCTTTCGGGTGCCTCTTGGGGCCCTCGTTGGGACCCTGTTGGAGCCCTCTTGGGGCTCTCTTGGGGCTCTCTTGGGAGCCCTGGAGCGCCTCTTGGGGCCATCTTCGAGGCTATCGATCAAAGGAGGCTGTCTCCCGATGATCCTCGTGAGGGGTGTCACAAGTTGGCCCTTCTGGGGGCCGAAAAAGGGCCCTCCAACCACCCGCGACCGCCGCCGAAAAAAGGCCGGGGGAGGGGGTAGAGAGGGGTATACCCCTCCCCGAAGGGGGAGAGAGGGTTTTGGAAGAGGAGAGAAATAATCTCGTTAGGCCGCCTACGCCCAGAGGCCTGGTGGGATTTGTCGTCCCCCCTCGTCGTCGTCGTCGTCGTCGTCGTCGTCGTCGTCGTCGTCGTCGTCGTCGTCGTCGTCGTCGTCGTCGTCGTCGTCGTCGCCTCTCCTCCCATTCCCTGGTTCCTCCTTCCCCCTCCCCCCTACTCTCTCTCCTTCTCTCTCTCTCTCTCTGTTTCTCTCTCTCCCTCTCTCAACATCTCTCTCTAGCCGTTTTGCGCTCAAGCCATTGAGAGTTGTATGCGCGAGAATTTAACACGGCACATTGTGCTTGCGATTCAGTGTTTACGGTTGAGGGCCGGCACCCTTCAAGCTTTCATAACGATTCAGTTCGCGCCATGGCGTTTGGCGGCAAAGGGGGAGGCGATTGAGGCGGGAGAGCTGGTGGTGGTGGCAAGGGCGGCAAGGGAGGCAGGGGTTTCCCATCGGCCGCTGACCTCGAGAGGGAGCTCGCGCTTGCTGCTGTGGACACTGGCGCTCCTCCTCCGTGGGCAGCGCGGGCTCCAGGCCCTCAGCCCGAGGCAGACCTGCCGCCCGCCCGCTGGATCTTTTCCGCATGCGGCTGCAAGAAGAACGAGATGCACCGGACGAGGTGCAAGCGTTGCGGCAGCTCGTGGGCTCCCTTCAAGACCTGCGCATCATCTTCTTTCGGCAGGCCTGGTGGGGTCTGGAGCCATGGTGGAGGCTCCGGTGGAGGCGCCTGGCAGGGTTCCCCCTTCGCGTGCAGTATGCCTCCTGGGCAACTCTCGCTTGTCACTGGAGACGGTGGTGGCAGACGAGGCACCAGACCTGCAGACGGAGCCCCCGATAGTGCCTCCTAGCTCAGTCGTGAAGTGCATGCCTCCCTCGCGTAGTTGCTGGCCGAATCTGGGGGCGCTTTGGGGAGTGCCAGGCAACGCGAGCTGGCCAAGCCTCCGCCCGTCGCCAAAGAGCCTACCATGGAGCGCGGGGTGTCGACTGCCCACAGCAGGTTGCGAGGCATGGAACGCAAGTTGCATAGTGCGGTCCAGCCGTATCAAGGGGCGGAGTGCCCAGATGCTGGAGCAGCGTGCCCTGGTCACCAAGCTCACGGAGGAGGTCGAGCAGGCTGCAGCTGAGCATCGTCGTCTGGTGCCGGCATTTCACGTTCAGACTGCTCGCCCGCCCGAGAAGAGCGTGGAAGCTGACGGGGGTGCTACATCTAAGTGCACGCTGGCATCGATCCTGGACGGTTCCTTCTCTGAGCAGCTCTCCATCGACCCGTCTGAGCTCCTGGGAGACATCGAGGACTACGAGCTGTCGTCGACCGACCAGGAGGAGATGGAGAAGCGCAGCAAGCAGCTGCGCGACGGCATCCAGGAGCTGGCCAGGACCCTGTTCGCTCAGGTCGCTGAGACGGCGAACTAGACCCAGCAGGCGCACATGGCACATGTTGGACGCCCCTCGAAGAAGCGCAGGGTCGACGACACTGTGAACGCAGGCAGCGGCGAGGACGATGCGGCACCTGCAGCAGGTTTGGAGGCCAAGGCCCCTGGAGCTGACAGCGAAGGCCACGGTTCGGCTGCTGACCCTGACGCGGAGGCTGCTGGGTCGGCTCCGTTACTTGCTCGCGCTGCCAAGGTCATCCAGCAGCAGCCGTCTGCACAAGTGCCTCCCCCTGTTGGCGCGCGAGTGCGAGCAGGGGGGTCTTCTGCGCGATGATCTTTTCAGTGGCAAGCTCACTTGCCCAGCGATGCCCATGTTCTCTCCGTTCTCTTCGGCATGGGACTTTAATGCTCCGGGCTGCGGCCTCGCACCTTGGGGGGCGAGAGTGCATTCGCCGGCAAACGTGGTCCGCCCCTTTGTGCTGGCGCTGGAGGGGGCCTCCTTGATCCTGAAGCAGATGGTTGAGTAGGCGTATGTTTTTGTTGTTTGGTCGGAGCCTCGTGCTTCGTGGAATCAGGGTGCCAGGGCCACGTTTTTGAGCATCCTGTTTTTCCCTACCTAGGCTCTGCCTAGAAGGGTTCTTACTCTCTTTGCTTAAGGGGCCGGGCAATGCTAACCGCCCCGGGCGGTTCCCCCAGTCCCCGCCCCGCGGTTCCCCCAGTCCCCTGGGAGCTTTAGCCTTAGCTTTAGCTTTAGCTTAGCTTTAGCTTTAGCTTTAGCTTAGCCCTAGCTTAGTGTTAGCTTAGCTTTAGCTTAGCTTTAGCTTAGCTTGAGCTTAGCTTTAGCTCAGCTTCAGCTTAGCGTTAGCTTAGCTTCAGCTTAGCTCCAGCATAGCTTTAACATAGCTTCAGCTTAGCTCCAGCTTAGCTTTAGCTTAGTGTTAGCTTAGCCTTAGCTTAGCTTTAGCTTAGCTCTAGCTTAGCTTTAGCCTAGCTTCAGCTTAGTGTTAGCTTAGCTTTAGCTCAGCTTTAGCTCAGCTTTAGCTTAGCTGCAGTTTAGCTTTAGCTTATCTTTAGCTTAGCTTCAGCTTAGTGTTAGCTTAGCTGTACTTGGTGTTAGCTTAGCTTCAGCTTAGCTTTAGCTTAGCTTCAGCTTAGCTTTAGCTGGGCCTTAGCTTAGCGCTAGCTCAGCTTAGCTTTAGTTTAGCTTTAACTTAGCTTTAGCTTAGCTTTAGCTTAGCTTTAGCTTAGCTTTCGCTTAGCTTTCTCTTAGCTTTAGCTTAGCTTTAGCTTAGCTTCAGCTTAGCTTTAGCTTAGCTTTAGCTTAGCTTCAGCTTAGCTTTAGCGTAGCCTTAGCTTAGCGTTAGCTTAGCTTTCGCTTAGCTTCAGCTTAGCTTTTGCTTAACTTTAGTTTAGCTTTAGCTTAGCTTTAGCTTATCTTTAGCTTTGGTTTAGCTTTAGCTTAGCTTTAGCTTAGCTTTAGCTGAGCGTTAGCTTAGCTTCAGCTTAGTTTTAGTTTAGTGCTAGCTTAGCCTTAGCTTAGCTTTAGCTTAGCTTTAGCTTAGCTTCAGCTTAGCCTTAGCTTAGCTCTAGCTTTGCTTTAGCTTAGCTTTAGCTTAGCTTTACTGTTACTACGAATGCTGCTCTCCTAGGGGCTCCAACTCCTAGGTAGGGTCGCACTGGGATCATTTTGTTCACTGGGCGGACGGTCATTCTTGCCTTTGGGGCCTCCAGGGAACGACCGATTGCTGCGTTGCTTCCTTTGTCCGTCGGCGCGCCCGCTGGGCCCCTCCGCGTGTGAAGCGCCCGTTTTTTTGTCTGTTTTTTTTGTTTTTTTTTATATATATAAAAAGTCCCACGCGTCTCTGAGAAGGGCCGTCGCGCGCGCCTCGTGGAGGGGTGAGCGGCTTTTACCTTCGGGGGCCGCCGCCTTCTTCAAGGTGGCGCGCAGCGCTGCCTCCTGTGAGGCTATGTTTTTTGTTTCGCAAGCCCGCGCGACGCGTGCGCTGTTCGTCGGCTTGCGGCCGCGCAGCCCAGTCGAGTGCGTCAGCGGCCCTTCGGACTCTCTGGTGATTTTGTTTCCTCGGGTGCCCATTCGGCCTCTGGAGGCCCCTGCCCGGCCCCCTTGGAGGCTCTGGAGCACTGCGTTCGCTCGGTAAGTTGCGTCCGTTGGTCGACCATGAACGAGCTCATGGCGAAGACTCTTGCTCATGTCATCTCGCGTCAGGAGCACAGGTTGCGGGGCGAGGGAGAGCTGGCGCAAGCGCCAGCCTGGCGCGCTCGCCGAGGGTGGGAGAAAAACAATGTATACTGGGGCCCAAGGTACGTTTGCGGGCTTCACTTCGGTCCGCACTTGCATCTTTGTCAGAGGCTTTCTCGGCCTGCACGGGCCGCCAGGAGGGGCTGAGGTTTCTGCGGTTCGCGCTGCGGCTCGCATAGTTCACCTTCCTCGAGGTGGTCGTGTCGCGGCGTGCTCTGCTTACCTCCAGTATACTGAGGATTTGCCCGGGCGCATTGTCGATCTCTTGGCCAATATTGGAGAACGGATGTCGTCGCTTTCTTTCTGCATCAGGGGGGGGGGGGGCTGCGACGTGGCCCCATGGGGCCCTCCTGGGCTCCAGGTCAGTCGAACATCTTGTCGGATTACAGGTTGCGGCTGATGGGCGCGCGCATTTTGGAGAGGGCCCCCCGTCGACGTTTGATTTGTTATCCTGGTGGCTTGGGGGGGGGGACTGTGAAAACTGGCGAAGTTGTGCACGACACCGCCCTCAGCCCCCACGGGCCAGTCCAAGCGGCGTTGCATGCGTCTTGCGGGAAGTTCAACGGTCTCAGTTGCAGGGAGCTTCCCCCCCACTCCCCGCCGCGGCCACGATTGGCCTTCGTCCGCGCCCCCCCAGACTGGTCTCACGTGCGGGAGCTTGCTGACCAGGCCCCCCAATGCGTTGCCTCTGGCGTCGCTAGGGGTGCGTCGTCGCTGCTCTGGCCATGTCGCGCAGCATGGGCGGACGAGGCCGAGCTGGACCTTCTTCCAATTTTGTGCCAGCCTGTCCCCATCCATGGTTCGGGGCCCAGGGGCCCGCAGCTTGCCTGGAAGAAGCTCGCGGGGCGAGGCCATGCCATTCGAGGCCCCGACCACCGCGCCGCGCGGTGGCTCAGCGTCCAATATCGCGCCTTAGCTTCGCTTTTGGATCCGGGCCAAGGTGAAGCTGCTCAGGCGGGAGCGCTGACAAGGTTGCTGCTAGCGCCGCCAGCCCACGTTCAGGTTGCTGCTGCTCCCCAGCCTCTCTTTGTCGAGGTTGCTCGCGTTGCTTCCATGCCCCGTATCGTTTGTTTGTTGGCGGCTCGTGCGGTGATGAGGGCTTGCGGGCCACGCTGGACGAGGCCATTAGCGCCGCGCGCAAAGAAGCCAGCAAGCGCTCTCGACAGAGCTGGCAGGCCTGGATTCGTGAAGGGTTGGATGGAAGGGGGCCAGGCGAGTTCACGCGTGTTCCAGGGGCCCCTCCCCGTGGCCGGCCACCACCGCGCTCTCGGCGGACGGAGTTCTCGCGTCGGGCCCACTTGCCTCGTTGGCGGCTGAAGGTTTCAACTGTTCGGTGATTTGGGGCCAAGGTGCGGGGGCCTCCAGAGGCTCGCCGTCGTTAGGGGCCCTACTCCCTCGCGTGACTGCCGCAGGTGCCAGGGCGGTCCCGAAGAAGTGCAAGAGATGGTCGGCGGTTGTTTATGACGGTTTGATGTGTCGTCACGATCAGTACCCTTGCGACGATGCCTTAGGTGCCCTGGCTGTCAATTTGGAGTTGATGGAGGCGCTTGGAGAATTGCCCGAGCAGATTTATGCCGTGGTTCTTGCTCCCCTCTCGAAAATCATTAGCGGCTACCGACCGATGGAGGCTTCGCCGACCCAATACCCTGGCCTGGGAGCGAGAGCACCCCCGTCGGTACTGGGCTGCTGGCGGGAGTCGAGGTGCTGCCGACGTTGCGCGGAGACAGTCTGCACGCGCGGAGTTCGGCACAGCCTCCGCAGCAGTTTCATGCAGCGTCTCCTAGGACATGCTCAAGTATGTTGAACCGATTGACCTCGATATGCTCATGGCCAAGTGCCGCCGACATGGGTTCCAGTTGCCTATTGCGCGCCTTTGCAGATTTGCCTTTCGGCGCGGCCGCTTCTTGTCCTGGGCTGGCATCCTTATGGGGCCTTTTTTGGTTGAAAGAGTGGTGGTGGCAGGCCACCTTCATCGGGGCGTTTGGCCTGTTTGCTTTGGACTCCATCCCTGTGCTGCCTTGGTGCGACCTGGACATATGCATCGATGATTCGGGCGTCTCAGCCTCTGGCCCCGTCATCGCGCGATTGCTGCGTTTGTTTCCATTTCGCAGGCCTTGCGCGCGGCCGTCACGGATATGCACGGATGCAGTCTCGCTCTGTCCACGGCGTGCACGGTCTCGCCCAGCCGAGCGGTGGCCCTGGGGGTTGGGCAACAGCGCGGTCATCTTGCTGGCAGAGTGGAAGACTCCACTGTCAATCTTGGGGTGGATTATTCTGCTGGCGAATCCATTCGTGCGTCGGGCTGGGCCAGCAAATTCAAGTCGAGAATGGCTGCCATGCGCAGGAGGGCCAAGAGGCCCAAGAAGTTTCCAGGGGACCTGGGTCGGAACAAACTTTCAGGTGTTTCCTGTCTGCGGGCCCACTTGCTGGCGGCTCCTACGGCGCCGAGATTGTCGGCGTGTCGGATCACAGTATTCTTCTGATGAAAGGGGCAAGCTTTCTCGACGGTTCGGCCTTTCGCCCTGTCTCGCAGCCTGACCGCTTGCTGCATTTTATCGTGCGATCCCACCTGGAGGGCGTCTCGTGCGCCTGTCCTGCGGCGGGGGAAGGACATCTGGTTGGCGCAGACGAGGGTTTTTTGTCAACAAAAACGACGCGTGGACTGCTGTCTGGGGCCAGGCCAAATTCACTTGGGGTTGCGCTGGGTGTCCTGTCTCCGCTCTGCGGTTTTGCTTGGTCAGGCTGGGGTGGCAGATGGAAAGTTATAGGCCTATCGCTGATGATCGCGGATACCTTATTCTCCTCGGCGTCACGCCCCCCGCTCTGCACGCAATTTCTTGCGGGGGCGGCATGATCAGATCGCTCGAGCGTGACCTTGGCAGTTAGTGGAGCACAGGGGGCAGGCTGAGTCTTGACATCGCGCGTGCTGCCCTGGCCTCCAAAGCCTTCTCACCCAGCGAGAATCGGGTGGCCAGGGCAGGCGCTTGCAATGCGATCAGGGCCCCTGATCGCGCGCTCGCTCGCGGGTATCATGTCGATCCCAAATGAGTGCACTGCGGTGCGGCCGACTCTGTGCATCATCGGTTGTGGGTCTGCCCTCATGTGGCTGATCAGCGAGCGGAGCTAGCTAAGGATTGGATCGTAGCCGCCGCTATGGCCACTGAGGCGGGCGATTTCTCCGACCTGTTAGTTGCTTCGGGACTCTCGCCCACCCCGCTGCCTCCCTGCCTCGGCTCTGTCTGGAAGGCAACGTGGTGTTCCGCTGGCATTGCGAGACGTTGGAGGTCCCTGAAGGTCTCGAAGCTCCTAGGGAGGGTTCCGTCTGGGGCGCGCTGTTTCTCGAGGGGTCTTGCCAGCGGCACGTCATTAGAGAGTTGAGCCGCGCGTCGCTGGCCATCGCGATGCGCGGTGCAAAGGGGTCTCTTTTAGGGGTAGTCATGGGGTCTGTGTGGGCCCAGCGCCCTCGCGCCCCGCAGGCCGGTGGATATCTTGCGAGATGCAGTGCTGGTAATATGGTCAAGTATGTTTGTACGCTCTTCTCGGATCGTTTGAACGTTATGAAACACATTAACCTCCGGCCTGCAGACAGGCCCTCTGGCGAGCGCGTGCGCAGCGGTATTATGTTGGAAGCTCGCTAATGCCCGAGAGGGCCCCTTGACCAGTGATGTTATTAAGGTTGCCGCTCACTAGTGCAACGACGATGAGGGCATCGACGCCGACGAGCGCTTCTGCCGCAAGTGTAACAATGATGCAGACGCTGCAGCCGAAACTGCATCGCCGCTTCATGCGTCTGACACCAACGGCAGCGAAGTATTCTGCAAGCAACTAGACATTGCTAAAGCTGTCTGTTGGTTAGCGGCCAAGGTGCTGTTGGACTGGCCCCGCCTCGGCCCGTCTGCCGCAGAGCATCTCCCCCCTGCCCGCCTTAGGCTCTCCTTCGACAAGACGGGTCATGATTAAGTCCCCTTGTCTGGTCGCTGGCGGTGTCGATCGAGTCTGCCTGCTAGGTTGTAGGTCGGACGACGGGGCCTGAGCCTGGAGCGCGCACGCGCAGGAGCAAATTGGATGGAGGAGTGTTGGTCCCGCTGCGACACAAAGTTTTGGCTTCTCCGCGCAGTGATCATTCCCATCTGTCCGCGTTCGTGAAATGTCGATTTCACAGCACGGGTGCCAGAATTGATGGGCGAAGTAAGTCTCGCGACGAGAGGCCCTCCAGGAATGTTGAATATTCCTGGCGAGCCCTCTGCCGCGGCATCCATCCGAACCTCTGGAAGCGTGCTGTGGTCGTCAATGCTCACAGTATATGTGAGTTGTGTGGCTATCCCACAGAAGCTCCCGCTTGTAACTATTCGGTCTCCGCTTCTGGGCTCGACCCTGCTACTTCCCCTCGCCCGACCTCCTCGCCCCGCGGCGCCGTGCGCGGCATCCTGGACGAAAGGCTCCGACCCGAGGTCGGCGCTGAGTGGTTGGAGGGCGGCGCCGCGGGAGCTCCAAGTTCCGCTTTGAGCGCTGCCGCGCGTGGAGCAGGTGTTCCTTGCGATGAAGACCGACAGCTGGGCACCCGCGGGTCTTCCTGGCATGGCCTGGACGGCCAGTCCTCGCATTCGCTGTCTTCAGACTTGTCCGACGGTGGCGTTGGGGGGCTGGAGCAGGGGTGGGATTCTTCAGAATCTGACTAGGGCCGCCATTGCCAGCTCCACCTTTTATTTGTTGTTGTTCGCCCCATCGGGTGCTTTGTTTGCGTTGCATGTTCTGCGGTCGCTGGGCCTGCGCGGCGGGGTCGATCTGGGGTTTCCGCGTCGTCCTGTTTGGCGGTGCTCGCGACGCGCAGCCAGCCCTGGAACTCGGGCCGCGGGGTTCCGCCAGGCTGGCGAAACTGGCCGACCTTTTCACTGCCGCGCGCGCGTGTCCACATCTCCTGTCGCGCGGCCGCGGGGCACTGGATGGGCGGGTTAGGCGCGCGCCGCGGGTTCGATCCGGGGCCCCTTGCGGCCGCCCTTGTCATTGCCGCGCGGGCCCGCATCTCCCTGCTTGCCCGGCCGTGGGGCGCTGGAGGTACGTCTCCCCCTGCGGTGACCGCTGCTCAGGGGGCCGCTCTATTTTCTTCTTGTCTGCGATAGCTGGGCTCTCGTGGCGGGTTCGATGTGGGATTTTGGCGCCGTCCTGTTCGGCGGTGCTGGCGTCGCGCAGCCAGCCCTGCAACTCGGGCCGAGGGTTTCCGCCACGCTTGCGGCGCTGGCCGTCTTTTTTTCATTTTTGCGCGCTGTCCGCGTTCCCTTGCTGCGCGGCCGTGGGGCGCTAGAGGTAATTATGCCCTCGCGGTGACCGCTGCGCAGGGGGGGCGCCATTTTTGCTGCGTGCGTCAGGGCACGGGGGAGGCCGTCCTGTCATCCCTGTCCTGTTCTCCCCGCTGCTACCCTCTGGACCCCCATGTGTGGGCGCTGTCTCGCATGGCCGACAATTGCCCAGTGGTCCTGTTGCACGGGGGATCCCCGCGTGAACTTTGTTTCCTGGCTATGGTGGTCTTGGCTTTGCAATGGCTGGGCCCTGGCCCCCTGCGCCAGAGTGGCAGTTTTATCGCCGAGAGCGGCCTCGGGCGGGCCTCGCCCGCCCGCCGGTTGTTGCATCGCTGGGTAGCTGTTCGCTGAGGTTTAAAAAAAAGCCAACATACATATATATATATATATATATATATGTGTGTATATATGTATAATTATGTATTATCCTCATATGTTCCCCAACCATCCTGTGGTGTTGGGTCCTCGTTTTGAAGAGACAGCGCCCCGCGTCCCACCTCCTCTCCTCCTCCTCCCCCTCCTCGCCCTCCTCCCTCCCCCCCTCCTTGCCTCTGCTCTCGGCACACCCTTCACACGTTTCGAAGCCCCATAGGGAGCCCCACCGGAGGTCCCAGTGGCACAGCCCTCATGCGGTTCCCCCACCCAGGGCAGCGTTCCGTAGCCCCATAAGGAGCTCCACCGAAGGTCCCAGTGGCACAGCCCGCATGCGGTTCCCCCGCCCAGGGCAGCGCTTCGTAGCCACATAGGGAGCTCCACCGAAGGTCCCAGTCAGCCCGCATGCGGTTCCCCCACCCAGGGCAGCGTTTCGTGGCCCCATAGGGAGCTCCACCGAAGGTCCCAGTGGCACAGCCCGCATGCGGTTCCCCCACCCAGGGCAGCGCTTCGTGGCCCCATAGGGTCCACCGAAGGTCACAGTGGCACAGCCCGCATGCGGTTCCCCCACCCAGGGCAGCGTTTCATAGTCCCATAGGGAGCTCCACCGAAGGTACCAGTGGCACAGCCCGCATGCCGTTCCCCCACCCAGGGCAGCGTTTCGTGGCCCCATAGGGAGCTCCACCGAAGGCCCCAGTGGGGGTGGGCGCATGCGGTTCCCCCACCCAGGGCAGCGCTTCGTGGCCCCATAGGGAGCCCCACCGAAGGCCCCAGTGGGGGTGGGCGCATGCGGTTCCCTCACCCAAGGCAGCGCTTCGTGGCCCCATGGGGAGCTTCACCGAAGGTCCCAGTGGGGGAGGGGGCGCATGCGGTTCCCCCACCCAGGGCAGCGCTTCGTGGCCCCATGGGGAGCTCCACCGAAGGTCCCATTGGGCGGGGGCGCATGCGGTTCCCCCACCCACGGCAGCGCTTCGTGGCCCCATAGGGAGCTCCACCGAAGGCCCTAGTGGGGGTGCCCGCATGCTCTCCCCCACCCAGGGCAGCGCTTCGTGGCCCCATGGGGAGCTCCACCGAAGGCCCCAGTGGGGGTGTTCGCATGCGGTTCCCCCGCCCAGGGCAGCGTTTCGTGGCCCTATAGGGAACCCTACCGAATGCGCTGCTCACAAAGACGGTACTCACAACTGCAGATGGTTGGGTCCTTCGCCAGGCTAATTTTGTCTCTCTCTCTCTCTCTCTTTTTCTCTCTCTCTCTCTCTCTCTCTCTCTCTCTCTCTCTCTCTTTCTCTCTCTCACACACAATCCTTCCCTGCGGGCGCGAAACTTCCGAGCGGGCGCGCCCCGGCGCCGTCGCGGGCTGCGCGCGGTTTGCGCCGACGTCGCCGCGACGGGCGCCAAGTCCAGCGCCTTCTGGGGCCGACACCTCGCCGGGAGACGGGCCGTTGACGGCCGCGCCGCGCCCGGCCCCCAGACCCTGCGACGCGGGCCCCGCTGCGACTGGCGTTGCCGACTGACCGACGCCGCCTCCATTGGCGCCGAGGACCGCGCAGCCCTCGGCCCCTCGTGCAATTTCCGCCCGCCCGGGAGAGGGGCCACTGGCAGCCGTCGCGCGCGAGCCCAGCTCGCCCCCACGCGCGGCCCATGGCCCCCCGCTCAGGCCCCAGCCGTCGCGCGACCCCGCGGGCCCCGCCACGGCGGCGGACGTTGCCGACGCCAGCGCGGGGTGGCACAGCTCAGCCCCGCGCGCCGCGCGGCCGGCAGCGGGCGCGGGCGACCTCGGCCCTGCCGCGCACGCTGCCACAAGCGCCCCGCGCGCGCCTCAGCTCCCGCGCGCCCCCGCCGCCCCCGTCAGGAGCGACGCGGCGGCCGCGGCGGCTGATGCGGCTCCGCGAGGCGCCGATCTTGGGAGAGACGTCCTGACGGGCCTGGGCCTGGGCCTGGACGCCCTGAAGCCGCTGCCTTTGCTTGGGGCCTTGCCGCCAGCTGGCGCCAGGCCGAATTGGCCGCGGCCCCCGCCCCGCCGTCGCCGCTGGCGACGGCGGCGCGGCGCCGACGCCTGCGCCCAGCGGGTCGCATGACGACGGGCCGCATCAGGCGACCCCTCGCGGCGAGAGCGGCCTGCCTCCGGCACGCGCCTCTCCCGCCAGGGCCGCTCCCCCCGCGCGGGCGCTTCGAAGCGCCCTCGGGCCGACCTTGCCCGGCGCCCAGCAAACGACGAGCCCCCGACCGCCGCCATTGCCACCGAGCCCCGACGACCGTCGGCGCCGGCCGCGCCTTCCGCGAGCACCGAGGCGCAATTCCTCGGCGAGAGCTCCCCGCCACCGCGAGGACAACCGCGTCGCTTGCCCCGATGGCGATGCTCCTGCCCCCGCGGCTCATCGCTCAGCGCGCCGCGCTGCCCCGGAAGCATGGCCCGCTGCGAGCGGTCGCGCGCGCGCCGCGCTCGACGACCCCGACGGCGCTCTGGGAGGCCCCGACAGCGCCCCCAGAAACTCCGCTTCGCATTGCCGCCAGGGCACCATCCAGGCACCCATCGGAGCGCAATCGGGACACCATATGCGGTGCAATCTATGTGGTGCAATATCCGTGGCGTCATCTGGGTGAAACAACAGCGCTCCGCCCACGGCGCGTCCGAGACGGCTCGGCCTTCGATCTCCCCACCGCAGCGCCCCGCTGACAAGCCCCGGCCTCGCGACCGGCAGCAGCGGCAGCGCAGCGGCGAGCGGCGCGATTCTGAGCAGCCGCCCGGGGCCGCGCATCTCGCGGCCCAAATGCCGTTCCGACGGGGGTCACCTCGGCGGCAGTGAGAGCTCCGCTAACACTGGCTCGCGGACCAGCCCCCTGCGCGCCGCCGAGCAGACGGCGGCGGCCTGTCGAACACTTCTGCAGGTCAGCGCCGCGGCTGCCGGGGCGCAGCCTCCACCGCGCTGCCCCTTCGCCAGCTCGGACGCGCGCGCGGCGCTGCCGACGGCCGACGCCGCCCCCCACCGCAGGCGGCCCCGGTCCAGGGGCCCGAGGGGGGCCGCAACCTCGTCGTCCTCGGCGCGCCTTCGGACTTCCATTCGGATCACCATCGCCGCGCGCCCGGCGGCCCGAGCGGCGAGGGGCCGCGCGGGGCGACGCCTCGCGGCGGGAGCGACCAGCCTCTGGCGCGGCCCACTTCCGCCAGGCCCCCCCCCCCGCGAAGAGGCCTCGACGCAGCCCCCCCGCGAGGGCTCTGGGTCCCGGGCGCCCAGCCCCGCCGCCGCTGCCGCGAGTGGCCGGGGGCGCGCCTCGCTCCTCGACGACCCCGGCGTCGCCCGCGGAGGCCCCGCCAGCGCCCGCAGAGACCCGCTCAGCGTTTCACCAGCGGCGCGTCGGAGACGGCTCAGCCTTTTCTCGACTGCGGCGCCCTGCTGATGAGCCCCAGCCTTGCGGCGGTCAGCGGCGGCAGAAAAGGGCCGCACGGGGCCGCCCCTCGCCGGGGGGAGGGTCTGCCTCAGGCAGCGCCCTTCCCCCCGCAGGGCCCCTCCTGCCGACGCCGCCGAATCGGCGCAGCTCGCGCGAGCATTCGGGCGCGCCCAGCCCACCTCGGACCACCTGCCACCTCGCCAGGGGCGCCCGCAGCTAAACTTCCATCGAGGCCGGCGCGCCGCCCGGCAAGCGCCCGCTGCGGCCCCCCACCACTGCGGATCCTGTAATGTTCCTGGATGGGCGCCGCCACTGCCAGCGAGGTAGTGTCATGCCAAAAACGGGCACAGGCTTCGCCTTACCCTTCAGGTGAGATCTCCTTGGACGGCTGCGAGGCAGCGACTCCGTACGCCATCTGCTCCTGCTGGGCGGGGCCCCCTCGCCCCTCCCCCATCCTGCCTTCCCCCGCCGCCTCCGCGCATGACGCGCGCGAGGCTTGCGCCGTGCCGAAGCGCTCTGGTCTGGGAGCGGCGGGCGCGCCGCGCTTGCCCGGCGGCCGGCGGGCGCGCGTGTCTCAATTGGCCCGATCTCTCTTTCTCTCTCTCTGTCTCTCTCTTTTTTTGTTATCTCTATATATATATATATATCGAAAGTTCGTTCTCTTTTCCTGGCCGCCACGGCTTCCGCCGCTGCAGTGACTGGCCAGCCCCCTGCCTTGGACCCTTAGCTAAGCGCCCCCCCCCCAGCCATTGGCCACTTAAGCCATGGCCGAGCCAATTTCTGAGCTTGCCGGCCCAGCAAGCCCAGTTCGGCGCCCATCGCACCGGCGTCTAGCCGTTTAGCTGGCTAAAGCGCCAGGGGGATGTTCCTTGAGATCTTGGAGCTTCAGTTTGTCGAGCAGGGCGTTTTCGCCCGCTTGCGGGCCCAGTGGCTCGGCCCGATCGATGTTGTTCGAAAATTTGTGTATGGCCCCCAGGGTTTTTACATCGCAGCTTTTCGGGATGTTGCAATTTCTCTCACGTCGTCGCATCTCAAAGTGAGGGCGCGGATCATGGTAACTCATCCTCAGCATAGGCGGCGCGCCGCCAGTTGCTCGCCATGGGGTCCTGGTCCAGCGTGGGGTTTGTTGTCGGGCGCCCAGGGCCCTGCCCGGCCCAGGCCCCAGGTTGGCTCAAAACGTGCATTACTCGGGGTGAGTACGTTGTCCTTTGGGAAAACCCCCTGACTGCAGGGCCCGGGTCCTCCATGCCAGCGCCACTTGCGCGGAATGTGGAATCGGCCACGGTCCAGCGATTTTCGTTGTCGGAGGTCGGCGATCGTGCAAGGCGTAGCGTTCGACGCGGTGTCAGGAGCAAACGCGACACGACCGCGGCGTGACTTTGCCGTAGATTGAGGCGCGGGGGGTGCTTAACCGCTGACGGTTTTGTTTTGGCCCCTTCCGTTTTCTTTCGGCTGTGAACAGGACTGTTCTTAGAACCTCTTCCTCCCCCCTCCTCCTCCTTCGCCTCCTCCTCCTCTGCCACCC
This sequence comes from Prorocentrum cordatum, assembly GCA_963575745.1. Classification (NCBI taxonomy): domain Eukaryota; class Dinophyceae; order Prorocentrales; family Prorocentraceae; genus Prorocentrum; species Prorocentrum cordatum. The sequence continues at coordinate 282,918 of CAUYUJ010017993.1, read as the reverse complement.
TTTCCTCCTCCGCCTCCTCCTCATCCTCCTCCCTCCTCCGATTCCGCATGATGAGGAGGGGGGAGGAGGAGGAGGAGGAGGAGGAGGAGGAGGAGGAGGAGGAGGAGGAGGAGGAGGAGAGGAGGAGGAGGAGGAGGAGGAGGAGGAGGAGAAGCGGAGGAGGAGGAGGAGGAGGAGGAGGAGGAGGAGGAGGAGGAGGAGGAGGAGGAAAAAGGAGGAGGAGGAGGAGGCGGAGGAGCAGGAGGAGGGGAGCAGGAGGAGGAGGAGGAGGAGGAGGAGGAGGAGGAGGAGGAGGAGGAGGAGGAGGAGGAGGAGGAGGAGGAGGAGGAGGAGGAAGAGGAGGAGGGAGGGAGCAGGATCGGGTATAGGCAGGACCGCAGGTAAGGGGACCCGGTTAGTGGTAGGGCCCCGGAGCCCT